>JAXLNO010000438.1:420027-736518 GCA_038087875.1 Malacoraja senta | reverse complement strand
ACAAAAGCTCCTGCTAATTATGGTCATTGTGTAATTATGATATTGCCATAAATATCTAGTTAGTTTACTGAATTATATTTCCGTGAGACAAATCTGCATTACATGGTCTCTGGATCATCGCAGAATGGTTGAGCCTTGACTACCCTCTGAAATGGCCTGGCAACCACTCATGCAACAGACTGCTATATAAGTGAATACATTGCATTGGAGCACTCAGCGATGATCAGGGCATCCGATTTAGACAAAACCAAGTCAATCCCAGCCCAGTTAATCCTGCAACATCCTTATTGAGAATATCGATGAGCATGTCCAAATTTGGAGAGCTAGCCTATCAACTTGTCAACCAACATGAGGATTAATCATATTCCCAGATTAAATCATTCAGGCAACATCACAGACACCTCCATCATGACCTTGGGTATCAAATAGGCAGGACAGGTTGCCTAGAGTTGGCGGCGCAATGTTGATACAGTCAGGAAGGACTGGTCCTCAATATTGGCTTTGTCTTCTGTAATGAGATCTTCTATTAATGGGCACCTTCACCTGGGTTCAGATCAACAATCAGTTAGTTTACTGAATTATCTTTCCGTGAGGCAAATCTCTGGATAGAACTTTATTTATCCCAGGAGGGAAATTGAACTGCCAACAGTCATAAAACACAAGATACATGAAACATGAAATTAAAGTGAGTGGAAAGGATTGGGGAGGGGTGGGGGGGGATTGAAGTCAGTCTACCACATGACAGAAGGGGGAGGAGTTGTACAGTTTGATAGCCACAGGGGAGAAGGATCTCCTTTACTGTACTATGCTGTACTTTACTGTAATCATGTTGAATTCTTGCAAGTAACACTCTGAGTAATAGTATACACAGTGTACATTGTATGTACTATATATACTACTTGCTGGTACTTCAAATGTGTGGGTGTGCCCTGGCCACATGGAATGCCAGGATTCACGGCGGCATTTTCCCACCACTTCCTCAAGAGCAATTAATCATGATTAATGTTAGCATCTATAAATCATAACATCATAGCATCATAAACGTACAGCAATCATATTATTGCTCACTTATTACAATTTCCTGTTGTACAAATTGCAATATATTATCATTAAATGTTTGAAAATACTGAATAATTAAGTCACATACATTCCTATGCAATCCATGACC
Organism: Malacoraja senta; assembly: GCA_038087875.1. Taxonomy (NCBI): domain Eukaryota; kingdom Metazoa; phylum Chordata; class Chondrichthyes; order Rajiformes; family Rajidae; genus Malacoraja; species Malacoraja senta. Next base: position 735,350 of record JAXLNO010000438.1, on the reverse strand, counting down.
AGCCCTCCTAACATACTCTCACAGCTCAATAAATCTCAATAACTATCAGCCTACGCTACAAGGAAGAATTTAAAGTGAAACGCCAAGGTAGATACATACCTTGCCACTTGTGCTAATTTTGCAGCAAAATAGTTGCTGTATGATGAGGTCCTGTTTTTAAAATGCAGTCCAACTTACATCTATGAAATGGAATCATCTAACCTTGTGGTTTCAGACCTCAGTCAGCACCTCGTAAGTAGATTCTCTGCAGGCACAGCTGCCAGCCTGCTTCCTTCCTTTTTTACTGCTTGATTACAAAGAACATTTACCAAGTTACCAACAGGAAGTGGATATGGGTAAAGGCACTACTACATTCGATATAATCTCAATGTGTAGATAGAATGATAGAATAGATAGAATGCCTTTTATTGTCATTCAAACAACTTGGTTTGAACGAAATTTTGTTTCCTACAGTTTTTACATTACAAAAAAACCTGTGACCGTTTAAACCGCGCCGGGCGATGTTAGGCCCCGGCTCCGTGTCCTTTAAACCCCGTGATTCCAGCGGGAGAAGTTGCCGTTGCGGAGCACGGAAAAACGGTCTCACACCAGGGACCTGCGAGCTCCCGATGTTACTGTCCACCAGGCCCGCGGCCGGAGCCTCCGAAGCACCAAAGTCGGGTCGCAGCCGTGCGACAGCACAGCTCTTCCCGCTCCGAAGACGGCCAGCTACGCGGTCAGTTCCGCAGGCTCCGCGACTGGAGCCCTCAGATTAGTCCCCGGCCGGAGGCTGCCGCCGGCTCCTCGATGTTAGGCCCAACGACATCGGAAAACCGACAGGGAAAAAGTAGGGTCCCCGCACAGGGAAGAGATTAAACGGTTTCCCCCACAGCACCCCCCCCCCACCCACCCCCCACATATACACAGCTAAAAAAAAAAAAAAACTAGCTCAAGACATACATTTAACAAGACAAAAATTTAAAAAAAGACAGACGACTGTAGGAAGGAACTGCAGATGCTGGTTTACACCAAAGTTAAACACAAAATGCTGGAGTAACTCAGCGGAACAGGCAGCATCTCCGGAGAGATGGAATGGGTGATGTTTCTGGTTGAGACCCTTCTTCAGACTGATATAATCTCAAAGATAGACACAAAACTCACCGGGAGTAATTCACCGGGACAGGTAGCACCTCTGGAGAGAAGGAATGGGTGATGTTTCGGGTTGAGACCCTTCTTCAGACTGGTTAGGGATAAGGGATACGAGAAATATAGACGGTGATGTGGAGAGATAAAGAACAATGAATGAAAGATATGCAAAAAAGTAACAATGCAAAAGGAAACAGGCCATTGTAAGCTGTTTGTAGGGTGAAAATATGAAGGAAGTGTGACTAGGTTGGGGGAGGGATAATGAGAGAAGGAATGCCAGGGCTACCTGAAGTGAGAGAAATCAATATTCATAACACTGGGCTGCAAACTGCCAAAGCGAAATATGAGATGCTGTTCCTCCAATTTCAATCTCAATCCCAGCTATACTATCTAAAGCAATTACCACAGTTATCTTCACCAAACTCCCAATGAATCATCAACAAACATGAGGAAGCCTTGGACATTGAAGAATATCTTATAATAGGCTGTGGAATGGATGAGTGGTCTTTCTGCAGTGGCATGTCATGTTTGCATGATACTGTACATGGGGCGAGATGGCTGATTGGAATCAATTTGAGAGTACTGGTGTATTTAAAGGCTTATATTGATTTCACTGATGGCCAGCTCTGGCTTGTGCAAGGGAAGCATGAACAACCATTATAGCCAATTTCTTAAACAATGTACAGTGCCCTCCATAATGTTTGGGACAAAGACATCTTTTATTTATTTGCCTCTGTACTCCACAATTTGAGATTTGTAATAGAACAAAAAACACTTGTGGTTAAAGTGCACATTGTCAGATTTTAATAAAGGCCATTTTTATATATTTTGGTTTCACCATGTAGAATTTACAGCAGTGTTTATGCATAGTCTCCCCATTTCAGGGCACCATAATGTTTGGGACACAGCAATGTCATGTAAATGAAAGTAGTCATGTTTAGTATTTTGTTGCATATCCTTGGCATGCAATGACTGCTTGAAGTCTGCGATTCATGGACATCACCAGTTGCTGGGTGTCTTCTCTGGTGATGCTCTGCCAGGCCTGTATTGCAGCCAACTTTAGCTTATGCTTGTTTTGGGGGCTAGTCACCTTCAGTTTTCTCTTCACCATATAAAAGGCATGCTCAATTGGATTCAGATCGGGTGATTGACTTGGCCATTCAAGAATTGACTATTTTTTAGCTTTGAAAAACTCCTTTGTTGCTTTAACAGTATGTTTGGAATCATTGTCTTGCTGTAGAATGAACTGCCGGCCAATGAGTTTTGAGGCATTTGTTTGAACTTAAGCAGATAGGATGTGTCTATACACTTCAGAATTCATTATGCCACTACCAACAGCAGGTGTATCATCAATGAAGATAAGTGAGCCAGTACCTTCAGTGGCCATACATGCGCAGGCCATAACACCTCAACCACCGTGTTTCACAGATGAGGTGGTATGCTTTGGATCTTGGGCACTTCTCTCCTCCATACTGCTCTTACCATGACTCTGATATAAGTTAATCTTCGTCTCATCTGTCCACAAGACCTTTTTTCCAGAACTGTGATTGCTCTTTTAAGTACTTTTTGGCAAACCGTAACCTAGCCATCCTATTTTTGCAGCTAACCAGTGGTTTGCATCTTGCAGTGTAGCCTCTGTATTTCTGTTCATGAAGTCTTCTGCGGTCAGTGGTCATTGACAAATCCACACCTGACTCCTGAAGAGTGTTTCTGATCTGTCGGACATGTGTTTGGAGATTTTTCTTTATTGTAGAGAGAATTCTCTGTCATCAGCTGTGGAGGTCTTCCTTGGCCTGCTAGTCTCTTTGCGATTAGTAAGCTCACCAGTGCTCTCTTCTTCTTAATGATGTTCCAAACAGTTGATTTTGGTAAGCCTAAGGTTAGGCTGATTAACAGTTTTATTCTTGTTTCTCAGTCTCATAATGGCTTCTTTGACTTTCATTGGCACAATTTTGGTCCTCATGTTGATAAACAGCAATAAAAGTTTCCAAAGGTGATAGAAAGACTGGAGGACAGACTAGGTGCTGAGAGCTCTCTTATACCTGCATTAAGGGGGAAATTAAACACTCCTGAGCAATTACAAACGCCTGTGAAGCCATGTGACCCAAACAGTATGGTGCCCTGAAATAAACACAGCTGTAATTGGTGAAACCAAAATGTATAAAAATGGCCTTTAATAAAATCTGACAATGTGCACTTTAACCACATGTGATTTTTTCTATTACAAATCTCAAATTGTGGAGTATAGAGGCAAATAAATAAATGATGGGTCTTTGTCACAAACATTATGGAGGGCCTGCATTACATTGCGTAAGCTGACAAATGACATTCTTACGTTCAACTTCTTCTTCTTTAGGCTGTGCGCGCCATACAAAGGTTGTAGGTCAACTTGTTTTATTTGATCTTGTTTGTGCACGTCGGGTTGATTGCATTAATCGAAACAGGGTGGACCACGTGAAGGTTGCAATCTCCCACCCCTACGTTCAACTAAAGATATTTCACGCTTGATAGAGTTTTGATATGGATTTTGAATTGTCAAAAAATTATTTGCTTCCCATTTAAGATGTATTTATCATATTGCTTTTTAAAATAAAGAGATCTCCTCTGAATATATAAATGTTAGATCAGCATCCAAGATTAAATTATTCAGACTCCTTATTTGTAAAATAGCATTTTATATTGTATTCTGCAGCTATTATTACTTTTTAGCAATTTAGTTGCAATTTATTATATATACTAAACATTGGTGTACTTGCCTGGTTTCTTTTTAACAACGAAATGACATGTTTTTTGATAAAACGAAAACCATCACAAATACTGACAATAAAAAAAATAATAATGCAAGCATGATATACAAGACACCTTTTGTATTTGCAGATGTTCAAGGGCAAAGAGATTGTGGCACCATGATTTAGATCACACTAAAATCTGTAAAGAGTACTTCAGAATTCGACAAATAATGGTATGCACACATAATTGAGGGCCACTCAAAAAGAGCAGCCCTGTTGCAACACAACCAGAAATTATGAACAGATGAGAAGATAGGAATGTTTCCTTCACGTAAACCATAGGCCAACAGGATTATTCAATCAACTCAGCAGATTGGTAGTAATCTCATTTTGGACCATATTGTAATGAGCTATTATATTTTGCTCTTTCATTGAGAGCCAAGTATAAAAACCTCTCCCCATTCCTCCCACAAAAATGCCCAATCTCTATCAGTATGTGTGGGTTGTCAGTTTAAACTCTAGAACTTTAATCTACAGATGGCTCTACTCATAGAGAGAACACTACTCATATTGGGACACGCACATTCATAGAAACATAGAAACATAGAAAAATAGGTGCAGGAGTAGGCCATCTGGCCCTTCGAGTCAGCACCGCCGTTCAATATAATCATGGCTGATCATCTAAAATCAGTACCCGTTCCTGCTTTTTCCCCATCTCCCTTGATTCCTTTAACCCTAAGAGCTGAATCGAACTCCCTCTTCACAACATCCAGTGAATTGGCTTCCACTGCCTTTTGTAGCAGAGAATTCCACAGATTCACAACTCCCTAGGTGAAAAAGTTTTTCCGAGAAGTGGCACCTTGGACAACAGAGGTTCCCATTAATGCTATCCGTGTTGACCATGATGATAAGTGGAAGTCTTGAGAGTATAGTTTGAGATGAGAATATAACTCAATGATCTGAACTGGCACTAGATTGTGTACCTCTTTATTGTTTTATAACCATTCACTCCAAAGCTGTAGGGTAGAAGTTAAATTTAGGGGATTGATTGTCCTTAAAAGAAAGTTGTAAATGATGACATTGGCACAGATGGGATTAAAGTCTTATCTGTGAAAGCTAATGCACATGCTACGATGTCAACAGTGGCAAACACAGTATCACACTTTTGGAAACCAGCATCTGCAGTTCTTTGTTTCTACAAGTTACAAGTTTACCTTCTGTGGATCAGCCAACGTGAACTTGCACTGGGGCACTGGTGTAATACTGTATGCCATGCAGATAAACCAGAACAAGTTCTGGGTTTGAAATGGCTGAAAAAGACTTTTAATTATATCTCCAGTAACTGATTTAGTTTTTCCTCATCTCAGTCATAAATGGTCTACCCCTTATTCTTAAAATGCGACCCCTGGTTCGGGACTCCCCCAACACTGGGAACATTTTTCCTGCTTATTCATGTTCTGCAGTCAAAACTGGTCTTAAAATTAGGACAGCTACTATAACGCAAATGAACACAATTCCCACTCAGGACATAGCCATCATCCTCAAACCTAAGTGTAGACACAAAGAACTGCAGATGCTGGTTAATAATCAAAAGGACACAAAGTGCTGGAGTAATTCAGCGATTCAGGCAGCGTCTCTGCAGAACATGGATAGATGACAAAGAAGGCTCTTCAGAGTGAAAAAGGGTGTCGACTCGAAGCACCATCTGCCCATGTTCTCCAGAGATGCTGCATGAACTACTGAGTTACTCCAGCATTTTGTGTCCTTTAAAAAAAATCCTCAAACCAAAGTCAGGTTTTATACAAACAATGGCTGCCCAGTTCTGATGCAGTATTCTCTGGTTTGTATACATAAACCAAATTGGGGCTACTTTAAAAGTTACTCAATTATATTTAGAGGTCTGCTTAATTTGATCTTTGCTTGTATTCTTAGATCAACTAGGATTTTTTTTAAAGACTGTAATTAATCTATTTATTGTAAATTAATTGTAAATTGTAGAGTGCGCTGAGTGCCAAGTAACTGTTGATTAGTTGACTGTCTTGAATAACATTTTCAAAGCAATTCCATCAATAAAATTAAATTAATTTGGTAATTTTCTCTTTGTTCCGTTACACCTTCAAATTTGGTTCAAGCTCGTTACCAGATGGAACCAATTACATAGCTAAACACAATTATTTACTGTTAAGTTCCAGAGATTTATCCATGGTTTTAACCATAGGATATGTGAAAAGAAAAATGAAAAGGAATAGTCTGAAATCAACTATCAATAGGTGAAGAGAGAGTAACTGAACTAACATTATAAAACAGCGACCTTTCATCACAAGCAAAGTTTGAAATACTTCCACAAAATGCATCAAATTAGGGTACATATGATAAATTACAGAATTCGATCACTTTTGTTACTAGGCTCACCATGGCACAATTATTTTCTACAGTATGGACTTTATTATGGTAATAAGATGAAGGACTAGTTAGATTATTTCATTATTTCCTGATGAAGATTAATATTGGCCAATGCATCAATATGCATGAGATAATATTCAATTAATTAACTTATCCCATTAAGATCTTATCTGGGAATTAAGATATTAGATCTTATCCGAGTAGCAGCACCTTGGACAACAGAGTATCCCATTGCTGCTATCAGTGTTGACCATGATGATAAGTGGAAGTCTTGAGAGTATAGTTTGAGATGAGAATAGTAAGATTAAACGAGAACTTACCTAAGTTTGAAGTTTGATCTTTATTTCATGAGGAGTTACGTAGGTGATTACGTGAAGAACCCCGCCAGTGCGTCAATCTTCAAAGCAGCGGTGTGAAATCACAAAAAACAACAACCGAAGTAATATAGTCTCATAATAAAATGAGTAATACAAGAACTTCCATCTGACCTTTATGATAGAGGGTAGGGTCGTGGTGGGCACGTAATCACCTACGTAACTCCTCATAAAATAAAGATCAAACTTCAAACTTAGGTAAGTTCTCGTTTAATCTTACTATTTTACTTCGGAGTCACGTGAGTGACTACGTGAAGATTTAAAAGCTTTGTGATTTCATGCCGTAGATCAATCCCGGCTTCTCACTGCATTGATTGACTCGGAACGAGAATAATCAATCATGCATTCATAATAACATTTGTATCACAAATGCAGTAATTCATTTCAATAATGAAATTAATCAGATCCCCTTTAAACCAGAGGAATCTACACAGAACTTAAAATAGTTTCTGCAAACAATCCCACATTAACAATAGGCCGATGGTAAAAATGTTGACACATCAACTCATTGGATCACCCGGCGGCTGTGAGGATATGGTCGACGGGGACGTCTTTTGCCCTGGCCGCCGATGTTTCTGCTGCCCTAGTCGAGTGAGACGTAAAAACATAAGTGTTAATACCAGCAGCTGTTAAGACTTCTTTTATCCTTCTGGAAATAGTCTGTATTGAAACTCTCTTGTGTGGTTTCTTGTGTGTGATCAACAACCCAGTTTCCATATTTCTCAAATTCTTTGTGACCTCAATGTATTGTAACAAATATGTCTTAACACAGAGACAAGGGTCATTTGGATATGCTGCTAGCATAATTTTAAATCCTGTCACACCTGGCCTAATTTGTTTTAGTAGGTCATAGATATAGAATGTAACCTTGTCTTCAGTTACTTCCATACTGTCTATTTGTAATTTTCCAAGTGTTTGCACTCGTTGTGCTGTCACTCATGCCATAAGCATGAATACTTTCATACTGAGCTTGGCCAAAGGTAAAGACACACTTGGTGACCATTCACAAAGTAGTTTCAGTACCACACTTACATCCCAGATTGTCATGTACCTAGGTTTCGGTGGTTTGGAATTAAAGATTCCTTTCATTAGTCTGGAAACAATTGGGTGTGACCCAATTGGGGTTCTTTCTGAATCCAGAACCAAATATGAGGACAATTGAATTGAATGCTGTTTATTGTCATTGAATGAATCTTCTTGCTGAATTAATTGCACTACAACTCAGACCTTCATCATAATAAAGTTTTGACAGAATTTCTAAACATTTGAAATATCTGCAGTACTATATTGCACATTCTTTTGTACACAGAACTCTTCCCATTTCTTAATATAAGAAAGGTACTGTTTTTGAGTGCTCTTCCTCCAGGCTGCCGTAAGCATGTCCACAGTACGCTCAGACAGTCCTCGCCCCAGAAAAGGCCTTCTTAAAACCTGCAAATCAACAAATCCAAACGATCATATAATGGATGTTGTTCCCCTGTTACAGGGTGCAGCAATAAATTACTCCTTTTTGGGACTTTCATCAACATTTGTGTTGTTAATTCTAATATCAATGGATACCATGGCTGTGTAGGCCAATCTGGTACTACCAATACCCCTGAAGCAGCATCTTGCCTGATTTTAAGCAAACATTGGCTTATGAGGCAGAAAGGTGGAAATATATATGAAAACATACCACCCCAATGTAGTGAGAAAGCATCAATCGCCACTGCTCCTGGATCTGGTTCCCATGAGACATATCTCGATAGCTGATGATTCAAGTCAATGTCGGGCATTCCAAATCTGATTACTATATCATTGAACACCTCTCGATTCAACATCCATTCTTTATTATCATGGAACTTTCGTGAACTGGTGTCTGCTATCGTGTTCATTCTACCTGGTAGATAGATAGCTGAAATCCAAACGTTCTTTTCAATACACCAAGACCAAAGTTGATTAGCCATTTTGTCACATGACACCGACTTAATTCCACCCATATCATTAATATAGGCAACTGCTGTTGTGTTTATCAATTTGCACTTGAAACATGCCTTTTAGTTGTGTTAGAACAATAAGCTTGGAGTCCATAGAAACATCCTAAAAGCTCCAAATAGTTAGTTCCCCATGTCTGCAGTAACAATGACACTTCCTGATTCCATCTGCCTCCGCAGCTAGATGTTAAGTCAGTTGCACCCCATCCTAGTGCACTGGCATCAGTTTGTAATATCATGGAAGGTTGTTCAATCAGCACTTTGCCGGAACTGCTTGAGACATGTAGAATCCACCACTGCAGATCAGAAACAGCATTTGTTGTTAGTTGCATGGTTCTATCAAAATGACCAGCAGTCATTCTCAGTGCCGGTTGTTTAACTCTCTGCAGCTGTTGATAATGTAATGGTCCGTACTGGACTGCTGGGAATCTAATTTTCCCAGTACTCGAGCCACCTGTCTGATTAAGGGTTTTTGCTCGTTTAACAGATTACTGCAATCTTTAATCAACTCCACCCTTTTTTCACTGGGCAAAGTAATTTTCATTTGGGCTGAATCAATTGTGAACCCCAAATAATCAATCGAGGTACATGTTGTTAACCTTGATTTCTTTGGATGAATTTAGAAAACCACAAACTTTCAAAAGTTGGTTTCACAACTGCAACAGATGCTTCTGTTGACTGTTTTGTCCTTCCTATAATCAGGACATCATCCAAGTATGCCATTAGTACATGCCCCTGGCTTCTCAGCTACCCCAGAATTGATTTTAACAATTTTGTGAATATTCTGGGAGCGGACGTTAACCCATTAGGCAGAGCTTTGAACTGCCCTAACTGGTTCATCCATGTAAATTTAAGATACTTCATATCTTCCAAGTGAACAGACACTGAATAATATACATCTTTTAAATCTATAGTTGCCATAAAACATGCTTCTGAGATAAGATGTTTGGCAGTACAAATGTCTCCATTTTTAAATGTCTAACTTGAACAAAAGGATTCAGACTTGTCAAGTCTATAATAATCCTACATCCTCCATCCTTTTTTGATCGAGGGAATATATTTGACACAAATTGGTGAATTTGGTAGACTGATTCTTCAATAACACCTTTTATATATAGGGTTTGAAGCGCAGCTTGAACCTCCATCACTTCTTTTTGTGCAAAGTGGAGAGTTCTGCTAGGAACATGCTGGACAGGCAAATCATAATTTGGATTGAATTCAATTCAAAATCCTTGTATATTATTCAGAATTACCACATCTGAAGTAATCTTCCAATTGTTATAGAAGAGACGTAATCTGCCTCCAACTTTTGGACTTAATCCGGTTAGTATGTTCCCATGAGAACCAGGTCCACCTACCTCTTGAGTCATTTGAGGACTCTGAGATCCCTGGATTCTCCCGGAAGCACCCCCACTGGTTCTTGCTCCGGCTGCAGGCCGCCAGCTACGTCCCTGCGTTAATGAGCGACTTGGTCCTGGTCCAGGATCCGTATGACGTCTGAAAGGATACTTCCTCTTTACAGACTTTACAACCATTGATGTTTTCATCAATCCTGTTTTCGCTTCATCTTCCAACTCTTTAATACGTCTCCCGAGATCCTCTCCAAAGAGTAAGTTGGGTAATTGTACATTACTTGGTTTGCAGAGTGCTGCGAATTTCGGATTCATAGTAGGCCGTATAGCACCTTTCCTCAGACAATTGATCTCGAAGTGGGTGCTGCATAGCAACCCCAGTGCTTCCTGATGCAACTCCGTCATCTCTTGGCTTTTATCCGCTATTCTGGCAAAAGCAGTTATTCCAGAACCCAGCAGTTTTAATATTCTCTGCAATTTCAATTCTTGAGTTCTCATACTCAACTCATATTTTCTTGCATTCTCATCCATCTCCTGCTGTTCCAGCTGATGGGAAACCAAGTAATTTATTAGGGAGGCCAATTCTTCTCCTAATGGCTCTCCTGACACTGACGGGGCAGCGAATCGTACTGCCAGGGATGGAACATCTGGCAGCTGCCGTTCTTCACCTTGTACAGCCTCACCGTCAGAGTCGGGGTCTGAAATCTCATGACCCGTGGCACGCTCCTCATCCCTGAGGGTGCATTCTATCAGCCCTGTACCAGAAGCTGTTGAGCTGCTTTCAGCAGCTTGGATTTCAGTACACTCTTACCTGAGTGTGCTTCGCTCCAACAGCCTATGTAGCAGGCTTTCCATTTGGGCAATACGCTTAGAAGCCGTATCTAGCCCTGGAGCTTCTTCCATTTCCATTTCCTGGGACTCCTCCTCCGTGGCCCATTTCGATTTGAACTTGGCCTTGAGCCCGATAGGCGCTGACTGCCCCAGGTCCACAGTCGCTATGCTCACCGCTGGCGACTGTACCGGGGTTAGAGGCGGTTGGTCGCTAACCGCAGACTCCCGACTTTCCCGACTTTCTGTCGGCTGAGTCGCTCGCCTCTTCCCCCTGCCCGTTTTTTCCATGGCGTCTGTGGAAAAAATCCCCACGGACCAACAGTAAACGGACCTGAAAATACTGAAAAAAGTTTTTACTTACCTTGTAGTTAAAAAACTACAAATCCATTAGATGAGCTCTGCTCCTCACGTCCGTTTGCGTCAAGGTGTCTGACGTAATGACGCGCAGGCGCACTGGCGGGGTTCTTCACATAGTCACTCACGTGACTCCGAAGTAAAATCTAACTCAATGATCTGAACTGGCACTAGACTGTGTACCTCTTTGTTGTTTTATAGCCATTCACTCGAAAGCTGTAGGGTAGGAGTTAAATTTTGGGGATTGATTGTCCTTAAAGTTGTCCTTAATTGATTGCCCTTAAAGTTAAAGAAAGTTGTAAATGATGACATTGGCACAGAGGGGATTAATGTCTTATCTATGAAAGCTAATGCGACAGAACATGCTGGGAGGTCATCAGCTTAAGACACAAAGTGCTGGTGTAACTCAGTTGGTCAGGCAGCATCCCTAGAGAACATACTGTAGATAGGTGACATTTCGGGTCGGGACCCTTCTTCAGACCTGATCTACAACGTCACTTTTTTGGAAACTAGCATCTGCAGTTCTTTGTTTCTACAAGTTACAAGTTTACCTTCTGTGGATCAGCCAACGTGAACTTGCACTGGTGCACGAGGTGATAATGTGTGCCATGCAGGTGAACCGGAACAAGTTCTGGTTTTGAAATGGCTGAAAAAGACTTTTAATTATGTTTAATTAATTTTGGATGAAACTATTAAAAAGTGGATTAAAAAGCAGAAAAACCAATGAACAAGTTTAAAGAAATAAAATCCTTTAGGTGAACCCAAGTAATTCAACAAAGAAATTACCTTTCATTTAATTTTATCCTTATCAAATAATTGAGCTTTAGACCTGGTGCAAGTTTATGATCAGATTCCCCACAGAAACAGCTGGGAAACTCTGGTAAGTTTGTGGGGAGTTCATTAGAGGAGCTCACCCAGGAAGTCATCTGGTGGATTTAGGCAGTAAATTTGGACCTTAGGCAGTTGCACAGGGATTTGCAAACTTTCTGCCAGTTGTAGCACAAAACACCTTTCCCAACATGTCCTGGCTCATTCTGTTGTGTTTGTAGCCTGTTGCAAGTCTGAAGCGTAATTGTGACGTAGATCCTTGCTAAACGTCAGTGGGGCTCTAACTTTGTAAACCCAAGTCTGCTTCCCACAATCTGGACTACTTGGCTCCATTACAGGAAAATAACACTTTAATTCTGCCTGTGGACTGGAAACCTAACTTATTGTAAGAGCTATTGGGTTGGTTCAGTTCTCAGATTCCTTCACCAAAGTCCTGTAATTTTTACTCTTTTACATATTTTATGAAAGGAACAAATTAATCAGCTTTCTCCACCTTTTAAAGTTATGAAATTCAGTAAAATGTTCACCATCATGACAACTGTCTTTTTTAATCAAGCACCTCAATCGGTGTTCTCTTAAACAGCATGTATTCCACAGCTGTTATGTTAAACCAGCATAAATAACATAAATCATGAAAATGTTAACCAATTTATCAAGGGTGTTATTCATGTGGTGCACTCAGTTGAGGTTGACCTTGAATGAGGTTTGGACTACATTCAGTGTGGCACTGTGCCTATAGTGGAGTCGTTTGGTGTGGTCATGTGGGCACTGCAACACTCTGGCAATGGGGAACTATCCACCGCAGTCCTAGATTTGTAAAAGCATTTCATCATGCAAGTATTAAAGGAAATAATGGACCTCTGGATGTCCCAAACGTGTTCCAAAGGCATATTACTAGGTATGGGACATGTGGCACATTTATTCTAGTTTATTCTGTTCTTCATTATGGAGTCAGATTTTGAAAGGAATGTCAGATAATACCACTGAATTATTGTTGCTCTTTGCAGTGGTTATTCACAGATAAGTGAAGTACTTGGAAAAATTCAGCGAACAATTGAGAATCAAGTCTTTTGTGTAGGACTCGAGGACCCCTTAAGGTGAAGGGGAAAAGATTTTATAGGAATCTGTGGGGTGACGTTATCACACAAAGGGTGGCGGGTGTATGGAACAAGCTTCCAGAGGAGGTAGTTGAGGCAGGGACTATCCCAACATTTAAGAAACAGTTAGGCAGGTACATGGATAGGACAGGTTTGGAGGGATATGGACCAAGCGCAGGCAAGTGGGACTAGTGTAGCTGGGACGTGTTGAAATTTATAATCCTTTCTCATCTCAACTACGTTTTTCTTTGTTAAGGCTCCAACCGTATCTTCATTTGTAAAGCCTAATTCAGTACTAATTTTGTGCCTGTGCCATGCACTCTGCCTCTATGAACAAGTCTTCTTGATTTCAGAACAGCTTTTTCCTTTTCACTTACAATCTTCAACAAAAGCAAAAAATGTTTGATATCCTTGGCAGGCTCGTGGGTAGAGAAATGGTGTTAATGTTTTATTGAGTGACTTTTCATTAAGGTAATTCATTGAAATGTTCACTCTTTTTCGTTGATTCCAGATGCTGCCTGACTGGTTGAGTATTTCCTGCACTTTCTGTTTCATTTCCGAATTCAACCATCTACACATTTAAATTGTTTTAATCTCTATGGCTTTCTAATCCAACAATCTTTCAGGACTGAACTTTTTTCCTTTTCATCTTTCATGTTTATTGGTTTGACAAACATTAAAGCTGTGCAGTAGAGACTCCACCCCTGTGCTATATGAATGAAAATAGAAGTTGAATTTTAATAAATAAGTTTGTGTTATCCTGTTTTTCTGCAAAGACTCACACAGATTTGATTAATGAATGATAGGTGTAATGATGTCTCTAAAGTTTTGAAATATTCCAAGTCATGCATCTGAAGAATCTATGAAGAACTATTGAAGGTGCCTATCAGTTATATTTTTTATGGACTGACATTGCTGCCGCCTTGGAAACAAATGACAGAACTAAAAGCTTGCAGAAATCTGATGCTTGGATGAGCACATTAGATCAATTGTAATGCAACTTGATGTGAGATATGGATCAAAGAACACTTTTCCTTTACTCAGTTATGATCTTCTGTGCTCATCTTCTTTATTCACTAGTTATCAAAAAAGTTCAAACATTGATTTATTATAAGAACTAGTTTGGGTGATGAAGGTACAACCGTTAATCTTTTTGTTACCGGTTCCAATTTATTTATTATCCGCCTCTTGTATATTTTTGTATTGATTTGGTATGCCTCTTGGAGAGAAAATAAAACACTGGAACTTGTCCCATGAGAGTAAAATAGACTGGTGAGTAGATTGAATGAGTGAGTGAAGGAGCCAGCAACATGTGTTCAGGAAAGGGCCTGAATGCTATTGGTGCTTCTTTCATACATTTGTGCTATTCTTTTTGGTTTTTCATCACAATTTCTTCAACAGTGTAATAGAAGACTGGAAGTAGCTTCTCTTCAAACTCTTGGATTTGCAATCCCTCCTCACCACACACACATTCACATGCCATATTTGATATTACTTTTTTTTACCAGCCTTTTGAAGGAATACGCAAGGAAGGCTAAAGTGTTAGGGTCAGAGCTTTGAAGAATAAGCGACCAGCCTCCTCTCGTGAAAGAGAAAGAATGAGGCATTGGTCAACAACAGGAGGGTTAGGTGGAAACAATAACTCAATCAGCTCGCAGCAGTTAAGGCAATGGAGAGATAAAAACACAAACGAGACTGGGGCGGCACGGTGGTAGAGTTGCTGCCTTACAGCGCTTGCGGTGCTGGAGACCCCATTTCGATCCTGACTACGGGCGCTGTCTGTACGGAGTTTGCACGTTCTCCCCGTGACCACGTGGGTTTTCTCCGAGATCTTCGGTTTCCTCCCACACTCCAAAGTCGTGCAGGTTTAAGGTTAATTGGCTTGGTATAAGTGTAAATTGTCCCTAGTGTGTGTAGGGTAGCGTTAATGTGTGGGGATCGCTGGTCGGCGTGGACTCGAGGGCCGAAGGGTGTGTTTCCGCACTGTATCTCTAAACTAAACTAAACTGTTAGAATTGAGGCATGAAGATAAGGAGACACTGATGCTTGCAATTAATGCAGAAATCAAAATACAGGACACATGCTTTCTGTTCAAGCATTTTTATTTTTTATTAAAAAAAAAAAAATTATTAGAAGTATTTTACATTACAGTAATCTGCAATAACGTAAGTTTATACTTTTCTTATACCACTTCTTATTTTAAACTTTAATAGAAAAAAAGGATAGAAAGAGTTAGTAAAGATAGTCAGTGAGTGATTGAGAGAGTGGTCCAGGAACACCCATATGAGCCTAAACCACAAGAAATAGTTAAAAAAGAAAAGAAAAAAACCAAAAGGAGGAAAAAGAAAAAAGAAAGTAAGATAGGACAATATGAAAGGGATGTACCTATTTCTTATCTTTACTCACCCCTCGCCAGGTCCTAAAACCATTTATTATCAACATTTTGTTGCACCCTATGTTTGTAATAAGTCGATATCTGGAGACCAAATCTTTTGGAATTGGTCTTGTTTACCGGCTAGGAGGAATCTCATATCTTCTAGGTGTAACAATTCCGACATATTAGAAGTCCACATTTATATTGTTGGCGTAGGAGCATTTTTCCAGAATTTCAGTATCAGTTTTTTTGCCGTTATTAAGCCATAATTAAGAAAACTCCTTTGAAACGAAGTCAGCTCCAAACTTGCTTCTATTGTTCCAAAAATAATCAATTCTGCATTCGGTTTCAGTTTTATTTTAAATAATTTAGTGAAAATTTCAAAAATTTAATTCCAAAATTTTTTGATTTTTATACAAAAAACAAAAGAATGTGCTATAGTTGATTCTTGGATTAGGCATTTATCACAGATAGCAGAGGTATTTGGGTAAAATTTACTTAATTTAGCTTTTGAATAGTATAATCTATGTAAAATTTTAAATTGAATCAGAGTATGTCTTACGTTAATCGAGCATTTATGCACATATAATAGGTGTTTATCCCAACTCTCTTTCGAGATTTTTATAGCTAGTTCCTGTTCCCATTCTCTTCTAATCCCATCCGATGATGGAATTTCTATGTTTAAAATGGAATTATATAGGTATGATATTAAATTAGCTGATTCCGCTTTTATATTCATTATCCCATCTAATAGGTCAGGAGACATATTTTGATATTCTCGTGTATACTTTTTCAAATAGTCACGTATTTGAAAATATTTGAAATATTGATTACTATTCAAGTTGTATTTAAGTTGTAGTTGGTGAAATGTTAAAAAACTTCCATTATCATGCATATCTCCAAACGTTTTAATTCCTACTCTTTCCCAATTTATAAAAGATCTATCTATCATAGAAGGTTTAAATGAAGGGTTATTCATTATAGGTGAGAGAAGTGATAGATTTCTTAATTTTAACGTTAATTTTATTTTCCAAATTCTAATTGTACTATGAATAATTGGATTTTTACTATATATTGTATTCTTCATTTTTGTTGGTGAGAGAAGGATCGCTCCTATGTTAAAAGGGGAACAGTCCTCTCTCTCCATTACTATCCAATCCACCTGCTGGGCCGAATTGTCCAACAGGTGAATCATATTTTTGACATTTGTGGCCCAGTAATAATATAAAAAATTTGGGAGTGATAAGCCGCCAAATTCTTTAGGTTTACACAAATGTTTTCTTTGGATTCTGTGGGATTTATAGTCCCATATAAAGTTTGTAATATCAGCATCCAATAAAAAAAAAAAAATTTTTGGTAAGTATTGACTGGAATAGATATAAATTGTGATAAAAAGATCATTTTTATAGCATTTATTCGGCCTATAAGAGACATCGGGAGGGTTTTCCAGAATTTAATCAGTGTGTTTAGTTTATTGAGTAAGGGCATATAGTTTGCATTAAATAGAGCTTTATATTTTCTAGTAATTTCAATTCCCAAATATTAAATTTTTCTGAAGCGATTTTAAATGGGAATTTTGACAGGTGTGTCGGTTCTTGAGGTTTAATCATCATAATTTCACTTTTATTCCAATTTATTCTATATCCTGAAAAGGATCCAAATTCCTCTATTAAATTTAATATATTTGGTATACTAATTTGTGATTTTGTGATATATAGTAGTACATCATCTGCGTATAAAGATATCTTATTATTTGAGTATTTTGTACTGTACCCATGAATGTTCGGATGTATCCAATACTTTCCGCTAACGGTTCTATTACAAGAGCAAATAGCAGAGGTGATAATGAACAACCCTGTCTATTTCCCCTTGATTGTTCAAGCATTTTGGATTAACAAATTTAGTCAATGCCATGGAGGCAAGCTTGCAATAAAGTATTGACAGAGTTAATGAAGATATGAATTAGAGTTTTGACAGTGGAGGAAGAGATTTGAGTGCAGAACAAATTTCTGAACGTAGAAGATGGTTTCAGTAACATCTAAGGGGTGAGCAGTCACTACAACCTTGTGCAGTCTGAGTGACAGGCATGATGTGTAGGAAGGAACTGCAGATGCTGATTTAAACTGAAGATAGACACAAAATGCTGGAGTAACTCAGTGGGACAGGCAGCATGTCTGGAGAGAAGGAATGGGTGACATTTCGTGTCAAGACCCATCTTCAGTCTGAAGACAATGATTTTGAGGGAAACTGCAAATGTTGGGTTTTGCTTCCTTCGTCACCTGGCACAATCATTCTTATCTGGCGCAAGCATTTGTTGCCTTTTCACAAGTTCATTAAAAGCAGAGATGCAGAGAATAAATGTGGCTTTTATAAAACTGCTTACATTCTGAAAACATTATTTTAAAGAAAATGTCTAGGTCCTTTTTGTTCTTGATGCAGGTTATTGCTCCATTTGTTTAAGAACTGTGGAAAATCCTGCTGTAAGACCTTTGAAACTTCACAGTATCTAATTCTTAAACCTTCTTTAACAAAGAAATCGACTGAGATCTTCCTTCCATGTGTGGGTGTACAGTTATTTTGATGTAAAATAATGAGATGGAAGCACTGCTTTGTGGAACAGCTGACTACTGTTGCTATTCCAGCTTTTTTTTCTATGCATGATCCATAGATTTCCTGTCTCCAACAAATTAGTTAAAAGAGAATGTAGGTAAATAGAATGTAAAAATGAAACAATTCTCTTTACATTACTGATTGTTACAAAGTACATTTCTACATAGTGTTGTCCATTCAATTGTGCTCATTTTTATACCTTATGTAAAATCTACCCTGTTGAGAATAAATTTGATGTCTTTCGAGGGAATATTAAATATTCTAGTAAATAATTCCTGGTCTTGAAGGTTTCTGTTGATACTCTTTAACTGTTTGAAGAGCCACTCTGCTCTATTCCTTAATTACACACTGCACAATTTCCCCTGTTGAAACGATCTCCAGTAATCCTGAAATGTCATTGAGAAAGCAAGATATCTCAGGACATTTCCCTCTCATTGCCTGCACAATCCATCCATAGATTTTGCTGCTACTCTATGGACATAAGATTTATATCATCAAATTACCTCTGCAAAGACTATTTGCTTATGAATGTTAATGTCAAATTTTGCAGGAGTGTTGGCAGTAGATTGTACTTGCCTTTTGCACATTCCGTTCTAAAGAATTGGCCAATACTCTCCATAAACAAAGATAAATCCCAGCAACCCCTCCCAACTTCATCTCTTCCCACAGTCATAACTACCTGCTGGCAACGAGTCTAATTCTGCAATCTCGTCTATATCAGTCACAATGCCAATTGATTCTTCTAAATAAACCCAACAATAGAAAATTAACAATTTGCAGAAGACTCCCAGTCTCAAGCTGCAATTGCTTTCCACACCAGCTAAATTGCAGCCTATTTGATTGCAATTTAAATTTTGCACTGAGAAAGGATAAAAATGTCTTTCCAGATTAATAGGCGGGATAGGAGTTTTTACAGTTACTCAGCGTTTACCCTTAATGTGAAGTGAGGTAGATATGAATTTAATTTTTTTTAATATTAAGTAGGAATGTGACCATGCCACATGTAATTCCTTAATGAGGAAACCTAAACATTTAAGTGAAATATTTTGACAAAATCTCAAGTTACTTCATTTTACAATCCATGATTTATGATTTTTAGACTGTCAACAATTGGAAACAGTCCATAAAAACATGTTCATATTCAGTGAAGGATTTTTTAAATCTTAAAATCACAAATTGTGCATAAAATTGATTGTTTTCTGAGATCAAGTGCAAGTATGATGTATGATGCTCAGATAGAACAAAATTCATATTTGTGCATAAATATTTATCACTCAGCACTTTAATTTAGACTAAAGGGGATTATATAGTAATATGATAAAAGTACTGTTTTATGAGGTTAATATACAGCTTCTAAACAATGCGATTTATAATTTTGGAATCAATAATGAAGCGAGGGAAGATCACAAGTGCTTCCTTCGTGTCCATTAAAGTCTCAACCAGGTTTCTTAGATTAGTAGTTTCCCGGATATACGGATTTAATCTTTTCCAATCCCATCCATAATATTAGAGCAGAATCACAGCAGTTCTTCCTTTACCAACGCTCCTATGAACTGCCAAATGTTTTTCATAGTATCAGGTACATGGCAGGAATCTACATGGTGGAACCTCCATTATAGAAAGTTATTGAAGAAACAGAGGGAGAATTCTTACCTCATGTTGCTGCATCGGCAAATCTCTTTTTGTGGGTCCCAGGTCAATGCGAAAATATAGAATTTATTATTGGCATCAGCGGAATCACCATTTCATCTCCAGACAATTGATGCTGCTTTGGTTCCAGAAAATTCCAAGAATGACTGAACGCCAGGTTTAAGATGAATGAGTTTTTTTCACTTTTATTTCTTTCGGGTTAAGGAAATTGCTGTTGCAGGCTTTTCAGAGAGAGTGTAACAAAGTAGGTTACAGAACAATAGCATATTTTCCTTTGTATAACAAGTATAAATGAATTGGCTAGACCACTCTACATAAGCCGGGTGAAATGGGTAGTTAGGTACATCACAAGTCAAAACTTTTTTTTATGTTCATAGATATTCTAATTATTGTGATCTGTTAAATGACCCCGTTAACAGTTGTTCTTTGACAAATCTTTAAATAAATGCTTCAATTATTTTTTTGCTTCTGAAGATTTGGAATACTACCACAGTTAGTTGCAGCAGGTTAAAGGAGTCATCATTTTGTTGCTATGCAACATTAAACTGCAAGTAGCAAGCATAATGGGAACTATTATGTTCCCATGATTTCATTTAGATTCAGTCATGAATAATTCCAGTATTTAAACATCCTACAAAGATGGCTGAATCTAAATGTGACCAAAGATGGATTTAAGACAAAAACTGGACCCGTAAACCCCCCAGAAGACAATTTGCTGTGCGTATCTGAAGTGCTTTTTTTAGCTATGCTTTTGGAGACAAACAAAATGAGATATCCAAAGCTTATACCTAAAATAAGCATTTGCTAATAAAGGTTGTTACGCCTGTTCAAAAATAATTTCACAAAATGTTCTCCCTTATGACAGTCCGAATGTAATTTTCTCCCTTACAAGGTCCGAATGTAATTTAATGAATAATTAAGCTTCCACTGAACGCCAACACATAAAGGTGTACTTTTTAAATATCTGGAAATGGAGCCAAGAAGAACTTCCCTGTTTTTGGATCAGCAGCAATCTGTGTTGAAGACCTTCAACAACCACTGACGGGCATGTGCTCAATTACCGCCACTTTTATCCACCATTGAATCCTTTCTTGGACTTCCCTGGCAGCACACAATTCCCTCCCACTGTGGGTGCCCAGCAAACATTTGCCTGATGTAATGAGGCTTGTGGCGCATTACTAGCTGTGCATCGGTTGTGTGCCTGCATGCAGGTTGCTGCTCAATGTGGGAGTATACACAGAGATGTATGCCTTGCCGTGATAATGGCAGGAGTACCAAATTCAACAATGGAACATAACAAGACTTGACAAGTAAAAGCTTTTGGAGAGATTTAATTCCATCCAGCCCACAGCACTTTCAGCTGACAGTTCATGCTATCTAGTGGCTGCATGTGTGGGCAAGCCCTTGATATTTCATGTAAGAATCTTTTCTTTAACCGCCCACCTGCTGCTCCTCAGGGGCAGCCGTCTAGAAAGGCCGCCCTCGCTAATAGTTTCCTCAGCTTGTCATCAGTTCCGGCTCGGAAAAGTCAAGCAGAAACATTCATGATTTCAACACTGAAGGAAGGTAAAGATGGCAACCTAAAGATAAGAACAGCAATAAATCTTGAAAATGATATGTAAAGTATAGTACAGAAAGCATTTTTAGTGTTTATGCAGCTCGTGGAGTTATTTTTATCTCCGTTTTTTTTTTTGCCTGCTTTTAAAGCTATACTTTAATTTTTGCATATGTTCCAATTTTCATTTTTCCTTACTTGCTATTTCCTTGATATGCGTGTAGCTCTTTTGTAGTTTTTGGAACTAATGACTGCTGGAGACTTAAATGGTCTATTGATTGCAGTGGGTTTATTTCTACCATAATAATAACACATTGAGGACATGTAACATATCATATTATGGGTGTGAAAATCTAATTAGTAGTGGTGACACAACACAATCCAGAACAACACTTCAGTAGTGAGAAATATTTCTTAATGCGTAGACTCCTGTGCTACAATTAATTGAAATAGCAGAAAAAAGAAATGCTTGCATTTATGGGACACTGTTTTAAGTCCTCAAAATGTATCAATAATGCTTCACATGCATTGATGTACCTTCTGGTGTCGTTGCTGTTATACTGTCAGCACACGCAGTGGCAATCTTGTATCTTGCAGCATCTTATAAATAACTATGAATCAAATATACTTCTGGTTTGATTCTGGTTGAAAGCAATTAGAGCTCTGTTGCTCTACACTAGTGCTGTGAGTATCATTTGCAAACATAAGAGCAGAGGTATATTGTCTCATTGATTGATCAGTAGAGCCAGGATGTTTAGGCACTAAAAAACTGAAGTAGGCAGGCAAAAAGGCATAATAAAATTACAAAAAAGGCAGAAAAGGCATGTACTTTTACCACCAAAATATGGTTAAAAATGATAATATAAAGGCATACTACATTAAATGACCAAAGTTGCCTGGTCGCACATAATTACTAGCATTTGTTTCAACTGATCTGGTGTTAAACTATGCCGTCTGTCAGACAGAATATGCTTCAGTTGTGAAAAAATGTTCTACCTCAGCTGAGGTCACTGGTGCATACACAAAACAAGCTACAGACTATATTCATGTCGATATCTTGTGCATTACAACTACCTTTGAGAACATTAGCTATGTTTTGTATTTCTTCAAGATCTTTGTATGTCTCTACCCACATCGCCAGGAATTTTACGAATATCATCAGTAACTTTGTTGAAAACCTGCAAGTTATTCACTAATGTTTCGCCACATTTCTCAAGGGAAGTGATAGCTTGTGTGAAGTTTGCAAAATTGGAAGCAATAAACACAAGAGTGCGGTGGAGGGACATTTTCTGCATGATTTCACTGACGATGCTAACTGCAGCAGATTCTTCTTCTTCAAAACAGTTGACGATTGCTTTAATCTTTTCAAAATTTGCAGCATAGTAGAGTACAGCAGAGAGCCGTGCACCCCTCCTAGTCAAAACGGGCTGAGGAGGTAGCGGAATCTCGGGTGCCATTTCCTTGAACAACTGCACACGTGACGGTACTTTGAGGAAGATATTCTTGACATTGGAAACTAGGCGATCGACATTTGGAAAAAAGCTACATATGTGCTTGCCAATTCTATGGTCCTTGAGCTAAGCATGTCAAATGCAACATTTTGAGGAATTTAAAGTTTTATTTTACAAAGCACAAGCAGCTTTTTTCATGCACGGATCTGTATCAGTCACAAACAGAAGAACATTCTCGTGTTTTATACCTTCTGGCCAAAGTACAGCAAGTGAAGATGTAAACAACTGAGCAATAGTTGAGCTGTTTGACTTCTCCAATACTTCCGATGTCAACAAATACTTCTTTGATGGTGGACCTGCCTCCAGTGTACCGATGACTTCATTGGCAACATTTCTCCCCACAGCATCGGTTGTCTCATCTATTGAGATCCATATTTTGTTGCATGCAACTTCATCTCTAAATTTCTGCACACATTTGGATATATACTGTGTATTTTTGCCTTGGAGTAGTGAAGTCTATGTATAATTTTGAACTGTATGAGGCAGTGTCTAGCATTGTTTGAGCACCTATGTATAAGTTTGAGGCTTTCCTCCCATATTTCATCTGGTGTTTGCACATTTATGTATTTTTCCCAATTGATCTTATACTTGCTAGAGGATGGAGAGGTTATTGATAGAAGAACAGCTTGCATATAGGAGATGAATTTGTCTTTATATGGTGATGTTTTAAGGCAGTCATCTATTTGAGACTGCCTCTCAACTTCAAATCCCGACAGATGCTTTTGTATATTAATCCCTGATTTGCAAGTATCTGAAGAAGTTACTATTTGGGAGTTCAAATTTCTTTCGTAGCTGTGTAAAGGTGGCAAACGTACCATCGATATATAGGTCTCTGACACTGTGGACTCCTAATTCACTCCATGTAGAGAAAGTCTTATCTAAAATAGATGGCTTGAATGTGGGGTTGTTTGCTATGGGCAAAGTGAGAGATATAGGTTTAAGTTCAAAATGGGTTCTGATTTGCTTCCATATACGTAACAAATTGTGTATAACAGGATTAAATCCATAATATGATGTATCAATTAAAGTAGGAGCTAGTAGGATGGTACCTATTGAGTATGGGTGACAATCTTCTTGTTCTATTTTTAGCCAATTTAGAGGGATGTTTGAGGTGTCAAGCCAGAAAGCAAAGGACTTGATGGCAGAGGCCCAGTAATATAACCTGAAATTTGGAAGAGCAAGCCCGCCCTTAGTTTTTGATTGGTAGAGCTGATTTTTGTTTATCCTATGAGTTTTGTAATTCCACAAGAAAGGTATTATTATCGAATCTAATCTCTTAAAACATGTTTTTGTAAAAGAAATAGGAATGTTCTGAATTAGATATAGTAGCTGGGGGAAGAAGATCATTTTAATGGTATTCACTCTTCCGAGTAAGGAAATTGGAAGAGTTTTCCAGAATTGGATTTTGCTTTTTAGGTTTTCTAATAAGGGAAGGAAATTGGCCTGTAGAAGGGAAGAGTAATGCTTTGTAACCTCAATCCCTAGATATGTAAATTTATCTGTTGTTACTCTGAAAGGAAACTTCTCCAAAGTATCTGTGGAGATGGTATGAACTGGCAACAGTATACTTTTATTCCAATTAATACTGCAGTCTGAAAATGTACCAAACAGGTTAATTTTTTCCAGTATCGCTGGAATAGTGGTTTGAGGTTCTGTTATGTACAGGAGGATATCATCCGCGTACAAAGATATTTTATTTGTAGTCTCTTTCGTGTCGTAACTTGCCATCTATATTTAGCAGTGAGACCGGACGGTATGAACTTACTTCTTGGGCATCTTTTCCTTTCTTATGAAACACTGTAATTGTTGCTTCAGTTAGTGTTGGTGGTAGGGCGCCGTCCGACTGTGCTTGTCTATACATTCTATATATATATTGCCCCCATTGATTAAGTTTAGTTTAGTTTAGAGATATTGTGCGGAAACAGACCTTTGGCCCACCTAGACTGCGCCGACCAGCGAACCCCCCCACATTAACACTATCATACACACACTAGGGAATATTTACAATTTAACCAAGCCAATTAATCTACAAACCCGTACATCTTTGGAGTGAGGGAGGAAATTGAAGCTCCTGGGGAAAACCCATATGGTTACTGGGAGAACGTACAAATTCCGTACAGATAAGCACCTGTAGTCAGGATCGAACCCGGGTCTCTGGCTCTGTAAGGCAGTAACTCTACTGTTATGCCGCCGTGCCGTCCAAATTAACTTAATTTTAATGTTATAAGCTGTCCAATTTGCTGCCTTAACTGCAAATGGGAATTTTTCTCCAATAGTATTTCCAAAGTTGTGAAAAAAATGGTTCCATACTTACCTGAATCTTATGGTACTACACTTTATTACCCATTTAATACCATTTTCAGGATCTCATGGGATATATGAGAGTGGTGAGTACCTGGAATGTGCTGGCAGGGGTAGTGGTATTTAAGAGGCTTTTAGATAGGCACATGGATATGCAAGAAATGGAGGCTTATAGGTCACATGCAGGGGAGGAGATTAACTTGGCATCATGTTCAGTACATTGTGGGCAGTCGGGCCTGTTCCCGTTCTGTGCTGTTCTGTGTTATCACAGAATGATAACATAGATATCCAAGAAGGAAGATTGTTTTAATCTTTCTGCTGATATTCATGGGATTCAGCATTGATAAAGAACATTTATTACTGAGAAACACTTAATGAACACAATCAAGTACATCATCAATCCCAAAGTAGAACACTTGCTTATTGATTCCAGGCATCTTATTGCATAAAAGAAGTATTACTGTATTGTTGTTTGAATCAGTGGTTGGTGGGGGCGCAGCGAGTCGGCTGCCCTGCCAGCAGTGTGTTTGTCATTTCTACTTGTTTTGTTTTTTTTAGTGTGCCCAAATGTGTGTTTTAATGTCTCTTGGTGTGTCTTGTGTAGGGGGGTGGTGAGGGGGGTAAGGGTGGAACCACTTTCGGTCACCTCTTCCACGGAGAGGCGACTTTTTCCATGTCGCCTCCCTCACGGCCTAACACCATGGATTGGTGTGACCTTTCCCAGAGTCGGGCCCGGAGCTCCAGCAGTGGGTGCAGCGTGGACTTCTCATCGCGGATTGGGCGAGCTCTTGCCAGGGTCGCCAGAAGGGTGTGCTCCGATCGCTGGCCCGCGGCTTATAACCTCCTGAAGCCGCGGTCAGCGGAGCTTCTAGCCGTAGGCGCGGCATCCGGAGCCTGGAACCCCTAATTAGGGATCGCCGGAGAAGAGTTCCGATCGCCAGCCCATGGCCGATAACATCCAGAAGCCGCGGTCTGCGGAGCTTCTAGCTGTGGGTGCGGCATGTTCTTAACGTCCGGAGCAGGATCCCTCACCGGGGATCCCCGGAGAAGAGCTCCGACCGCCGGCCTGTGCGGCCTACAACATCCTGAAGCCGCGATCTCCGGTAGGGAAGCGCCGATTCGGGACTTACCATCCTGACGAGAGGGCCTGTGCATCCAGCTGCCCGCAGTGGCGACTGTGGAGGTTTATGGCCCCGACCACAGGGGAACAATGGAGGAGGTCTGACTGTACTTTGTGAAGAATGCTGTGGTGGATGTTTGTGTTAAATTTTATTGTGTATTGTGTGTTCTTTTTTGATTGTACCGCTGCTGGCAAGTTCATTTCAATGCACTTTATTGTGTATGTGATGAATAAAAACGGATTGATTGATTGATTGATTGATTCAATGAACATACAACAAAACAAGTTGTGTTTACGAGGACTTGCTTCTTTGTGACCAAATCATTCATTAGGTAGATAAAAATGCTGGAGTAACTCAGCGGGTGAGGCAGCATCTATGGAGCGAAGGAAAAGGTGACGTTTCAGATCGAGACTCTTCTTGATCCTGCTTCACTCGCTGAGTTTCTCCAGCATTTTTATCTACCTTCGATTCTTCAAACACCTGCAGTCCCTTCTTAAGCAAATCATTCATTAGAATGACTTTATTGAGTAAATCTACTGTTTTACTACAAATTGTAGATGACCAATTTGTAGCTGACATTTATATTATCAAATTTTATCGAAATCAAATGGAAATTATTTTGTTAAGCTGAAAACATTTTCCTATAATGTTAAAATGAAGTATATAAAGAAAGTATTTGTTAAAAACTACACGGAAGATTAGCATTGAATGAACAGGACAGAAATAAATGCACAAGGCAGTGGATATGGTAAGCAGGTTAGGTAGCACTAGTGAAGGGAGAAACAAAGTTTCATTATTTCAACTCAGAAGCTGTAATAATTTCTTTCTTCACAGATGCTGCCTGACCTGCTGAGGAAATACATAGTTTTTTGATTTATTTCAGATGTCCAGCAGCGGAAGTATTTTTTATTAAGAACCAGCCAGTGCTTGTGGTTCATGTACTGCACTTCAAGTTGCACTTCACGTTCATTAAAAATGATCAAGGTTAGATATTATGGCAGATGCTTTTTAATTTCTATGCATCTGCAGAATCTGTGTTGTAAATGTAATTGAGAAACATTTCCACTTTATATATGCAGTGCTGGAATCAAGAACCACTTTTGATGCAACATTGCCCAGTAGAGTTTTTGTCTGCCTTTACTCAGGCTGTGAGCCCTTACTGTAACTTAGACAACTTAGATGGGATAGACAATCGGAACCTTTCTCTCTGGGTGCAAATGCCAAAGACTGGAGGGCATATGTATAAGGTGAGAGGGGAAAAGTTTAAAGCAATTTTTACACAGAGGGTTGTGCATGCCTTAAATGTGCTGCCGGGGGTGGTGGAGGAGGCAGCAATGATAGTGGTGTTTAATAGGCTTTTAGATAGGCATGTGCAGGGAAAGGAGGGATATGGATCATTTGCAGATGAGATTAGTTTATCTTTGCATTATGTTCTGCACAGACATTGTGGGCTGAAGGGCTTGATCCTGTGCTGTATTTTTCTATGTTCTAAATACCGACTATGGTATCACACTGAAAATTGCCATTTCTCACTACTACCATTATTGTATTGCTATACTGTAAATTGCTCGTTCTAAGCTTCCCCCCAGTCTAGTTTCAGTCAAAAAACACTGAATCAAGCACTTGCGCAACAAATCTTTTTTTTGCCAAAACACAATTACAGTTCCAACTATTGTACCTAACCACCGCGGGTTCGATCCTCGTATCTTCTTTATCAAGCCCTCAAGGCGTCGCTCAAACAGAGACACTCCAGAAGGTCACGCACTCCTAAGTACTCTCCCAGAAGATCGATGCAGGACCTCGTGGCAGCGGACGTTTATAGGTCCCTGGATCTCGAGGGGCCGAACCACATGGGGGTGGTCTCTTTACAATCCAATTACAGATATTGATTAACCCCATACATAACAGACATTTCCCTAACCCAATAATAGTGGCTAATACATTGTATTCAAACAGTGTTTCTCGGAGGAAGCAAACATCGCAACATTAAAGGCCCTGTCCCACTTACGTGTCCTTGGCACGCAAATTACGTGACCTCGTCGTCGCGTTGAGGCGCACGGGCATCATGTGGCTGCGCGGGGCCGGTCCCACTGAGAAGCGCGGAGGGGTATGGAGTTGTGCGCGGTATCGCTCGGCGCTCCGAAATGTTGTAGCGAACAAAATCTTCGCGCCACCGGCCTGTCACGTAACTGACGGCCAAAGTGGGACAGGCCCAAGACCCTGGCACGATGCAACGTCTCACCTCCAACAGTAGCAGAAGCAGGCAAATGATCGCTGAGCTCGGCCTGGGGCTCACGGCCGTTGCGGTCCGGATCCGCCCCCCACACCTACTCCTAGAGCGGGGCCAAGAAAATTGAAGATACACAAAATGCAGGAGTAACTCTTTCAGACTGAAGAAGAGTCGACCCGAAACATCACCCATTCCTTCTCTCCAGAGATGCTGCCGGTCCCGCTGAGTTACTCCTGCATTTTGTGTCCATCTTCAAATGATGTCACGCGCTCCAGACAGCTGTGCGGAAGCATGAAGTCGTGCGCGACCTTTGAGGGTCCATTGCGCCTCAACGCGACCACGAGGTCGCGTAATTAGCATGCCAAGGACACGTAAGTGGGACAGGGGCTCTACTCTGATATGGAAGAAAACCAGACAAGGCTCAATACCTCATCCAATCAACATTCAATAAAGTAAAGCTTTGCAACATTATTTACAATTATTTACAAAGTGTATGTCTGGTTTGCATTCATCCAATACATTCTATGCATTCTGCACCTAATTGTCAGGGTCTGCAGATGTTCCCATTCTCTTCCTGCAGCTCAGATCTAGGCTCTAGACAAACTGGCACCATTCTGCAGCTTGTCCCATTTCTACAGAGAGCACTTTAAATTGACCAAATAGCCTAGCAGCCCTGAAGCCTTTACTCGGTTTTAGCCCTAGCCTCTCCAATCTAGCCAGGATTAACATTCCTTCCTTTTGATCATATATAATAACCCATCATTTATGATAACCAAATAGTCCAATAATCAGCTAGCCAGATATACATAAGTGTGTCCATTACATTTCCCATCTATCAGCAACACAAGATGATGATGTTTCTTCCCAGAATCTTATCAAGCTTCCCGAGTTTCTTGGGCATAGCTTCACAATTTCCGTCTATGAGTCTTCACCTCCCGAGTTTTCGTGGGCGCGAATTCCCTCCATCCATGTTGTTGCCTATTCTTCCATTCCTTTCCATAGTCAAACCTATAACCTATAATTCCTGAAAAACTTGGGACAATGCAAGTTACCATCATGCACCCGTGCTTTCCCATACATTCACTGTAATTCTGCAACACTATCCCCGTTCCATTTCAATATTCCGCTCTATTATATTCTACTCTATCACTGTATTTCTATTCCAATTTTCTAATATACTCTCTACTATCCTAGGATCAACACTAACCAGCCCTCCGTATTCACACAATGTTATAATATGCATATCTGATGATGGATTCTCATATAAATTTCAGCTGGGTTCAGTCCAGATTTCCCTACAGGCGTGACTCTTTTTTAAAGTAAACCATGAAAAATGTTTCAATT
This sequence comes from Malacoraja senta, assembly GCA_038087875.1. Lineage (NCBI taxonomy): Eukaryota > Metazoa > Chordata > Chondrichthyes > Rajiformes > Rajidae > Malacoraja > Malacoraja senta. Next base: position 705,588 of record JAXLNO010000438.1, on the reverse strand, counting down.
CAACCAAATTCAGTCTTAGCCTTCAATTTACTATTTTAATTTCAGTGTCCATCTCATCCTTCTCATTCCACAGCATTGTGGCCGATAACACAATTCCATTCCAATTCCTGTGGAATTCCCAGCTGTTCAAATTTAAACAATCAATTTCCATATGCTGTCAATTTCATCATAAATCCAATTAAGAATGCCAAATCCAGGAACAATTTATTTCCACCTTGATAATAGAAGCCGCTTTACCATCAAAGGTTAAACAATTTAGATCATCGGTTAAATATGCATCGGCTCTGCTATCTCCACACCCATTCAAATTTCTCCCTCTCATTCACTAGGTTTCTCCTCCAGTACTTCTTCCTTAGTATGTTGGCTCAGCTCCCGGTCTAGGGGTTCTCGCTTATACTAGTTCTTAGCTACTGAGAAATTTCCTAGTCCGGTCTCTTAAAGGGAAGTCCTGCTGCTCACAGTTCCTCTTTTGACCATTTCAAATTCCAACTCCAACTCCAATTTTAACTCCAATTTTAATTCCAATTTTAATTCCAACTCTCATATTCCCTGAATAATTTCCATGATACCAGATCTTCCAAAGTTCCATCCTTCCTGATGTTCTCTGAATAATCCTTCCCATCTTCGGCTGAGATAATAACAATATTAATTAATAATCAAACTCCAAATATTCCTAAGCCAAATTTTACAAGTCTGTTCAAAATCTCAAAAATGTAAAGTCCCTCCAATTCATCACCATACAATTTCGAGACCGAATTCAAAATTTTATAAATTTATTTCTAATAATCATAATTTAGATGCAAAATCAATGTTTTACCCCAAACCACAGAGGAATGATTTTTTTCAAATCCATTTCTTTAAAGAGGAGCTTGTCCCAATAGTCATTACAGGTTGTCGGTGTTGTTTCTTTAGGGAAGATTGGATAGTGTCCTTTACTTTCCTTCTTTTACTTGCTTCAAACGCTAGATGATGTTAAAGTTGGGCTTTAACATCATCTAGTGGAAGCCTTATCCCACTACTCAAACCTCACGTCAAAAACCTTGGCGTGATATTTGACTCAGCACTGAAATTCGACAAACAAGTCAATGCCGTGGTAAAAGCTAGCTTCTTTCAGCTTCGGACGATAGCTAAAATTAAACAATTCCTCCACTTTGATGACCTCGAAAAGATCATCCACACATTTATCTCCTCCCGCCTAGATTACTGCAACTCCCTTTACACTGGCATCAGCCAATCTTCCCTGTCCCGCCTGACTGGTCCAAAACACCGCAGCGAGACTCCTGACGGGCACCCAAAAAGGGACCACATCACCCCGATCCTGGCCTCTCTCCACTGGCTCCCTGTGTGGTTCCGTATACATTTCAAGATCCTCCTCTATGTCTACAAAGCCCTCAATGGGCTTTCCCCCACCTACATCAAAAGTCTTCTTACCCACCACTCCACCTCCAGGTCCCTCAGATCGGCCGACTTGGGGTTGCTGAATATCCCGTGGTCTAGGCATAAGCTCAGGGGCGACCGCGCCTTTGCGGTTGCAGCTCCTAGACTGTGGAACAGCATCCCCCTTCCCATCAGAACTGCCCCCTCCATCGACTCCTTTAAGTCAAGACTAAAAACGTATCTATACTCCCAAGCCTTTTCTTGACGTCCTCTGAGTGAGGGCTATATGTATATATGTATGTCATTTGTTTGTCTATACTATACTTATAACAAATGTAAAGCACTTTGGCCAACGAGAGTTGTTTTTTAAATGTGCTATATAAATAAATGTGACTTGACTTGACTTGACTAGGGTAGGTTTTCTTCTTCTTCTTCTCTGATGTTGGTTTAAAGGGAGTAGGGATACTGATGAGCTCTGTCTATCGGTTGGCCTTCCCAGATTTGTCTTAAAGGGGCAGGACAGTATCGTTTCCTCCTGCTCGTTGATTCCTGTTTCTGGGGACCTACATTACCTTTGCTGTCTGTGTATTCTTTACCTCACTCCCCAGATAGTATGTTGTCGATTATACTGTCCTGCAGGCATAAACTCAGTAACACGTTAGTAACTTCTTTCCCCACTCCCATACCTCCTGCACAATACATTTGTTTCTTCTCTCCCTAGTGCCATTTCTTCTCCTTAGTTACCATTCCTTCTCACGCCAGCTACTATGTTTCTTACTTCTTCCTTTCAGTGAGGGTTTCTCGAGAATTAGATTATTTGTATCTCCTAGATTTTGGAAGGGGTGATGTTCTTGCTGGTTTTTATTGCTGTTTTCAGGCCATGTGAGAATTTCAAATTCAAATTTAATAGGTGATATTAACTAGTAGGTTAGGTCTAAAGAAATGGGTTTGATTGCCAAAATGTTCCTGCCCCCTGATCTCCTTGCCAGTGTCCTCGTCCTCTACCCTCAGGGTCCCAAGATTCCCGGCAACCTCTCGGAATCCACTGGTTTCTGAAACCCCGTGGCCCTCTTCTTTGCCCCCTTCCTTCTCGATAGTACTCCCTCACAGGACACGACCGACTCCAATGTCCCAATCCCCCACAGTTGTAGCACTGATCGGGTCAGACTGCTCTGTAACCTCTCCAGCCAAACCGAGGAAAGGTTGGCTCTCGGAATGGGAGATCTATCTAAGCTTTGAGATCTTCCTCCTCCTTGTCTTCCGTCCTCCTCCGTCCTTTTTTTCCCTCTTTTGAATCTTTAATATATGTCTCTGAGCTGCCGTTGGATCAGGCTGCATTAAAATCTAAACGTCTGTGGTCAGGGGGACATTTACACCTAATTCGGGACTTAATACCAAAGGTGGAGTAGGCAGCGTTCTACAAATGAACTGTCTACGGGGAATCCGTTCCATATCCCCATCGTCAGGGAATTGCTCCGACATAATAATATTGTCAATGTCCGGATCAATCCCTCCGTATCCTCCTCCTATCTCACCCTCAGAAAAGCTATTTGTTCTATATCTGTACCTCAGGAAGGATTCCTTCCCTTTCCCACTACTGGAGTTTCTAATTAATTTTGGTTTCCATTTTGGTGGAACCTTCCTTCTAGCTCCTTGATCTCCCATATTGTACTCCACTGGTGGAGCAATGATAGGAGCTAGAGGATCCTTCCCCGATTTTTCCACTTCAGATTTGAATTTAGTGGGAGGAGCCGAAGATAACACCGACTCCTTCTGTGTGCCTTGCTCGCAAGCTGCACATGGTGTCTCCGAACTGAGAACATGAGAGTGCTGTGAGGAATGCTTTGGCTCTACTCCGAAAAATTCTGCCCACCCTGGCATATAGTGAGCCTCTCTTCCTTCGAGGTCTACAGATACTGCTGCACTCTTACCAAATTTAATAAGTTTAATTTTAGTCGGCACCTCCCCTTTAAGAGCCATCTCAGTAGTTTCCCTTTTAGAAGAAGGAGGTCTCTCCTGTTCTTGCTCCTGCTTTTGGCTTACTAGTTCTTCCTGTCCCTGGTCTGGAATGTCCTGAGAAGGACCAGTTCTCTCGTGTTCATCTCTAATCCCCAATTTATATGCCGCCATTCTTAGAGTGGACAGCAAAACGATCTCTTTATTTATTTTCCTTCTCGTGAAGAACATTCTCCATATTCCAATTAGCTCATTTCCTTCTTCACTATTTCCATATTTTTTGACAATCATTTCTATGTAGTTTATTCCTATTACAGATTTTAGTCCACCCAGTGGCCAAAGTTCACTTCTTAAAACTGCATTTAATTCCCCAGATAATGCTCTTAGTCCATCTGTTTCATGTGGAAGCTTCTTGCAAATTATCCTTATCAGGCTTCCTGATCTATTTGATCGGTCCTTCTCTGAGACATACCCCATTCTCTGAATAATAGTCACAATACAAAATACAAAATAAAATTTCCAGACACTGACACCTATTCAAACTCACTTCTTCCCTCCAGACTCCAAGGTCAATGGAGTCTCTCCCACACAATGACTAATCTCCCCTCAGATTCACACTTACTTGCAATCATTCCCTTATTCAATTCAATCGCTCTCCCAACTCCCTTATCAGTTAGATCACAAACACTTCATTCAACTCTAAACTTTCAAATAAAGGATCTCCGGTTTCTCAATCCAAGTCTAACTCTTAATCACAGTCTCTTCTATGCCGCAATCTTTCTCTTGCTCAATCCACTTTAAGTTTTCACACACAAATCTGAACCACGCTAATAAAACTATAGTCAAGAACGAAAGTATTCCCCCGATTACAAGTAACCCCAAACACACCCCAATATAAACTACAAGCATCCAATAAATCACACCCAAATAAATCTTCCTCATGGCGCAATCGGTCAGCGGAATGACTCCTCCCCTGACACAGAGATCAAAAGAGTACAATCCCTGATCGAACCACGACTCAGATTCTCACAATACTACGATCTAAACAATTACAAATACTTAACTCAAACACACTTTTACTTCAAGTATCTAAATCCTTAAACACTCACACACGCAGCAATACAAATGGCGGTCCGCAAACTTAACACTCTCTAAATCTTAACTTTCTAAACCTTAATACACTAAATTTATTTACATACACAGAATATTTACACAATTCAGATCTCATAACAATGCAAAAAGCTAGATTTTTACAATTTACAAAAATGATTCAAAGCACTAGCGCACAGTTTACAAACACTCGATCTCAACGCCGCTTCACGCTGTTATCAATCAGTGAACCTCTCCCTCCGATACCGAAGATTTTCCCCTTCCTAGGTTACTCTTTGCTGAGGGGTACTGCTCCTTAAATGACTACTTTTCCTCCCGAATGTTACTACCCCTACTGGACTTATATAGGGGGTCCTCTATCCCTCCTCTTTAAGTTCTACAGAATTAGGGGTACCCTTCGCATTCGGCTTACTTTTCACCAAGTAAACAGGTTTCTGTCCCTCAGGTACTCTTTGCTATCTGGTACCAATCAACAATCGATCTGGGGTTACTATTCACTGTTGATCAGCCACTATTCGGTATCGATCACGGACATGCACCAACTCCAAAATTCTATCTACAAAAATTTGAAATCTACCTTACAGGCAGAACTTCAATGTGAAATTCTGTATTTGGAAATTTGATTCTGCAAATTTAGAATCATTCTCGAACTCCTAGTTTTAGTGCATATTCCTCCACAAACGCGGGCTCTCGAATCAAACTAAAATTGCCCAATTAAATTCTCGTATGGACTAGAGTATTCACAGCCAATCTATACTCTGACCACTGAGCCCAGTACCTTTACGAGATTCCTTGTCCGTCACTCCAGGGAAGGAATCAGATATCTTCACGCAGACACTCCTTCGCACTGGCAGTTGTTGATGCCGAGTTTCAGAAGCGCCCCTTTTCAATCCGCGCTCCCGGCAAAGATAGATCAATACGTAGGTCTGATCTGTATTTCAATACCCCACCAATTGGATACCAAATCTAACCTTGGGCCACCCCTCGCCCAAAGAAGCACATCAGGCTCTCATTAAAGCAGCTGCAGTCTGCCAACTATGACCAAGTTTCGGGCCACTCCACGCCCTGTTTTATGGGCCCCCAATGCAAAGGAGTGCTAACCACCCCCCCCCCATGCTAGCTGGACTCTATTCTAATGATCTCGATTAGACCCTTTCCCAAGCCCGCGAATGATCGATCCGTCCCGACTAGCGGACTGCCGAAAACCAATGCGAAAACCGCACAGTAGCCCAATTTTTGCACTCACGATCGAAACGGCTCAACACCCTTGATTGCAAGCTTGTGTTTGGGGGTCTGTTGAGATCCCGGATGAGCCCCCAATGTAAATTGCTCATTCTAAGCTTCCCGCCAGTCTAGTTTCTGTCAAAAACCATTGAATCAAGCACTTGCGCAACGAATCTTTATTTTGCCAAAACACAATTACAGTTCCAACTACTGTACCTAACCACCGCGGGTTCGATCCTCGTATCTGCCTGATCAAGCCCTCTAGGCCTCACTCAAACAGAGACACTCCAGAAGGTCACGCATTCCTAAGCGCTCTCCCAGAAGATCGATGCAGGACCTCGTGGCAGCAGACTTCTATAGATCCCTGGATCTCGAGGGGCCAAACCACATGGGGGTGGTCTCTTTACAATCCAATTAAAGATATTGATTAACCCCCTACATAACAGACATTTCCCTAACCCAATAATACAGTGGCTAATACATTGTATTCAAACAGTGTTTCTCGGACCAAGCAAACATCGCAACATTTACCCTGATGCGCAAGAAAACCAGACAAGGCTCAATACCTCATCCAATCAACATTCAGCAAAGTAAAGCTTTGCAACATTATTTACAATTATTTACAAAGTGTATGTCTGGTTTGCATTCATCCAATCCATTCTCTGCATTTTGCACCTAATTGTCAGCGTCTGCAGATGTTGCCATTCTCTTCCTGCAGCTCAGATCTAGGCTCTAGACAAACTGGCACCATTTTGCAGCTTGTCCCATTTCTACAGAGAGCACTTTTAAATTAACCAAATGGCCTAGCAGCCCTGAAGCCTTTACTCAATTTTAGAGTCCTAGCCTCTCCAATCTGGCCAGGATTAACAATACTACCATTATTGCATTAAGCAAATTTTCCATTCACCTCCTGGCATTGGCCCTGTATTTAATAGAAACTGATCTCAGCATTTGCATACTTTTTTGTAGGATTTTTTAATATACATTTTGTTGTGCGGTCATTTAAAATGTTATCTTTATTAAATTCAATATATGTACAATGGTTCTGCAGTAATGTATGAAAGCAATTAAAATTAGTGATATGGAATAGGCTGTGAGATGTACTAATCAACAAGGTCAAATGGTTGGATTAAAGTGGAGATCTGTTATACCAATCTTTAAACAATGATTAATTCCTGTCAACAAAGTATGCAAATCAACTGCAAAGTAGAAACAGATTGAATTGGTTGTAAACTCATACAGTAAATTAAATTGTGACAATCACTAATTAGTGCAGTGTAGGAATCTATTTAAATCATCACCAACTTTCTGCGTCTTAGCTGTTGGAAAGTGATTATTTTATCTTCAAACCAGGTTAGAATTTGTTAATATGGTCAGCAGAGATGCAGCCAATTAACATTACTCCTGTAATTAAAACAAGCATAATTTAAGTTCAGAAACTGTGTTAATTTGGCAGCATCACTTTTTTTAGACCAAAAGATGAATGTCTCCAAACATTCTCCAAATACAGTGTTGATGGTTACATCTTATGAACAGTGAGTATTTAAATAAGCCGGAGGACTTCCCCATGCAAAGTGGTGTTTATTTATTTATTTTATTTGTGTTTACTTATCTATGTTAATTGTCATATAACTTATTTGACCATGCAATGTACATAATATAGATTTCATCAAAACAGAAGATGCTGTAATCTTTTGGTAAAGTTGCATTGATTATGACTAGCTATATACCTTTACGCCTTGTACGATCATAGCTGTTATCTTTGTCACAGTCAATTTGGAGGGAAGAAATCAAAGGTTCCCAGCCAATGCATCATTCTTTTCTGTAACCTTTTAAGCTGCTTGCTGGCAGTTCTCCCAGTGGTTTCAATCTTTCGAGCTGAATAGTCTTCCAATCTAACTATGAGAAAGAAGAGGCATTCGAAGCCAGATGCAGAGTTGAGAGGTACTCACAGCTCACATACTGTGCTTCAAGGTGCAATAATTTACATGTAAATGATGAGGAAGTGCTGGAAAGTGCATCTCGTCTCAATGCCAGTAATTATCCTGGAGATTGTCAAGGTTAAACAGAGTTGTTCAGTGAAGATTGAGGAATTATACTCAACAAAGCCCAGTTCCTTGTGCTAGTTCCACACAGAGTTAACTGCTTTGAAGACTGTTTGAAAGATGCAGAGCTGGTTGAAGCTTGAAGCTGAAGCTGTACTGAAAGGGGACCTCCACCAGTTCCTGCTTATGCTAGGTGGCTTACATTCCTTAGCCACTCCTGCAGAGGCCAGATGATTGAGGGTACCTACATGAGTTACACATTTCTCCCCTGGGACAGAATTGTTATATCTTCTGCTGCCCAGTGCAAGAAGCAGCTCGTCAGGCCAGGACTAGACCACAATAACTGCAATTAGTTAGATATAACAGTTGCTGGGTCTGACGTGGTTGCCTTGATGGAAAGTAGAGATTACATATCAAATTATTGAGTACCTGTACACTCATTCCAAAAATCATAATATTACAAAGCAGCAAGAGTTTATTTGCCTCTCCGCAGCAGAACTGATCTGCACTGATCTCACGGAATCAGTCACACACTGCACTCACACTCATCCACGTAACCTGTTCCTTTGTCTGTTTCCTCATCAACTTTTTTTTATACTTTTCAAATGTTTATTCATTTTCATATTAAATCTCTTTTGGGTAGGGCATTACATGCTCTGGCAATTAAATCTCCTAAAATCTCTTCTTTTTTAAATCTCAAATTCATGCCCTCTGGTTATCGACACTTTGGATGTTTCAAGTATGATTCATACACTTGGTTTAGCGGTTTGGCTATGGGGAAAATTATGTAATTGATATTATATACTGATGTTTTGCTTTTATTGCGCTTGAATTGCAAGATATTAATGGAGGTGTCAATATGGCACCAATATGGGCAATTCTGCAGCTGGTTTACAGAATGTATGAATACATAGAAACATAGAAACATAGAAATTAGGTGCAGGAGTAGGCCATTCGGCCCTTCGAGCCTGCACCGCCATTCAATATGATCATGGCTGATCATCCAACTCAGTATCCCGTACCTGCCTTCTCTCCATACCCTCTGATCTCTTTAGCCACAAGGGCCACATCTAGCTCCCTCTTAAATATAGCCAATGAACTGGCCTCGACTACCCTCTGTGGCAGAGAGTTCCAGAGATTCACCACTCTCTGTGTGAAAAAAGTTCTTCTCATCTCGGTTTTAAAGGATTTCCCCCTTATCCTTAAGCTGTGACCCCTTGTCCTGGACTTCCCCAACATCGGGAGCAATCTTCCTGCATCTAGCCTGTCCAACCCCTTAAGAATTTTGTAAGTTTCTATAAGATCCCCTCTCAATCTCCTAAATTCTAGAGAGTATAAACCAAGTCTATCCAGTCTTTCTTCATAAGACAGTCCTGACATCCCAGGAATCAGTCTGGTGAACCTTCTCTGCACTCCCTCTATGGCAATAATGTCCTTCCTCAGATTTGGAGACCAAAACTGTACGCAATACTCCAGGTGTGGTCTCACCAAGACCCTGTACAACTGCAGTAGAACCTCCCTGCTCCTATACTCAAATCCTTTTGCTATGAAAGCTAACATACCATTCGCTTTCTTCACTGCCTGCTGCACCTGCATGCCTACTTTCAATGACTGGTGTACCATGACACCCAGGTCTCGCTGCATCTCCCCTTTTCCTAGTCGGCCACCATTTAGAAAATAGTCTGCTTTCCTGTTTTTGCCACCAAAATGGATAACCTCACATTTATCCACATTATACTGCATCTGCCAAACATTTGCCCACTCACCCAGCCTATCCAAGTCACCTTGCAGTCTCCTAGCATCCTCCTCACAGCTAACACTGCCCCCCAGCTTAGTGTCATCCGCAAACTTGGAGATATTGCCTTCAATTCCCTCATCCAGGTCATTAATATATATTGTAAATAGCTGGGGTCCCAGCACTGAGCCTTGCGGTACCCCACTAGTCACTGCCTGCCATTGTGAAAAGGACCCGTTTACTCCTACTCTTTGCTTCCTGTTTGCCAGCCAGTTCTCTATCCACATCAATACTGAACCCCCAATGCCATGTGCTTTAAGTTTGTATACTAATCTCTTATGTGGGACCTTGTCGAAAGCCTTCTGGAAGTCCAGATACACCACATCCACTGGTTCTCCCCTATCCACGCTACTAGTTACATCCTCGAAAAATTCTATAAGATTCGTCAGACATGATTTACCTTTTGTAAATCCATGCTGACTTTGTCCAATGATTTCACCACTTTCCAAATGTGCTGCTATCCCATCTTTAATAACTGACTCTAGCAGTTTCCCCACCACCGATGTTAGACTAACTGGTCTGTAATTCCCCGTTTTCTCTCTCCCTCCCTTCTTAAAAAGTGGGGTTACGTTTGCTACCCGCCAATCCTCAGGAACTACTCCAGAATCTAAAGAATTTTGAAAGATTATTACTAATGCATCCACTATTTCTGGAGCTACTTCCTTAAGTACTCTGGGATGCAGCCTATCTGGCCCTGGGGATTTATCGGCCTTTAATCCATTCAATTTACCCAAAACCACTTCCCGACTAACCTGGATTTCACTCAATTCCTCCAACTCCTTTGACCCGCGGTCCCCTGCTATTTCCGGCAGATTATTTATGTCTTCCTTAGTGAAGACGGAACCAAAGTAGTTATTCAATTGGTCCGCCATATCCTTGTTCCCCATGATCAACTCACCTGTTTCTGACTGCAAGGGACCTACATTTGTTTTAACTAATCTCTTTCTTTTTACATATTTATAAAAACTTTTGCAGTCAGTTTTTATGTTCCCTGCCAGTTTTCTTTCATAATCTATTTTTCCTTTCCTAATTAAGCCCTTTGTCCTCCTCTGCTGGTCTCTGAATTTCTCCCAGTCCTCTGGTATGCTGCTTTTTCTGGCTAATTTGTACGCATCATCTTTCGCTTTGATACTATCCCTGATTTCCCTTGTTATCCACGGATGCACTACCTTCCCTGATTTATTCTTTTGCCAAACTGGGATGAACAATTTTTGTAGTTCATCCATGCAGTCTTTAAATGTCTTCCATTGCATGTCCACCGTCAACCCTTTTAGAATTAATTGCCAGTCAATCATGGCCAATTCATGTCTCATACCCTCAAAGTTACCTTTCTTTAAGTTCAGAACCATTGTTTCTGAATTAACAATGTCACTCTCCATCCTAATGAAGAACTCAACCATATTATGGTCAATGCTGCAATACTGTATTTCTTTCATCTTGGTAATAATACAAAGTAATGTGTGCTTTCAGCCAATTTTTTCTGGTTAAAGATTCCTCTAGTCATTTGCAAACCTCATTGTGTATTGGTGACTTTTATTTGTAATTACAACTGTTCGGAAATTACATACAATCTAAAAAATCATAATGTAATCTCTATATAATTAAAGGTCTTGCATATGGCACAATGTTTGATGTGCTTGAAAGTTTCCAAGTGTTTGGAGGATGAGAAACCTGTTAATTTGCAGGCAACTAATCAAAAACACTTAAATATTTGCAAGCACCTACCACATGTTCAATTGTCTCTTCAAAATCCTATTCACACAAACTCACCAAATCCATCTTTGGAAACAGGCTGAGAATTTTTAAATCTCCCTAAATGCCTCGTTTTTCTCTTCATCTTCAGGACTCCCAGTTGGGAATGTTAATTCATTCAATGCCTTCATTATATTCCTTTGCCTGCTTCACAATTTTCACTAGTAATACTATCGATTCCCTATCATTAGCCTCCCCTGTTCAACCAGCCTTAAGTTTGCATTTTTCTCTCAATCTAGATTTAAACTTTCCCTCTGGGATCATTGCATTTTCCTTCTGGGATCATTGCCCCCCCTCCCCCATTCAACACGACACAACACTCCCAGGGCTCTAGACAATGCTCCCAAGTGTCTGAGCACTCTCTGTGAGTCCAAACCCCTTTATCACAAGCCTAATGCTTCAGAGCCCAGATCACTAAATCAATGGCTTTTGCACTCACAGGTCCAACTTCTGGCCTAATAATCACTTTCCTTGACCTTGCTTAGAATTCCTGTTGCTCTACTTTCTTGGGCTCGTGCTTTGCTGGTTTACTGCTCCAATTTTCAAAGTCTCGTTTAGCTAATCCAGTTCAAGTAATTGAGATTCTCCCAATCCACCCATTGGTGAGTTCATACCTAGTTTAGTTTAGAGATATGGCGTGGAAACAGGCCCTTCGGCCCACCGAGTCCATGACAACCAACCATGCCTGCACACTAACCCTATCCTACACACACTAGGGACAATTTTTACATTTACACCAAGTCAATTAACCTGCAATCCTGTACGTCTTTTGCGTGTTGGAGGAAACCGAAGATCTCAGCGAAAACCCACGCAGTCACGGGGAGAACATACAAACTCCAAACAGACAGCACCCATAGTCGGGATCAAACCCGTGTCTTGGCGCTATAATGCAGCAACTCTACCGCTGCGCCACTGTGCCGCCCTACTCTAGCCAATGTTCCCCAAATCCTAGTTAAGGATGTCTACATTCTCACACTCTACTGCACGCTAGTCTGAATTTACCTGTACCAATCTACTGCTGTGAGTTCCCAACTCCAGTTACTCCTGGTTTTTCGCCTTCCCAAACATATGAATTTACCAGTTTCTGGAAAACTGTCCCCACCCAAATCCAGAGCTGATCTCTCCCTACTATGTAAAAGAGAAAATGGTAGAAACATTCAGTAGGTCAGGCAACATTTGTGGAAAGAAAATAAATTACATTAACATTTCAAGTCAAAGATAGTTTGTAAGTGACCAGAGTTAGTTATCAGTGAACGGAGTGCTGCATATAAAGAAAGGAGTAGATAAGAGTGTGTGAGTGGAAACAGGAAAAATCAAGATGGTGAACGTCTCTTTGGTTGTTAGCAAGGAATGTGTGTGGAGAAGGTCAAAAGCTAGAGGGAGGTGTCTCGGAGGATTAGAAATTCTGGTGATGGGAGAAAGTGTCTACAATCTGGAGTAAAGACTCATGGCCAAAGCAATGGGCATGGAGGCAGAGGCAGTGGAAGAAGATGCCAATGTCATATTGGGCTCAGAATTCATCCAGATAGAGACATGGGGAACAAAGCTTACGTGTTTTGCTGAGACTGATAATTTGGAAGCAGGGAGGGGAAGATCAAAAGGGATGGTAAAAACACAGCAGGAAATGAAGCTAGAGGGAGAGATAGGTCAGAGGACATTGAAGGAGAAAAAAATCTAGAGGATTATTGGAGTTCAAGAGGTAATGATGTTTGCTACTTTGACATTTGAAAATAAAAGGTCGTTTGTTGCAGCACCAAATGTGCCAAAGAATAAACTGAACCTGCTTTGAGATCGAATGAGTGTGTGTGTGTGTGTGATTGGTAGGGCAGGACAAGAGCATGCCTGTGTTGACACATGAAAGAGCCATAGGGAGTGGTGTAGAGCAGAGGGATCAAGGAGTACATGTACGTCTTCCTTGAAAGTGGCATTACAGGTAGATAAGGTGTTGAAGTAGGCTTTTGGTGCATTGACCTAGAGTAATGAGTTTAGAATTTGGGACATTATATTGCAGTTGTACCAAACGTTGATGAGACTGAATTTGGAGTACTGTGTCAGTTTTGGTCATCCTGCTACAGGAACAATGTCATTAAGCTGGAAAGAGTACAAAGACGATTTACGAGGATGTTGCCAGGACTTGTGGGATTGAGTTTCAGGGAGAGATTGGGCAGGCTAAGAGTTTATTCCTTGGAGCACAGGAGGCGAAGGGGTGATCCTATAGAGGTGTATAAAATCATGAGAGGAATATGTAAGGAGATTTCACAAAGTCTTTTACCCGGGGAAGGGGTCCAGAAAGTAATATATTGACATGGGTAGATGATTAGTCGGCTGGCTGACATAATGATGAGAGTAGACATAAAAGGTTTTTTTTTCTGGCTGATCAGATGTAATCAGTGGTGTTCCATGGAGATTTATGCCAGGTCCTCGACATTTTACAATTTACTTAAATTACATGGATGAAGGCAGTGACGACATATTTACTAAATTTGCTAATGCCACAAAGTAGGAAATTAAGACACTAAGAGAATATGCAGAGTAGAAAGTTGAATTGGGAGAGATCTGGAAAATGGAATATAAGGTGGGAAATTTTGAAATTGTCCACTTTGAAGGTAAAAATATACATCCGGTGAACTGTATTAGCCTGTCAAGGAAGAATGTTAATGCATTGGAAGCAATTCAAAGAAAGATTAGAAGACTAATACCTGAGATGGCTGGTAGTCCGAAGAGGATAGAGTGAAGTGACTACATTTGGATTTAAGAAAGGAGACTTCACTAGAACTATCAATGTTACAAAATTTTGAGATTTAAAAAATCAAGTCTGCAATTTATCCCATCAGATAAAGCATGAAAAGAAGTTTAATTTGACACCTAATTCACTTTCATTTCTTCAGTATTAAAAAAGTTATGGCCATTTTCATACTTGGAAATTAGCATCTTCTTCCCTATTGCTTTTCCATTGACTTAACACAAAAGCTGTGATCAAGGACAGTCAAAAGCCCATAACTTTCTTAAAAATTAAGAGAACTGAAAGAAATTTTCAGTTATTATAGATTGAAGTATTCTGAAACAAATATGAAACAATCTTACTTGGATGACCTGAAATTAAAGCATATAATAGTAAGATTAAACGAGAACTAACCAGTTTGAAGTTTGATCTTTATTTTATGAGGAGTTACGTTGGTGATTACATGAAGAAGACCCGTCAGGGCGCATGCGCGTCAATCTTCAAAGCAGCGGGATGAAATCACAGACAACACAATATTTGAAGTAACATATTAAGATGAGCAACATGAGAACTACCATATGACCTTTTTTTATGAGAGAGGGTTGGGCGTGGCGGGCACGTAATCACCAACGTAACTCCTCATAAAATAAAGATCAAACTTCAAACTGGTAAGTTCTCGTTTAATCTTACTATTTTACTTCGGAGTCACGTGAGTGACTACGTGAAGGGTTCAAAGCTGTGATTTTATGCCGCAGATCCAAATCCCGGCCTCACTGCATTGATTGACTTTCGATGAGAAACAATCAATAATGCGTTAAACATGACATGTTAATATCATGCAGTAACAATTGATTTGAATAATCAAAACAAAACAGTAACCCGTCTATCCCAGGGGAACTAAACAGGACTTAATACTGAATTTGCAAACAGCCTCTGCAATCGGCGATCGGCCGATGGAAATTAAAAAAAATAATAATTCATTCGACCACCTGGCACCTATAAAAATATGGCCGCTGTGAACATCCATCGCCCTAGCCGACGATGTTGCTGCTGCACTAGTGGAAAAAGGATATATACACTTCAGTGTTAATCCTGCCTTAATCAACATTTGGTTTAAACCACCTTGAGATAGTCTGCACTGACACTCTCCTGTGTGGCTTCATGTAACTGATAAACAATGCTGTTTCCACATTTCTTAATGTCTTTATAGCTTCAATATAATGAAAATAAATGTGCCATTACACATAAACATGGATCAGTAGGTTATGCTGAAACACAATTTTAACAAACCTGTGACACCTGGCCTGCTCTGCTTAAGCAGGGCGCAATTATATAACATAACTTTCTCTTCAGCAACTTCCATCCTGTCTAGCAGAAGTTTTTGCAAAATCTGCACTTCCTATGCTGAACCAATGCCAAGAGCATAACCACTTTCATGATTAGTTTGGCAAATTCAGAGACATGACAGGAACCCACTGTCAAAGCATCTTGAGGACCTCACTTACATCCCAGGTCACCATATACCTGGGTTTAGGAGGTTTAGAGTTGAAATTCCTTTCATCAATCCAGTTATGATATGATGAAACTCAATAGGATCTTTCATGACCCCATCAAAACCATACGATGAGAAAGCACTTAAAGCTGTATTAATGGTGCTATAACTGAGCCCCTCATTATCATAGAGTGTCAACAGGAACTCTAAAATATCCACAATACCTGCAGTATTATAGTCAATATTATTTTGTACACAATATTGCTCCCATTTTTTACATAAGAAATATACCCCTTTTGAGTACTCTTTCTCCAGGCTACAGTGAGCATGTCCACCGTTCACCCAGACAGTCCTTGCTCCAGGTATGGCCTTCTTAAAACCTGCAAATTAACAAGTCAATACAATCACATAACAGATGACTTTCCCATGTTAGCGGATGCTCCAGTCAATTCCTACGCTTGGGAACCACCAAAAAGAGGTTGGATCCCTAACTGTAACATCAAAGGGAAACCATGCTTGATTCGGCCAATTAGGTATTACAAGCACCCCCAAAGCGGCATCCTGCTTGATTTCTTGCAGACTCCGACCTATTAGGCAAAATGGTGGGAAAATATATAAAACATACCACCTCAATGTCAAAGTATCAATTACAACTGCCACCTGGTCTGGTTACCATGAAACCTATTGAGGCATCTGATGGTTGAATCTTGATGCAAAACAAATCGATATCTGGCATTCATATACAAGTACTATATTACTGAACACCTCCTGGTTCAACATTCAATCTATGTTGTCATGGAACTTTCGTGACTTGGCGTCTGCTACTATGTAGAATCTACCTGGTAGATAAATAGCTGAAATATCTTTTCCAAAGCACCAGGCCCAAATTTGATTAGCCAATCTGTCACAAAATACCGACTTGATTCCACCGATGTGATTAATATATATGCCACTTGCGTAGTATTGTCAATCTGAAACTGAACATGCAGATTACATTTGTTAGAGCAATAAGCCTTGTCCATAAAAACCTCTTAATAGTTAATTGCCCATGTCTGCAGAAGCGATGCCTCTTGCTCAGTCCATCTGCCTCCACAGCTGAAACTCGTATCCGTGACACCCCACCCGAGTGCACTGACATTCATCTGCAAAATCATGGAAGGCTGGTCAAGCATTACCTTGCTATAACTCCTGGACACATGGTGAATCCACCATTGCAAATCAGAATAGCCTTTACTGATAACTGCATAGGTCTATTATAATGACCCAAATGTATCCTTAATGCCTCAATTAGCTTGATACAGCTGTCAATTAGCTCTACCCTTTTTTCCCTGGGCAGAGTCACTTAATTGAATCAATTGTGACCCAAATAGTCAGGTGTTAATTTGGATTTCACTGGATGGATCAGCAATCAGCGACTGAGCAGCAATTTTAGAGGCAAACGCCCATTGCTTACCCTCATGGATTCAGCATGGGATCCTGGCACATAGCCATGTTTGGATTCCTGTTTGGAGTTAATCCATACTAACCTTAGACACTCTTTTAGAGTAGGACTTATCGAAGCTGAAGCAGGTATCACCATCCATCTCCTCCATTTGCTTGTACATGCCTCTGTACCAAGCATGTTGTTCAACACCATTCCCCACAATCTTATCACATATATGTGTGGCTCCATCTTCATCCGCTATACCTCCACGTGGGAGGACTTATGCAACCTGCAACAGGAGCTGCCCCAGGCCTGTGTGCATGTATTTTAGCACCATCTCGACCACTACGGAGAACCGAGTGGGAGTAATGGCAACCCTGCAAACAGGTGTTGCTTCAGGCCCATGTGCATACTCCTTTAGCACTCTCTCGACCACTCCGCCATTTGAGTGGGAGAAATTTTGGCAACCCTTTACTAGGCGTCACCTCAGGCATGTGTGCATGTATTTTAGCACTATCTTGACCACTGTGGTGCACCAAGTGGGAGGAATGGCAACCCTGCAAAATGGTGTTGCTTCAGGCACATGTGCATCCTCCTGTAGCACTCTCGACCACTCCCTTGAGTGGGGGGAATTTTGCAACCCTTTACTAGGTGTTGCTGCCTGACATGCCTTACGATGGAGCGTTGTTGGATTGCAACAAGACGCAATGTTGTCTGACATTGATACCCCTGGCTTGGCACTCACTCTGAGTTGGGGTTATCAGGTCGCTGCCTACAGCAGCCACCAGGGCTAGCCATGCAATTCGATACTCTGTTGGTATCCTCCTTCCCCAAACAGGCTGCACGTGCTAGCGACTCCAAATCGTGCTCCTTCTCGATGCCAACGCCGTCTATAGGGAAGAATTGGAGCGCCTCTGGCCCCCGTACATCAGACATAGTGGGAAATGCTGGAACAAAACTTAACAGTTATTTGTCATAGGCAAAGACATTTATGTGAATAAAGACGCCCATCCCAGTTAAACCTGGGATTTGTTTACTTTTAATATGAGTAATCCGGCGTCTTGGGGAGGAAACCATGCACAGTCCCTTTTAATGAGCAGAATTACTATGATGCCACCTGGTGTAACTCCCACAGGTGACTGATAATACAAGGCTTCCCATTTCCTTAATTGAGTAAATGATAATCATCTGTCTCGGTATAATAGTCACAATGTGACCAAGTGGTAACTATAATGTCTACCCTTTTGAACGCTTCCCAATATTGTGTTTGTCCTTAATTTGCAGGGCATACCTGAAACCTCCACAGAATTAACAGAAAATGCTACTGCCATAGACACATAAGGGTGATAAACCACTAATCTCACTTCCTGAGTTGGGCTTGGGGTCAGCCACACACTGACCCCTTGTACTCCTCTCCACTGCGGGAATTTGTACGCAGCCCTGAAAAAACAGGTGCTGCCGCAATCCCCTGATGTCCTGCCCTGATATGGAGCAGCATATCAGGATAATGCATGTGTGAGGACATACATATAATAGAGGGGTCCCTCCTGGCCAGGCTCCACATAGTTAATACTCATATGGGCTGCCAAATTCGAGGTCCCTGCCTCAATGAGTCGTGTAGTAACCCCTCGGGAGTCGCTGACCTTACTGTCAGCGACTCTAACAAGAAGTCCGACTGCCACCGGCTCCTCACTTTACCGCGGACCGTAGCCGGTATCCCCGTGGTCTAGAGAAACCCTGTGGCCCATATTTAAAACACATCTCGGGAGTCGCTGACCTGCCTGTCAGTGACTCGAAATAACAAGCCTAACAGCCACCTCTATCGTGACCGTAGCTTGCTGAACACGGGGTCTACAAAAACCCCGCAGCCCGAATTAAACCTCGGGAGTCGCGGACCGTTCTGTCCACTACTCAACCAGCAAAACCCACCGGCCGCCTGCTACCGCACTCCCGCGGTCCGAAGCCGGCATCCCCGCGGTCAAATATTTCCCTGCGGTCCATCGGGTTCTGCTGAATTTCATGTCCAGCAGGAACCTGCGAAAAAAGATTCCTGCAACGGACAACCTGAAAAGTAAGTTTAAAAACTTACCACTGGAGGACTCTGTTCCTCCCAGCCTGTCTGCGCCAATGCGACCGACGTAATGACGCGCATGCGCCCTGACGGGTCTTCTTCACGTAGTCACTCACGTGACTCCAAAGTAAAATTAGTTAGTTACCCAATTGTAGCTAATTACAAAATTCAATTACTAGATCTAAACATCTATCAATTTCTTATGAAAAGATTAACATTTTTAAATAGCCTAAGTGTCCAAATAACATTCACACAAGAATTCGCAATATAACATTATTTTTAAATGTCATTGTCATTAATTTATAGGCCAAATGGAAGGAATTTAATGTTTAATTCCCGTAAATTAATGGCCATTTAAATCATCTTGCGAGTGGGATTTTCTGGAACGCGATCAATTGGAACGTTGCATTTGCGGTGAATTTAAACCCCATGTCGGCAGGAAAAATACTGCCGGTTCGTATGGGGAATAAGTCACCTTCTCGCAATGTGAAATTTTGATTAAAGGTATCCTAAGAAGCCCTTTTTAATGAAAAAATAAACTGTGTACCTTGCCTTGTCCCCTACATGAGGTCCGTCCCGTTGTCGGCGTTCACGGCTTTAGAAGATGATTTTGATAAAGTTACCAAACAATTACATTTCGAGTTTAGAAAACAAACCACAAAAACTATTAGCACGTCAGTTACGAAAAATGGAAGGGGAAAAAATAATTCATAAAATTAGAACAGATACAGGAGAATTATTAAAAATGCCCAAGGATATAAACGAGAGATTTCTCCAATACTATCATAATCTTTATTCAACTAAAACTGTAGTACAACCAGAAGGAATAGCAGATTTTTTACTAAAATGTAATTTAAAAGGTTTAGACTCAAACGATAGAGAATTATTAGAAAGGGAGATTACGATAAAGGATATTGAAGAGTCTATTGGCTCTTTAAAAAATGGTAAAGCGGTAGGACCAGATGGTTTAGGCTCTGAATTCTATAAAAATGTTTATGACTTGCTCTCCCCACGTTTACAAAGGCTGCATGAGCATATCTATACTCAACAGAAACTTCCAGATACTTTAAATGAATCTATAATAACACTTATTCCTAAAGTTGATAAAGATCCGGAAGATCTGGGATCATATAGAGCAATTGCACCTTTAAATACAGATCAGAAAATATTAACTAAAATACTAGCGCATAGATTAAGTACAGTGATGAAGAAATGAATACACCCTGACCAAACAGGCTTTATTCAGAAATGGTACTCATATTATAATCTAAGAAGATTATTTAATATTATATATTCTAAGAGAATTATTAATGAAGATCTAGCAATAATCTCACTTGACGCTGAAAAAGCTTTTGATCAGGTTGAATGGTCCTATTTATTTTCGGTGATGGAAAATATGCAGCTAGGGGAGAAATTCTGCACATGGATAAAACTGTTATATACAAACCCTACGGCTAGAATATTAACAAACCAAAGGTTGTCATCTAAATTCAGCCTATCTAGAGGTTGTAGACAAGGATGCCCGTTATCTCCATTATTATTTGCGCTTGCTATTGAGCCACTTGCAGAAAGAGTTAGGGGTCATCCGGAAATACATGGGTAAAACACAAAGGATACAGTGAATAAAATTTCTCTATATGCAGATGATGTACTAATTTACATTACAAAACCAGAAATTAGTATTCCAAACTTATTAAAGCTAATAACCCAATTTGGTTCACTCTCAGGATACAGAATAAATTGGAATAAAAGTGAAATTATGCCAATAAGGGAACACAACAAACAGATAATACAACAATTTCCATTTAAAATAGTAAACAAAAAATTCAAATACCTAGGCATTTACGTAACTAAGATATATACATCATTATTTAAAGCAAATTTTCCCCCATTACTGAACAAACTACATAAGATTATTCAATATTGGAAAACACTTCCTATCTCAATGGTTGGCAAAATTAATGCCATAAAAATGATTTTTTTACCGCAAATATTATACCTTTTTCAGACAATTCCGATATATTTGTCAAAAAACTTTAAAAAAAAATTGGATTCCATTGTTAATGATTTTATCTGGGATTATAAGAATCATAGGATAAACAAAAGACATTTGTGTAAATCAAAAATAAATGGAGGCTAGGTTTTACCAAACTTTCTGTTTTATTTTTGGGCAGTTAATATTTAAAATATGAATTTCTGGTTGGAAGAAATAGATCAACAACCAGATTGGTTAAAAATGGAAAAGGAAGATTGTTTACCTTTTGATATCGGCTCGATATTATTTGCTACGTCTAAATTAAACAAAAAAAATTATATGGAAAACCCTATAATATTTAGTGCTATACGAATTTGGAAACAATTAAAAAAGACATTAAAATTAGATAACTTATCACTTTTTCTTCCAATTGTGAATAACCCTTTGTTTAAACCCTCATGGTTGGACAGGGGTTTTACACAATGGAAGAATTATGGAATTCAAAATATGGGACAACTTTACAAGGAAGGCACTTTCCTTACATTTCAGGAGTTGCAACAGACTTATGGACTTCGAGGAAATGATTTTTTCAGATATCTTCAACTCAGAGATTATGTAAAATCGAATACTCAAAATTTTCGAATTAGAAATTCAGAAATTCTTGATGAATGTTGGAATAAACATCCTAATATAGAAAAATTAATATCTTATATATATAATATTTTATTAGACAGTGACATTCCATCGACGGACTTACACAGACAAACATGGGAAAAAGAATTAAATCAAATAATAACGAAAGATACTTGGGAAGAAAGTTTACAACACATACATCAATGTTCATTAAATGCCAGACATTCTTTAATACAATTTAAAGTAATACATAGGTTACATTATTCAAAAACAAAATTACATAAAATCTTTTAACATATCTCACCTATATGTGATAAATGTCAACATTTAGAAGCTAACTTATCTCATATGTTTGCAAACTGTATAAAAATTAAAAAATTCTGGGTAAATATTTTCAGTATAATATCTAAAGTGACCAGCACACAATTGGACCCGGATCCAAAATTAATAATACTCGGAACATTAGAATTAAATCAAACATTTACAACAACACAAAGAAACTTTATTGATTATAGTATAATAACGGGAAAAAAATTAATTCTAAAATTTTGGAAAGGCCCTATAACCCCCACAATCAAAATGTGGATTATAGAAATGACGGAGACCTTAAATGTGGAAAGAATCAGATTTTCCCTGTTGGACAAACAGGAATTATTCGTTGGAACATGGTCTCCCTTTATTGATTATTTAAAGGGTCAGAATGGTTCAGCACAGGAATCTGACTAACACTCGGGCTAAAGAATGGATGAAATGTTATACTCTGAAATGTACGAATATATCTCGAACGAAGTTTTTTATCTTAATAAATGTTTCCATTCTTCTTTAACTATCTTTTTCTTTTCTGTTTTCTTTTTTTTTTTCTTCTTTTTTTTGTGGTTTTTTTTGTTGTTTTTTTTGTTTTGTTTTTTTCTTTCTCTTTTCTTTCTTTACTTCATCTATCTTTTTAGTTCTATCTAGTTTAAAAAAAACAAAAAAAAGGCAAAAGGTATTGGAGACAATGTAATATTAATTGACAATATTATCAATTTAAAAATGTAAGACTGGTAATGATGATAATATGTTGTGTACTTATCTCCAATAAAATAATATTTTCAAAAAAAAAAAAAATAAGATGATTTTTAATTTACTACAGTAATTAAATTAGTAAAGGCAGTTTAAAAATAATTCCAGAGAACGGCATAGATGACAATGCCATAGTTGATCCATCGTAGATCAAGGCGTTCAAGGCAAGCTTGAAAGCATGGATCCAGTCAATGGCGCACAGGGATGTACCTTCTTTGCCAACGACGATCAGTGGCAACATCTGTGTCATACCATTACAGGAAACGGCGACAGTGCATTTGCCTTTCGTGGGAATGGGCTGTCGTCCGTATCCGAAAAGGCGGATGTTGGCTGGTTTCAGTTTCGGCAATCCGATCCTCTCCCAGATGTCCTGACCCACTAACGACACAGCTGCACCAGTGTCCACCTGGAACTGTAGATCGACGTTCGAGACCCGCAGCAAAATCCTCGGCTTGTCAGTGATCGTAGACCGAGCACTTCAATAGAAATGGTCTTCGCGATTTGGTTGACTGTGTTTTGCGCTTTCTTGCCCTTTCTCTGCTTTCCTACAGATTGACACACTGCCTGGAGATGACCTTTTCTGTAACAGGCATAACAAACGGACTCGATATACGGGTACTCATGGTGATGATGAGCAGTCGAGCCGCACTGGTAGCAGGGTTTCGATCTTCCCCCCACAGGGGGATGCCTCTTCTGAAACTGTCCCACCTTCTCCGGATTTGCTCTGGGTCGATCAAGTGGTTTCTGGCGTTGCGGACGAGTCTGACGAACTGTATGCACCTCCTGAGGGAGCTTCACCGCTGTTTCGCCGGCCATTTTGTGCTGTCCTTTACTTAGCAGCTCGGCCATCTTAGCACACTGCAGCACATTCTTCAATGAGGCGTCCGATTCCTTGAGAATCGCCTGCTGGATGAATGCGGGCCTGCAGCCCATGACCAGTCTATCCCGCATTGTCTTGGCACTTTTCGCAGCATTGAGCTTTAAAATCACATGCCTTTGCCTTGGTGCGAAGTTCGGCAAGAAATTCGGTGTTCGATTGCCCTTCCTGTTGCAATGTCCGGTAGAAATCGAGGCGTGCTGCGAGGAAATTTTGACGTTCTTCGAAATGCAGCTGCAAAGCCGTTGTGATTTCAGCATATGGAACTTCAGTTACTTCTTCTGTAAGTAAAATTTGAAGCAGTGCAAACGTTTCTGGAGGCATTGATGAACACAAGAGAGCCTTCTTCCTCAGGTCAGTCGTAATTGCCATACTTTCAAAATAAAACTCAGCGCTCAATAAATACGGCGACCACCTTTCTCGCTCGGGATCGAAACGATCGAATTGCCGAGACATGTTAGTTTGAGTACACTACAGAACTAAAAAAAAATGTTGTTTAATTGAAAAATAGGCTCTTATCTGGGTCTTTGGACACAATCCGAAGTATCCCACTTCTGACACCACTTTCGTGTTCTTGTTTTATGTCTATATGAAACTTGAGAGTCTTCAAGGTACAACAGAAGTCTTTAATATATTACTCAATGCTGGCAGCAAGACAACTCAAAATGGCTGCACACTCACTGTCTACAGACAGGAAAAAATTATAAACAAAACAGGAGGTTTAGCTAGAATAGCGCTGATTTTCTTGAGAAGTAGAAGAGGTTTCAGGACCAGAATGGCCCACTTTTGTTCCTAACTTGTATGTTACTTGGTTTGTGTACAGACAGCTCTGGCATAAAGCTCAGAGACTGCTTGGGAAGCACATCTGTCTCCTCTTTTTGGCAATTATGTGGTGGGCCTCTTGGCTCGGTCTCAAATCATAACAGCGGGGGCAGTTAATGAGATGTTGGGCATATGTGGCTGGATCCAATGGTTTCCCACAGAAGTGCTAACTACCAGTTGGATGGATAGGATAGATATAATACATGAAGGGATGATCTGTTTCATCACTAGCTAATGATAATCTAGGGGAACTAATGTGGCCTTAACACACAGACAAGAGGAAAATAATTCAAGGATATCCATTATTAGACTTGATGGTGCCAGAAAATTACATGAAAGTTAAAGAATTTTTGTGCATTATAGAAGGGTTTCATGATGTCTCTTTAATAATGAAGTTTACCATTTAGATGTTTAACTTAACTGAATAAATGCACGTGTGTGGCAAAAGGGAGTGCCAATGATTCCTTACACAATGCGCTCAGTAATTTCACAACTTGTGCCTTAAGTGTTGTTGAGCTGGGTTACTTTACATGGAATGATCCAGCTGATTTTGTTTCATGTGCTCTTGGGAGAGGAGCTGAAAAACAGAATCCCCTTTGTGTTCTCATGAAAACTGCAATCATTCAGTGGTTTAGAATGAAATATGATTGTGGGTTGAGTAATATAATTGGGACAAGGCAAAATTAGTGGCTACCTTACTAGCGAATTATAGATGAAATCTTAAATGGGACTTGAAGCTCTACCGTCTTCAGTCTTGGCTTGAGAGAGAAGATTAGTTCAAGTTCTGTTCTCCCAAATGACCTGGGCTGACACAACATTAGGCAGAAATGGAGACATGAGTTAGCCTTCAGTCCAAGCTTTTGCAGCCTATTAATGGTTTTAATGACTCCAGTAACCAAATGCATTTAAAAACAATTAAGATTGATGGGTAACGTTTTTTTTTTACTTTTGAAATTAAAAACATATCAAAACATAAATATTAAAGCAATATATTTTTAAATATTTCCTGCCTTTTTGTTTCATAATATCATGTGATAGGTGTGGAATTAGGACATTTGGCCCATCAAGTCCACTCCGCCATTCAATCATGGCTGATCTATCTCTCCTAAAGGGCCTGTCCCACTGCGGCAACCTAATCTGCAAGTTTAAAAGAGTTTGCCCTGGACTCAAACTCGCAGCATGGTCGACACGAGGTCCTAGGAGGTCCTGTGAGGTTGCTGGAACTCTCCTTCATGCTCCTTCATGCTCGAGGGAAGTTCCCGAATACTCAGCTAGGTCGCGGAAAAAAATCCAGCATATTGAAAAATTTTCCGCGAGTAAAATTTGGTCGGCATGGGTCTTTTTAGTTGTAGTGCAGTGGAGTGGGGTCGCTATTTAGTTACAGGCACTCGAGGGCAGCCGTAGGCAATCTCCTTTGCTGACCGGGTATTTTGATTGGCTCATTGCAGTTTTCAGGACCTAAGAAGACCTACTAGTAGGTAAAATGCCCACTAAACTTTATTATACTTCTTAAAAGTGTCTCCACTCCTCTCCCCCCTTATCTCCCCCTTTTTTCCCCCTTCTCTCCCCTTAGAAACATAGAAAATAGGTGCAGGAGTAAGCCATTCGACCCTTTGAGCCTGCACCGCCATTCAATATGATCATGGCTGATCATCCAACTCAGTATCCTGTACCTGCCTTCTCTCCCCTTCTCCCCCCCCCTTCTCTCCCCTTCTCTCCACTTCTCTCTCCTCTCCCCTTCTCTTTCCTTCTCTCCCCTTCTCTTCCCCCCTCCCCCCTCTCCACTCTCTCTAAAGGACTTACCATACACTGTGGCAGCCGTTTATCTTCCTCTTCATCGCACAGACAGCGCTCCTCCGCTTTCACTGGTCCCGACCTCCGCGATGTGTTTGTGTGTGTGCGTGTGTGCGGTCGGTAGATGCAGCTCGCTGTTCGGTCAATGCAGCTCGCGGTTTCAACGCGGCCGGTCGATCCAGCTCGAGGCTTTCCAGGAGAGTGCCCTCGAGCTTGAAGGTCGAAGACACTCTTCTGGACTCGCGGACTAGGCCGCCCAAGTGGGACAGGCCCTTAACCCCATTCTCCTGCCCTCCCCATAACCTCTGACACCCGTACTAATCAAGAAATGGAATGGTTCATGGAATCCCTTTTGATATCATCAGAGACTAAGTCTGACTGGTACAGAATCCGAGAGACAATCTGAGGGTATTCCAGCAGCATGTAGACAGCAGTAATGGTCTGCAGTGGCAGGT
Organism: Malacoraja senta; assembly: GCA_038087875.1. Classification (NCBI taxonomy): domain Eukaryota; kingdom Metazoa; phylum Chordata; class Chondrichthyes; order Rajiformes; family Rajidae; genus Malacoraja; species Malacoraja senta. The sequence continues at coordinate 679,003 of JAXLNO010000438.1, read as the reverse complement.
TTGATCTGCCACCCCAATTCACTCCATCAAAGTTTGTCAGTAACAAGTGAGGGGCTTGCTACTCTGACAAAATCTGAGAAAGTGAGGGGTTTTATATTTTATGGCCATAAATTTGCATTGTGACCAACTTTGCTAAGGTCAATTTCAATTCTTATAAAATTCCAAGGTACTTCGCAAGGTCCTTGTCGACATTATTGAAAAAATGGCCCATAATCATGTAAGGATGCATGGATATAATAAGAGATGGTCAATGGCTTGGGTGAAACATCAATTTTGAGGGGCAATTTAAAGCAAGATAGGCAGCAGAAATTCCACACGTAGGTATCACAAGGGACATCAGATGCTGGAATGTAATGTAAAAACAAACTGCTGGAGGAATTCAGCACATCAGACAGAATATGTGAGGTAAGAGAGAGGGTTGGCATTTCATCTATAGACCCTGCATCAGGACTGAGAGATAGCCAGATTAAAGAGATAAAAGGGAGCACTGTCAGGGGACGGTTTACGTTATAGGTCTAACCTGGTAAACTGGGGAATGGACAATGGAGCCATTTTGGTGAATGGATAGGAAGAGTAGACGATGGAAGAGGAAATCCATGCATATAGGTGTGTGGGTATTCGGTAGATTGCCCGCCACTTTAACTCCCCTTCCCATTCCACGTCAATCTGTATGTCCCTGCCTTCTCCACTACCACAGCTAGGTCAAACACAAACTAAAAGAATGAAACAATGTATCCCACTTGGGTAGTCTACAATCCAATGGTATGAACATTGAATTTTCCAATGTCTGATATTCCTGCCACTGTGTTATTTTCCCATTCCTACCAGTCCACCCGGGTTCTTTCTCCTTTCATTAACATTTTCCATTTCCCTCTGCTTGTCACCCACACACCCATCACCTGGTTGTCTTATCCCTTGGTCAACCCTTTGAACCCCCATCCACTGCAGATCTTTCCATCTGCTCATCATCCCTCCCATACCAGATTCCACTTGGTACCTTCCATCCTCTCTCTCCCATAATCACCCTCTCACCTGATGCCATTTTTCTTTCCTTATCTGATAGCACCTATCACCCACCAACCAGCCTCTGCCTCATTCTCATTCATCTCCCATCTCGTTGCCTCTGCCGATCATTCCCTACCTCACCTGGTTCCACCTATCACCTGCCAATTCCCTTTCCCGGTCAACTTTTTATTCTGCCTATCTCCCTTTACACTCTCAGGCCTGATACAGGACCATGATCCAAAATGTTGACCATCTCTTTGCCTCCATAGATGTTGCATGGTCCGCAGGGTTCTTCCAGGAGTTTATTTCTTACTCCATAACATAGTTTCCCGACCACTGCCGGTGATGGAACAATTAATGTTGTAGTCCATTTAAAATGACCACTGGTCATGGACAACACAGTTTTTGCAAATTGTCACTAATATTGAAAAATATTTTAATATTCTGCATATATCTATGCCTTAGATATATTTATACAAATAAAGGTATTTTACATGTTTACTTACATCAAATATTTACCGCAATTGAGCGCAAAACTTTGTATTTCTTTGAAAAACAAAACTTGAATTGTACTAAGAATTGATTGTTCACGGCACATTTCAGCTTTTAAGCTTTGTTCCGGAGTTGCAAATAGAATAGATGGACCAACATAATTACTGTGAAAAGTGGATCACACAACAAGAGGCATGGAAGAAGGTAGAGACAAGAAAGGCTGCAGATGCTGGAATCTTGAGCAAAGTATGAACCTCTCCTACTGCCCAATATACTTTCCTCTGCCAGTATGTTCAAGCTGTCTTTCACTGTTGACTTTGCTTCTTTCCATCGCCCACCAGTGCAATAATGCTAGCTGCAATGATGGTTTCATTCCTTATGTAGTATATCTGATGTTTCTATAGTGCTGAAGTCCATGGGTGATGTGCTGGTTGCTCAGCATGTCGGTGCTCTACTGATGGAATTGGTGATGAGTCAAAGACGAACTCTTCACAAGGAGAAGACAATTGTCTTCCACGGGAGAGCATGAGTTGGCCCAGTGCTTCATTTTCCATGGCTGTATTTATCGTATTTTATACTATTTAACCAATACCACTTCAACAGTAAGTGAAACAACCAAAATAATCAAAATAATCAAACTACATTAACGCACTGTTAATAATTGCAAATGAGAGTGAACATACATCTTTATTTTTTTTGTGAATATGATATTGACCTTGTATTTCTCAGTGGTAGCGATACAGTGTTTCATTTTAATTTATTTACTGATGAAAGAGCAATCTTATTTTCACAATACTCATTTGACCACAGTAGCTCACCTATTGGATGCCACGATTTAAAATTAGAGTTGCTATAAAAAAACATGAATATGCAATATGAAGTGCTCTGTATTTAACTGGACAGCAAACTCTAACATAATCTCTGCGCAATCATAAAAGCAGGAAACTGCATAGTAACCTGTAGTTGCTATAAGTAAATTGCTATGGAAACATGTTGCCGATGACTCCAAGTGCATCCAGATGGTAATCTGGTTGGCTGTGAAGAGGCAGAAGCTTTTTTTTTCCAGATACTTTACCAGTTCAGGCTGAGAATGTATTTTTAGCTTACAGTATGTTTCCTCATTTGTCTGCAAATAAACAATAATGTGAGTTGCATACTCTTCAGAACAGTACAATGACACCGAGAAGAGGTTATGGCATTGGCAAACCTTGCCCTTACTGCCTCTTTTATTGAGTTTTTTTTCTCAAAATTAATGTCTTGCGTCACCCAGCTACAAGGTTCTATACTATTGTTTAAATAAATCATGAGGTTTTTTTTCAGTGTTGAGGTAAATGGGTTGTATTTACAGTGTAAGGATGGGGTGCCTACATTTTCAACTTCACAGGCCGTAAAGCTTCATACTGAAATACAACAACTGCACAAGTGGCTAGAAATTCTGGTGCACCCTAACAAGTTGAGCCTGAGTGCAAAAGGTCAGGTGCTGCTGAGGCACAACAGCATGTCTGTTCTGTGGCTGGGGAGTGTGGGAGGGAGGCGTTAGAGCTTAACAGGTCTGAGATAGGGAGATGGATTGGGCACTCAGGGTTGGAGGAGACTGTAAGTTCAAAGGAGGCAGATGCCCCTTTTAGTGGAGAAGAGGTATCGGACATTTGCACGTGATGGGGTGTTTGGGTGTCATACATTAACAAAGGGATATTAACATTTTCACAGGGGAGGGGAGGATTAGGGGAAGTACTGGTCCATGGGTTGGCGAACACTTACTTACCATTCAACAGCCTTTGGTTCTTTTGCCAATAACCTACATAAGGGGTAATTTAGAGTAGTCAGTTAATCTTCCATTGGAGGAAAGAGCAGAGACCTATGCAGACACTGCAAGAACTTACAAACTCTAAATAGTTAGCATGTATGAAGTTGTTGAGATTAAATTATCGAGAATTTATTTGCATATAAATTAGCAGCCCTTTCACCCTACCAAAGATAAAATGATTGATAAATATGAATGTAAATATTATTTAATTACCTGTGAAATTAGGATTTATTGTTTAATGCAGTATCTTCTAGACTATAGGAAAGCTCCCCCTCCCCTCACCCTACTCTACATCAACAACACCACGGTGGAGTCTTTTAAGTTCCTGGGAACCATCATCTCCAATGACCTTAAATGGGGGGGGCCACCATCAACCCCACAGTCAAAAAGGCACAACAGAAGATGTACTTCCTGCAGCAGCAGAGGAAGCACAATCTGCCACAGGCAATGATGGTCCAATTCTATACGGCCATCGTAGAGTCTGTCCTCACCTCCATCATGGTCTGGTTTTGCTCAGCCACCAAGCATGACATCCGGAGGCTGCAGCGAATCGTCCGTTCAGCTGAGAAGGTTATTGGCTGCAACCTTCCCTCGATTGATGAACTGTATGGGCCAGGAAGCGAGCGGGTAAGATCATCTCTGACCCCTCTCACCCTGGCCACAAACTGTTTGAATCTCTTCCCTCTGGAAGGCAACTCTGGACTGTCAAATCTGCCACAGCCAGACATAAAAACAGCTTTTTACCATGAGTAGTAGCTCTACTCAATAACCAAACATCTGTAGCCTCCTTTTGCTCTAGTATTTTATGTAATTCACATGTTTAATCGATAATGTTTTCTTATTAATGTTTATTGTTTTATGTGTCATTCCTAACTGTCACTGTATGTCATGTTGTCACTTGCGGGCGGAACACCAAGGCAAATTCCTTGTATGTGAATACGGCCAATAAACTTATTCATTCATTCATTCATTCATTCATTCATTCAGTAATTCATGTAATGAACATATGAGTGTGCCATTCCTGCCTGGTTTCAATAAGGATCTGTTTAGGAATATATTTTACTATATTTAAATAAATAGCAAAGAATCATGCACATCATCTCTCTTTATTTAAAAAAAATCTCTTTATTTTTTTAGGAATGGCTGGTTTGAGGTTTATCAGTAAATTTCCAGTTACCTTTACTTACCTATTTTAGACAAAAATGCTGGAGAAACTCAGTGGGTGAGGCAGCATCTATGGAGCGAAGGAATAGACGATGTTTCAGGTCAAGACCCTTCTTTAGACTGATGTCAGGGGTGGGGGGGCGGAAAAAAGAAAGGAAGAGGTGGAAACAGTAGGCTGTGGGAGAGCTGGGAAGGGGTGGGGAAGGAGGGAGAAAGCAAGGACTACGTGAAATTGGAGAAGTCAATGTTCATACCGCTGGGGTGTAAACTACCCAAGCAAAATATGAGGTGCTGCTCCTCCAATTTGCGGTGGGACTCACTCTGGCCATGGAGGAGGCCCAGGACAGAAAGGTCGGATTCGGAATGGGAGGGGGAGTTGAAGTGCTGAGCCACCAGGAGATCAGGCTGGTTACTGTGAACTGAGCGGAGGTGTTGGGCGAAGCGATCGCCAAGCCTGTGCTTGGTCTCACCGATGTAGAGCAGTTGACACCTGGAACAGCGGATACAATAGATGAGGTTGGAGGAGGTGCAGGTGAACCTCTGCCTTACCTGGAAAGACTGCTTGGGTCCTTGGATGGAGTCGAGGGGGGAGATAAAGCGACAAGTGTAGCATTTCCTGCAGTTGCAAGTACCAGGAGAGGGTGTGGTTTGGGTGGGAAAGGACAAATTGACCAGGGAGTTATGGAGGGAACGGTCTCTGCGGAAATCAGAAAGGGGAGGAGATGGGAAGATGTGGCCAGTGGTGGGATCCCGTTGGAGGTGGCGAAAATGCTGGAGGATTATGTCGGAGGACTTACCTATTATTCACTTTCAGTGTTTTATTTGATGAGAACTATTCCTACCGGGAATGTTATTCCATTCATATTATGCTGCTTACTTAGTATTGAAATGAAATCGTCTTCCTTTTCGAGTCCTGAACATTGTAAATATTTCAAGCAAGCATTGCATAAATTGTAATGTTTAAGTCATTTTCCATCATAACAATAACAAATTTCACAATATTGATGGGTTAAGATCCATTCTGTTAATTTTACAACATCCCAAGTTAGCAATTGCTGCTGACTATTTTCTTTCCATCATCGCTTGACTTTTCTTTTAATAAGCAGGGGATCTCTGATGAAAAGAGTCGTATCATATTTAGAAATTAAATAGATATTGTTGGAAATATAATTTGAATATAATTATACTTAATGTGAACTGCTGCTATACAAATTCATTCTGATACACAAGAGACAGCTCGCAGCGTAGCAGAAATGTTTTTCATGTTGTCCAAATGTTCACACAGTCATTCCAGCAGAATAATAACTTGTTTAGACATCTTGAATTGTTCCATTCACACGATGAACAGGATGGGTAAAGTTCCTATGCAGGGGAAGCTGAGTAATGGTCAGACTAAAGGTCACCATTCTAGTAAACTTGCATGATTTGAGAATCGAGTTACGATCCTATTTAGATAGAACACACACTCTCAGTGTACACAGAGAATCACCCTAAGACAACTCAGAGACTTATGAGCAGAGGAGACAAAATCTGTACTCCAGAATCACACACATACGATGTGTGTCACATTTATCACATCAGCAAAATATTTATGCTGCAGGTGAAACTACTGAAAATATTATGTACTTAAAGCTATCTAGAATGTTCATCTATTGTCTTTGTTTGTACTATTAATAGAGTCAAACATCACGGAAACAAGCTTTTCACCCAATTATCCATGCTAAGCAAAATGCCCTCATCTGGCCCACTGTTGGTAGAAGCAACAGGAATAGCTACCTCTCGTCCATTTGCCTCCCAAATGTGATGTGGGTCTACTATCTAAGGTTGTGTGTAAACTAGTTGGTGTGTTTGGGGCCTCCAGTATATGTATTCCAAGATTCAGTTTTAAAACTCTGTCTGTAGACCTCAGAAATCTATCCTGGATCACACAAAGCTGTGATATTCATAACAAGCATGGCTAATTTCTAAAACAAAAGAGATCAGAATTCATGACCTCAGTCAGATAACCATTTAACGATGTAGTGAGAAACAAATCATTGCATTTTTAACTGTAAATTCACATCATTGCTAATGTCCTATTAAACTTACAATGCAGCCTCTTGGTTGCTTTCACTTGTTTTACCTTGATAGGTTATCTAACGCTGTAGGAATATATCAATTTCAGACCGCAGAAATCTCATACAAATTCAACATTAATTCTTACTTTGCTTACCCAGCTCTATTTATGACCATAATCTGGGAATCTGAATATCAGGTAACTTTAATTAAATTTTGTAATTCAATATGCATTTCTATTCTCTTTTCCAAACTGGTACCAAAATGTTTAATGTTTCCACTTTAAGCTGCATTTCTCACTTTCCACCCACATTACAAACTTTTTTATGTCTTATAATTTTTCACAATTTCCTGTGCTCTAAATTAGCCTTCCCTGGCTACTTTTCAGATAATTTCCTCTATTCCTAAATTCACCTCAATATACCGAATAAATAGCACCAACCCCATCATAAATGTCCGTGCACTGCTCTTCACCTATTTAGGAAGTTTTGCTTTTTGCCTAGACACATTATGTCACATTCCTCTCTTTTTTTTAATGATTTCACTTTTTGGGACGGCCTACATTTATTTTCCACCCCTAATTGCTATTAAAAAGATTATGCCCATCACCATCTTGTACAATCTGTAGCTATGCTTTAGGTGAAGATACTCCTATTGTGCTGTTGTTCCAGAGTTCCTGTTGATATACAGAGTTCCAGGATTTAGACCCAGTGACCAAGAAGGACAGGTGGTATATTTCCAAATCTGGATGGTGTACCTGTAAGAAATGTGCAGGTGATGGTAATCCCATATACCTGCTCCTGTTGACTTTCTTGGTCATAGAGGTCACAGGTTTAGGAGATGCAGCCTGAGTAGTCTCAGTGAATAATGACAGGGCATCTTGTTGACGGTATACATTGCAACTCCAGTATGCCAGTGCTGAATGTATGTTTAGAGAGGTGAATGCAATGCCATTCAAGTCTTGTCTTGGATAGTCGAGAGTCTGGAGAGTTACTGAAAGTACACTCATCCAGGCAAGTGGACAATATTCCATCGCAGTCCTGTTTTGTGCCATTCTGAAATGCTTTGGGTGTCGGGGAGAACTATAATCCAACCTGTGCCTGTAGTCCTGGTACGTATGTAGTTGATTAAGTTATGCTTCTGGCCCTTGCTGATGATTCGGATGTTGAATGTGGCACTGGTAAGACCACTGAATGTCAAGGGTTGGTGGTTAGATTCTTTTTGTTGGAAATGGTCTTTGTCAGGCATATTTGTGGCATGGATATTACTTGTCTGAACGATGCCTGGGTATTTTTTTAAATAGTTTTAAAGCATCTGACATTCAGAAATGATGAGATTTAAACACAGAACAGTTTTCCATGCAGCATCAAAGGGATCGCGTTTTGACCCTGTGTTCTGAATCAATGTTGCCTAATAATGGTCATGCTCCAGACAATGTGGGATCATTTCCGCCAAAGTAACACAGCCTGAGGCAAGTCATTCACTGATGTGAGACTGGTGGAAATAACATTCATGCGTGGAAATGCAATTTGTGTAATTCTGGAGTAATTCAGCACAAAGGCTAATGAGTCTTAGTACGTTTCACAATTTAAAATGCATTCCCTCTTGGGTAGAGCTGAAATAAACAGAGGTACATAATTGATTCTTCTAGGCCATTGACTTTTACTTTTTTAAAATTTAAAACTGCATTTGTGCTGTTTAAATTTAATAGGTTTAGGCTAAAAGTACAAAAATTAAACTAATTTCTATGTTTTGAATGACTTTGTTATGCATGTTTTTATTGCTCTGCTTTCTGCTGAATGTCCTGAATTTCCTAAAACAGCCTGAATATAGGATTTTCCTTTCCATTTTTGATATTTCAATGTATAGCTGACCAAGTACACACTTTGTTTAATCACAAATTAAGCCAGACTTGGAAAGTACAACATCACATTGTTGCAGAGCTGCAGGTTAATGGCAGGTGAAGAGTCTTCCATCTGCCCATGAGACTAATGTAAAGAGAACAGCCTCACATAAAAGGAAGACAAATATTCTGGAGAAACTCAGCGGATGAGGCATCATCTATGGAGCGAAGAATAGGTGACGTTTCGGGGTCGAGACCCTTCTTCAGACTGATGTGGGGGTTGGGGGGGACGGGAAGAAGAAAGGAAGAGGCAGAGACGGTGGGCTGTGGGAGAGCTGGGGAGGGGAGGGGAAGGAGGGAGAAAGCAAGGACTACCTGAAATTGGAGAAGTCAATGTTCATACCGCTGTTTCATAGCCTCACATAAACATCAACAGATTATTTTAACGAAGTGTGGCTATATTCTCTATTATAGGTTTTACTTTCCATTAAATATTTCTTGATTTTTCTGAACATAGGTTTGGTTTTATCCAGGATCAGACATGTTGGCCATGTACTTGACATATTGAGTAAGATAAGCCACGTCACAGAAGCTGATGGGCACTCCATCCTGCTTTTCTGCAAGGTTTGATTTTTATATTATTTTTCATGAACTGATTACAAATTGAGATGAGTCAAACTAGAGGAAAGGTTGTTAGGTTTATTAGTGGAGATGGAAATGGAGATAGAAATTATAGTAATTAATTTACCAGCAATCAATCACACCATTTATTGTTTGTGGAGTCCATTTAACAACAGAAAGCTAGACACTGGATCCAAACAACTTTGCCAACTTCACACCACCAATACCTCCACCCTGCCTCCTTTAGTCACTGACTGTCTGTAGCTCACCCCATTAGCTAATAGTAGGTCTCTACCTGTAAAACCAAACTGCAACCTTCCCACCTCACTAACATTGAATGGCCTAGCTGCCTTCCACTGTTACCAAAGTCCAAGTCACTTGCAGTACAGCTCTATCGATGTCCTCTCACCCCCAGTGCTGCCTAACATCAGACACCCCGCGTTAACTTGGCCATGTATAATTTTGCATACCTCCTTCCAAATGTTGCAAGAGTTTCCATTATTACAATATGATAATACACTTGCATTCATTGTAAAGCCCACTAATTTACAGTCTTTGTGTAATAATGGATAAAAGCATAGTATTAAATCCCCCCCCCCCCCCCCCCAGTATGTAAAAATACAAGAGTAACTTATTCTGTTGGAGGCATATAAACTTTGAAATATAAGTGACCAACAATAAAAATAAAATCAAGATGTTGTTCGGAGATGTAGTCAGTGGGAAGGGTGGTTGAAGGTGAATATGAAGATCGGGGTTCACCACATCTTCCTTTTCCTAATTGCAAGATCTGAGTGATGAGCTGTTCAGGGACATCTATAAATTGCCAGGTACATAGTAATAGTAAAAAGCAGTGTAAGCATGTTAAAACATGTAAATCAAAGACTTGCATTACTTCTGGCCCCTTGATTTAAAAATGCAAAGACGAATTAGACTAAGACTAGACTAAGCAGTTGAAACATTTCTGCTGCCAGGCAATAAATTAAGCATATTGAGTGGCAAAACAGGAAGGCAGTACAGCAGATCATGTAACTGCTCAGGTCTCCACAGCTCATCGGGTTGCATGTTTGTGTTAATATTACAGCAATGTTTCATTTAATTAGAAATCACTGGAAAACCATGCATCATAATTAATTTGCAGATCTGGTCTGTGCTTTGCCCTTACAAGTCTCAATTTTGAATTTTGGTACAGAAGAACAAATTCAATTTTGCTTTAAGTCTACTGAAGACACAATAAGAGTAAATGTACATATTTCATGAAAGCAGCAAACTTGGATGTAAATGTAATCAACCATTCCAGGTCTCAGGATTTAAATTGGGTTTTCTTTTTTCAGAATTGATTTTATAATACAGCAAGCTACTGAAGAATATGTTGATTAAAGTTCTAAAATGAATTACATTATGAGAGGAGCTATAGTTCGAATAACTGATTTCTATCAAGTATCTCTTTTTTGGAGTTGGTATCGATATCAATAGTTTGGGTCTTTTCCTTAGAATGATATTATATGTTATGAGACTTCTGGTCTCTGTTATAGTCTGTTTTGCCCTGTGAGGCTGGGTCCTGTGAGGCTGGGTCTCTCAGGCCTTTGCAAAACAACCAGCTATAGAGGTGCAAACGGCTTTATGAATTTAATGCCTTTGTTGTACTCTTTGTGCGTCAGGAGGAGTAGATGCCCCGACTTTGCCCCTTCCAAGCTCTACACCCTTCCATACAAAGACATTGGTGGATAGACCATCCCCGCCATACACCTCTGCTGAAGCACCAGGTGCTTAAATCCAGCAGCCTTCACTGGATCTCTCCATACTCAGGTGGAAGGTGTCTAATTAGACTAATTTCCAATTAGTTTGCAGGAAACAATGGTATTTATTAAGAGGCATGCATTATACTCAAATTGTAACTATGAATTAGTATGGAGTTATTAGTAAAAATAAACATTTACTTTATTGTATTTCTGCTTTGTACATTAATATAAATAGGATATTGCAGCTATATCTAATTATAATTTGTTGGTGTAGTGAAGTTTCAGACCATCACCAAACGGAATAAATGAGAATGATTAGTGTGCTGCAGTTAAGTGCTTCCGGTGACAATACAGTCCCAGTGATCCTTTAGTAATAAGTAATGATGGAGCTTTTATCTGTTTAATGGAGACCTCACTCAGGTGAAAACATTATTACAAGTCACAAGATAGCTGCTGGTTGTTTGTCATAAGCATTTGCAAAAATATTTAAAAACTGTCAGATCTACATATAGACTGAATGATATCCGCCATTTATAACTCTATTCAATTTAAAGAAGTGGAGTTATGAATATTTTAAAGTGCGTCATTGAAAATGAAATTTTCTTTTCCCTACTGTCCTTGAGATGGCCTTGTATTATGCATAGATTGTATTTCTGGAATTTCTAAGCTGGATCACAGTGGTTTTGCAAAAAAAAGATCCAAGGGGTGATTTTAGCCTGAAAGGAGATTTTAATGTCATTATCTTTGTGGTTAAAATGTGCACAAATGGTGAAAAATTGGTATTCACGGTTCAACTCAATAAAATGTTGTGCCTACTATAAACATTAACAGTATTGCTCTAAAGGAGTGCTAGAAATTCAGGGAATTCAGGAAACACGAGGATGTGTCAGTAGCAGATGAATAGATGAAAATGTGGATAGTGCTAAACATGTCACATTTTCAAGTTAAGTCAAGTTTATTGTCAAATGTATAGGTACGGCAAAGTACAGGCACAATGGAAATCTTGCTTGCAACAGCATCACAGGCACATACACTCAGACACCACGCAAAACATATACATACAAAAATTATTCATATGATATACAAGACAGTGAAAAAATGTGCAAAAAAAACAAACATAAGTGCAAAATTCTATTAGAAATTAAGTTGCTGGTAGTACAAGGAGTGGTCTGTAGTGTTTGTTCAGGTCGCATGGTTGAAGAAAAAGTAGTTCCTAAACCTGGTGATGTAGGACCTCAGGCTTCTGCCCCTTCTGCCCAATGGTAGCAGTGAGAAGAGACCATGACCCAGATGGCAGAAATCCTTGATGATAGATGCTGCTTTCTTGAGGCAGCGCTGCATGTAGTTGGTGGGGAATGCTGTGCCGTCATGAACCGGGCTGAGTCTACCACTCTGCAGCTACTTGCATTCTTGGAATTCTTGGAATTATCGTACTAAACCATGATGCAACCAGTCAGGTTACTTTCTACGGTACACAAAAGTGCTGGAGAAACTCAGCGGGTGCAGCAGCATCTATGGAGCGAAGGAAATAGGCAACGTTTTGGGCCGAAACCCTTCTTCAGACTCAGGTTACTTTCTACAGTGGATCTGTAGCGGTTTGTTAGAATATTCAGTGATAAGCCAAATCTCTTCAATTTTCTTAAAATATTAGAGATGCTGGCACACCTTTGTGATTAAATCTATGTGTTAGGTCCAGGACAGGTCATCCAAGAGATTAATGCCAAGGAATTTGAAGCTGCTAACTCCACCGCTGACCACCAATGAAAGTTGGCACATGTTCTCCCGACGTCTCCTTTTTGAAGTCTGTGGGAAGGAACTGCAGATGCTGGTTTAAACCAAAGATAGACACAAAATGCCAGAGTAACTCAGCAGGACAGGAGTTGAAGAGAAGAAATCCAAAGATAGGCATATCTGGGCATGTTAATGATTAAAAAAAGTGGAGGTAATTAATGTTCAGATAAAGATATTAGTGGAAACAGAAAAATGTCAATGGTTAAATGAATACTGTGCAAAGGAGTTTCCCAAGGAAAAGGAATGGTAAACAGGGATTTTATTGGGATATTGGATGATGCATCAGTTTGGGTATAGGTGGTGACTAGGGTTGCCATCTTTCTCACTCCCAAATAAGGGACAAAAGGTAAAAATAAGGGACAAATTCCCGATGGCAATTCATTGACCAACTCGGCCGTGGCTGGGTGAATGATGAGTTGACCCGGGTGCTGGACTGCACACAAAGCCCAGCCGGCAGGCCAGCTGAAGAGTTTTGGCCTGGGCGCCGGACTTCACGCTCAAAGTCCGGCACCCCATCCAACTCATGAACCGATGATCGGCCATGAGAAGGAGGGGTGGTGGTGTCGGCGGTAAGTGAAGATCCGAAGGTCGGACAGCTGGCCGGGCTGCTGACCGACGGGGCCACGTGCGAGGCGCTGCTGCTACACTCCATGGGCTGCACTACGTCGGGACGGGTGAGGCAGGGCCGGACGCGATAGTCCCCTCGACCAGAGTGGTAGCAGTCAAATATGGGACAAGGGCGGTCCCGTATGGGACAAACCAATTTATCCCAATATACGGCATGTCCCGGCTAATAAGGGACAGTTGGCAATCCTAGTGGTGACACTACTAGGCAAAATTCAGAAAATCTATGCTTTTATCCATGCTCAGAAAAGGAGGAACAGATAAGTCCAAGCAATAATTTAAACATAATTTTAACATTGTGGAAACTTATAGAGATCATAATTCACCAGAAAAAGAATCATTACTACAAAAGTCCTGCATTAAGACTATAGCTTATTATAGGCAAAGCACATTTGACTAACTTGCTTTGTGTTACTGAGAGGATGGATGAGGTGAATGTTGGTTGCTTGTACGGAATTTGCATGAAATGATAAGTAACCAACTTCATTTATATTTAATACACCAAAGATAATTCGCAAAGCAACTGTTCAATTTTGGAATACTCAATAGGCCAAATTTGGAGAAGTAGAGATATCCCAGAGGCTTAAGGGGGTGGGAAGGTTGGTTGGTGGTGGGAAGGGGTGGATTTCAAAGCAGATACGAGGACATGGAGCTGAGCCTTCGAAATAATCTGTAAAGGGCCTGTCCCACGAGCATGCGATTGCATGTGGCAAGCGCGACCTAACGTGGTCGCTTGAGCCGTACGGCCTCACGGGGCCGGTCCACTTCGATCGCCGGAGCCATATGGAGTTGTGCGGTGCTGGTCCCGACATCGCGCGGGGCTCCGAAAAACTGACACTGTTCAAAAATTCCGCGCGCAACGGCCTGGGGCCCGCAGCCACCTCAACGCCGTACGCACCGCCTCGACGGGCGTGCGCAGCGTCTCGACACCGTACTTCACGCGCGAACTTCCCACGGACTTCGCTCGAACTTCACGTCACTCACTCGACCTCCGCGCGGCCCCGCTTCCGGTTTGGTCATGCTCGTTGCATGCAGTCACATGCTCGTGGGACCGGCCCTGTACGGGGATCACTCGACCTCTGCGCAGCCCCCGCTTCCGGTTTGGTCGCGCTTGACGCATGCAGTCGCATGCTCGTGGGACAGGCCCTTAACTTTATCACTCTGTTTGAAGTCCATGAATAGGAGAGCTTCCTCTAAACCACTCAAGTCCCTTCCCACCTCACCCACACTTGAAACGGGTCATTATCCTACTTCCCTGTGTTCTACAACTCCAGCCATTCCTCAGCTGGCCCTCACTCCCTTAAAGCTCTATTTTGCCACAGCCTTCCAATCTGTTGGCCAGCAAACTCAATTGCAAACAATAAAAAGGACAGGGCTGAGAAATTTATCTTTCATTACTAGTATTAAAAATGTGATAAATTCCCACAGGCTGCAATTCAACTCTGCACATTCACCAGTCAAATAAACTACCGTAAATGTTGACACTCTTAAGGGCCTGTCCCACTTTCACAACCTAATTCACGACCTTTTTTACTCATGGACATTTTTCATCATGCTAGAAAAAACGCCCCGACCTACCTGTTGCCACGATTACCTACAACAAGCATCACGGCCTGCTACGACCTACCTACGACCTCCTATGACCTCGTGACGACCATGCTGCGAGTATGTCAAGGGCAAACTTGGCAGAGGTCGTGAATTAGGTCGTGAAAGTGGGACAGGCACTTAACACAGCTGACACTTGAGTACAGTAACGTAACAGTAATTAGTGGTGGTTCCAAAGGATGAATTTCTCCTTATGCTGAAGAAAAATTCTACAGGACTTGAAGAAAAAACAATACTCCTTGGTTCCCCTCCAAGTTTCTTCTCATCCTAATTTCTTTCCAGGTATAAATACAAACTGATTCCTAAAGATTTAAGGAATTAATAGGGATGTGGGATTGAGCAATCTTGTGAGTGGCAGTTGATTACTAATAGTTAACATATTTAAGACAAACTGCATGTGTTCAAATGCTTTGCAATAAAGTGGAAGATAGTTATTTTTATTAAGAATAGCAATAAATAAATATCATTTTAGTGATATTTCATTATGTCGCTGTAAAAAATGACTTTCAAAAAGGCAGTAAAATCACTGGAGATAACAAATGCTAATTAATATCTGGATTGGAAAAATAAACTTGCTAATTTATTGACTTCCATGATTAAGCACCCATTAACTCACTTCAACTTGTGACAAATATTAATTTCCATCACCAACAAAACAACTGCAACAATATCTGCAAATCCTCTCCTCAGAAAAATGTAGACTGGGCGATCATTTCGCTGAAAATCTTCGCTCAGTCTGCCTGGACCTACCTGATCTCCCGGTTGCCAAACACTTTAATTTCCCCTTCCCATTCCCACATTGACCTTTCTGTCCTGGGCCTCCTCCATTATCAGAGTGAGGCCAAACGCAAATTGGAGGAACAGCATCTCGTATTTCGCATGGGCAGCTTACAATCCAGTGGTAATAATATTGATTTCTCGAACTTCAAGCAACCCTTGCATCCCCCCCTCTCTCCACCCCCCCCCCCTCCATCCAAGTCACACCAGCTTCAGTCGTCTTGTTGCGTCTGATTGTCTGTAACTCGTTCTCATGTAGACCACAGGTAACAATAGCCTGTTTCCTTTATCATCGTTACATTTTTGCCTTTCATTGATTCAATATCTCTCTACATCACTGTCTTTTCTCTCGTTTCCCTTTCCCCAACTCTCATTCTGAAGAAGCGCATCGACCTATGCCTTTTTCGAGAAATGCTGACTGACCCGCTGAGTTACTCCAGCTTTTTGTATCTATCCGCAGAAATACTATTTTTTTTCTTGTGTTATTTCTGGGAGTGTTTCTTTTATTACAGGCTTTAAGCCTTTCATATCTTTTTGGTTTCAAATTAAGACTCCCTATACTCATAAATACATTCTTAATGTGTGTATTCTTCAATGTACAAGTTGCATTTGCTGTGCACTTCCCACAAAACTACAATAATATATTTTTTAAATGTGTATTAAAGAATATTATAATAGTGAATACACCCTAGTTGTTTTGCAGATGATAATTGCTCATGGTAATTGCTCTCTGCAATTATCATCCTTGGCCAGCCTCAGCTGTTACTGAATCAATCAATCAATCGTGATGGAAGCTGATCTTGATGCATGGCACAAGGCAAGATAAGTAGGCAGTGAAAAATAATTTAGATGCTTCAGTTTACTTGAAGAAATCTTGAAGTGAATATTTTTTGCAGTCATTTTATTTTTAATATGCATGGGAATATTACCCTTTGACATGTGGAAATAAATTACGTGTGCATCATAACTGCACCGGTAAGTCTATGCCCAATAATCCTTCTCTTGCATCAGAAAAGCTTGCAAGTACTTGATTGCCATGGAGGAGACAAAATGTTGATGGTTGATTTCACAGAAAGTGGCTGGGGACAATTTCTCCCATTATATTTTTACATCAATTCTAAGCATATAATTGAAGAACATATAGTGTTTAAGAAGGAACTGCAGATGCTGGAAAATCAAAGGTAGACAAAAGTGCTGGAGAAACTCAGCGGGTGCAGCAGCATCTATGGAGCGAAGGAAATAGGCAACGTTTCGGGCCAAAACCCTTCCGCAGACTGATGGAGGGTGGGAGAGGGGGGAGGGGGGAAGAAAGGAAAAAGGAGGAGGAGGAGCCCGAGGGCTGAGGGAGAGCTAGGAAGGGGAGGAGACAGCAAGGGCTAACGGAATTGGGAGAATTCAATGTTCAGGCCACCGGGATGCAGACTGCCCAAGCGGAATATGAGGTGCTGATCCTCCAACCGGGAGGTCAGGTTGGTTAATGCGAAGGTGTTCGGCGAAACGATGTAAATCAGCTGACATCTAGAGCAGCGGATGCAATAGATGAGGTTGGAGGAGATGCAGTTGAACCTCTGTCGCACTTGGAACGACTGCTTGGGTCCTTAAATGGAGTCGAGGGGGGAGGTAAAGCGACAAGTGTAGCACCTCTTGCGGTTGCAAGGGAAAGTGCCCGGGGAGGGGGTGGTGCGGGAGGGAAGGGAAGAATTGACAAGGGAGTTACGGAGGCAGCGGTCTTTGTGGAAAGCAGACAGGGGGGGAGATGGGAAGATGTGGCGAGTGGTGGGGTCACGTTGGAGGTGGCGAAACTGACGGAGGACTATTTGTTGTATGTGACGGCTAGTGGGGTGAAAGGTGAGGACTAGGGGGACTCTGCCCTTGTTGCGAGTGGGGGGATGGGGAGAGAGAGCAGTGTTACGGGGTATGGAAGAGACCCTGGTGCGAGCCTCATCTATAGTAGGGGAGGGGAACCCCCGTTCCCTGAAGAATGAGGACATTTCCGATGCTCTGGTGTGGAACACCTCATTCTGGGAGCAGATGCGGCGTAGACGGAGGAATTGGGAGTAGGGGATGGAGTCCTTACAGGAAGCAGGGTGGGAAGAAGAGTAGTCTAGATAGCCATTTTTTTTTTTTTTTTTTTTCCGTAAATGTTTTTTTTATTAGATTTTTAAACAAATGTACAATTTACAAGGAAGGGTAGAAAGCTCACACAATTTAAAAACCATTTACACAAAACTATCAAATTAAAATATTAACATTTTTATCTATAATATATTCAACCTCCTGCGGTGACCAGCGTTCACAGAAGACCTCCACAGTCCCCGTGGACACCGCGTGTTCCCTCACTAGGGATCTAGATAGCCATGGGAGTCAGTGGGTTTATAGTGGATGTCGGTCAGAAGTCTATGACCTGCGATGGAGATAGTGAGGTCAAGAAATGGTAGGAAAGTGTCGGAAATGGTCCAGGTGTATTTGAGCGCCGGATGGAAGTTAGTGGTGAAGCGGATGAAGTCAGTCAGTTGTGTGGGTGCAGGAGGTAGCACCAAAGCAATTGTCATTGTAGCGGAGGTAGAGGTTGGGGTTGGGGCCCTGGTACGCCTCGAACAAGGATTGTTCGACGTACCCGACAAAGAGGCATGCGTAGCTGGGGTCCATGCGCGTGCCCATAGCTACGCCTTTTATTTGGAGGAAATGGGAGGAGTCAAACGAGAAGTTATTGAGGGTAAGGACCAACTAGCGGAGGAGAGTATCAGTGGACGGGTATAGGTTGTTTCTCCGGTCGAGGAAGAACCGGAGGGCTTTGAGACCATCCTGGTGGGGGATGGAGGTGTAGAGTGACTGGACGTCCATGGTGAAGATGAGGGGATGGGGGCCTAAAGAACGGAATGCGCGGAGACGACGGAGAGTGTCTGAGGTGTCTTGAACATAGGTAGGGAGAGATTTAACCAAGGGGGATAGGATGGAGTCAAGGTATGTGGAAATGAGTTCGGTAGGGCACGAACAGGCAGAGACAATGGGTCTACCGGGACAGTCATGTTTGTGCATTTTGGGGAGAAGGTAAAATCGGGCCGTGCGGGGCTGGGGAACGATGAGGTTGGAGGCTCGGTGGGGTGGGGGGGCAGGGAGCCGGAGTTGATGAAGTCGGTAATGGTGCTAGAGATAGTGGCTTGGTGCTCGTCAGTGGGGTCATGGTCCAGGGGTAAGTAGGAGGAGGTGTCCGAGAGTTGGCACGTGGCCTCAGCTTTGTAGAGATCGACGCGCCAGACTACCACGGCACCTCCCTTGTCATCGGGTTTGATAACCCAGTCTGGGTTGTTGCGGAGTGAGTCGATGGCAGTACGTTCAGGGGGGGGGGGAGAGATTGGAGTGAGACAGGGGAGTGGAGATCCATAGCTCCATAGATGCTGCTGCACCCGCTGAGTTTCTCCAGCACTTTTGTCTACCATTGAAGCACATATATACTATTTTATTGAAAACACTGAATAATAGCAGAATAATTGAAGTAAGACTTTTTCGGTAATTATTAACCATTATTCCTCGCTCACAACAGTCCCATCTCCCTATCATGATTGACCAATCTTCTGGAATTTTTTGAGGATGTAACTAGGAAAATGGACAAGGGAGAGCCAGTGGATGTAGCGAGTCGGCTGCCCTGCCAGCAGCGTGTTTGTTGTTTAGACTTTTTGGTTTTTTTGGTTTGTCTAAGTGTTTGTTTTGGATGTTTCTCGGTGTGTCTTGTGTGGGTGTGGGGGTGGGGGGGAAATGGGGTAAACCATTCTTCAGTCACCCTCAACGGAGAGGCGGCTTATTCCATGTCGCTTCTCCGCCTCCCCTCTTGTGGCCTAACAACTTGGATTGGAGCGGCCTTTCCCGGACCCGGGCCCAGAGCTTCAGCAGCGGGCGCAGTGTGGACTTTTCCATCGCAGAGTGGGGGCGAACCATTGCCAGGGGTCGCCAGAAAGGAGTGCTCCATTCGCTGGCCAGGTGACTTTGGCATCATGGGGCTGTGGTCTGCGGAGCTTCTAGCTGCGGGCGTGGTGTGGACTTACCACCCGGAGTCTGGGATTCCTTGCCGGGAATCGCCGGAAAAAGCTCCGACCTGCGGCCTATAATGTCCTGAAGCCGCTGTCTCCGGTAGGAAAGTTCTGATTCGGGCGCTCCAAGTGTGTTCGACCGTCCCAACGTCGGAGTTTGGATCATCCCGACGAGAGGGCCTGTACATCCGGCTGTCCATAGTGGCAACTACGGAGGGTTTATGGCCCAGACCATGGATGAACAAAGGAGGAGTACTGACTGAACTTTGTTGCCTTCCACCACAGTGAAGAATGCTGTGGTGGATGTTTGTGTTAAATTGTATTGTGTATTGTGTGTTCTTTTTTAAAGTTTATTGCTGCTGGCAAATTCATTTCACTGCACCTTTGGGTGCGTGTGACAAATACATTTGACTTTGACTACCTGGACTTTCAGAAAGCATTTGATAAGGTCCCACATAGGAGATTAGTGGGCAAAATTAGAGCACATGGTATTGGGGGTAGGGTACTGACATGGATAGAAAATTGGTTGGCAGGCAGGAAACCAAGAGTAGGGATTAACGGGTCCCTTTGAGAATGGCAACCAGTGACTAGTGGGGTGCCGCAAGGCTCGGTGCTTGGACCGCAGCTATTTACAATATACATTAATGATTTAGATGAAGGGATTAAAAGTAACATTTGCAAATTTGCAGATTCAAAAGCTGGGTGGCAGTGTAAGCTGTGAGGAGGATGCTATGAGGATACAGGGTGACTTGGACAAGTTGGGTGAGTGGGCAGATGCATCACAGATGCAGTTTAATGTGGATAAATGTGAGGTTATCCACTTTGGTGGCAAAAACAGGAAGGCAAATTATTATCTGAATAGTGTCAAGTTGGGAAAAGGGGAAGGACAACAAGATCTGGGGTCCTTGTTCATCAGTCACTGAAAGTACGCATGCAGGCACAGCAGGCAGTGAAGAAAGCTAATGGCATGTTGGCCTGCATAACAAGAGGAGTTGAGTATAGGAGCAAAGAGGTCCCTCTGCAGTTGTACATGGCCCTAGTGAGACCACACCTGGAGTATTGTGTGCAGTTTTGGTCTCCAAATTTGAGGAAGGACATTCTTGCTATTGAGGGAATGCAGCGTAGGTTCACGAGGTTAATTCCCGGGATGGCGGGACTGTCATATGTTGATAGAATGGAGCGGCTGTGCTTGTATACTCTGGAACTTAGAAGGATGAGAGGGGATCTTATTGAACCATATAAGATTATTAAGGGATTGGACATGCTAGAGACATGATCATATTGAATAGCAGTGCTAGCTTGAAGGACCTATTGTCTATTGTCACTCCTTGCCCTTTCAGACGGAAACATTCTTCCAATTCACTCAATTTATTGTCGCACTCGTTATCTCCTTCTTCATTTCAACCAGTTCTTCTACTTTCATTTCATTGCAACTTTACACATTTTCATCTTCGCACACCTTCTTAACCCTTTGATTCCACTCGTAGTTCTGTAATTTCTAGTTTTAATTCCCCTTACAACAAGCATTTTATTTAGCTTCTATTCATTTGCATAGATTGTTAACTACTGTACATCTCTTCTCATCACTCTTTATCTTATTCTTAACCATCCATCCACTTCTGTCTTCTCTTGGTATTGGGATTGGTTTATTCTTGTCAAGTGTAACAAGATACGTTGAAAAACGTAGGTTTGCGTCCTATCCAGTCAAATCATACCTTACATGGGTACAATCAGTCAAACAACTGGCATTGCCCTTTCACCGTCCTTCCTGTTAAGACTCGTGAGAAACTGTAAGAATTTTGGCATATGATGTGCCATTGCTAATGCACTTGGTTTACAGTGAAGGTGTCGTAAAGATCTCATTGAGTAGAGAGAGGTATACTCTGTGGAGATTTCTGTTGTTAAACTGCAACATGTGGAACAAGTTCCAAACTGCTAACGCAGATGCCAGTTAGTAATTTCCTGACACACTGGTAGTAATCATTATTTCATTAATATAGCTCAAATTGATTGTAAAATTGTACAATAATATATAACTTGGTCCTAAAAAGCTAATTCTCTTTTAATATAACTTTTCTTTTTATGAAGAAATTTAGGTACATTGGCCTATAAATAGCTTTGAGTGCAGTGTTGATATATGCCACCTGATTACATTTCAATAAAATGGATCGCAAAAGAAAATCAGGAATGTCTGTTAATTCTGTAAAATTCACTTATTTTTCCTCCAAACCCTGTGTGACTGATGTTCTAATGCACAGACTCCAAACATGTGGAATCAATGGCTGCCTGTACTACACTTTTTGTCTGCATTAGTGTAACTCACAGGTGGCTTGGACCATTCATGCAGAAACAGGCTTTCAATGGACTATAGTTTCTCTTACCATAAATAGTTAACCCTTGTATTGACTTTTCTGCGAGAGCCACAACACCCACACAAATCATATCAGCCTGACCCTCTCTACCACTACCAAGCTCTGGGCCGATACTCTGTAACCCTCTTTGAAGACCACCAGCCTAACCATCTCCAACCTCCATGGTTTCTATCTTGGCCCACCATACCTCAACTGATCTTTAGCAGGTAACCCCCCAAAGTCATTAGATATCAAAAACTTAGTGTACATTATTAATCCTGCTCTCATCCAGCTCTGGGAACTCGGGCTCAATTCTGACCTTGAGTGATGTCCGTGCTGAGTATGCATGTTATCTCTGTAGCTGCTTAAGTTTCCTCCTGACATTCCTATTTCCTTCTGCATTCATTACAGACGTAGGTAATCCCTGCAATATTTGTGCAGGAAAATATGTCTTTAGAGGACGCCAACTCTTGCACAATACCATAAAATTATTTGATATTTTCATTTGCAACTGGTGAAGGATATATTGGTAAAAATTACAAATTGTAACTATCTACCTGTAGGTTCTCCTGTAGTGAAGCCTTTTCCAGTCCATAATCAGTGCTTTGCACTGCACTCTAGAGAGATGAGAGGTTGCTTGATTTTGGTTTAATGAAGTGGTTTAAACATAATATCTCGAGCACACTTGTGTGTGTCTAGGATAAATAATGATCAGTCGATAGGTAAATTTAAATCTCTTCTACACAAAAGTTAAGAAACTCAACTTATTCCAACTAATTGTAATGTTGTCAAGCAACATTTTTTTTGGCAGAGAATGGCTGAAGCAAATTATTTGTGTAAGTGGGCCAATGTTTGTTAAAAGCCATGAAAGCATTCTCATGGCAGTAGTATGTTATAATTAGCAACTAACTGATAGAATGTGGTGCCTGGGAATCATTGACAGGGGTAGCTAATTGTTAAATGAGTGATCTTATCATAAGTGCCATGATAGCGCTGTTGAGGAAATGGTTTCTTAATCTTCGAAAGCACGATAGTGTTGCTGTCCATCAGTGGACAAAAAGTAACACGGTTAATGCTTGGAAATATTTCTTTCTGTGCACTCGGGTGAAGAGAACTGTGTGTTTCCCACTTTGCATGATGCAACTTTGGAATAAGTGATAATGGGATGTGTAGACGAACAGAAGGATTTTGAAGGAGCAAACTACCAGACAAGATCTAAAAGGTTAGGTTTCATCGCTCTTCTTTAACCAACATGGACACAGTAGACCAAAAGCTTCCTCCTTTCCAGTAAATATCTACAATTCCAGGAATCAGAGACTTTATTGGTGTTTGATGGTTAATGTGGACTCATCAGGCAAAGGGGGCAGTTCCATGCTGTATCTCTCTCTATGACTATGATAGAAACATAGAAAATAGGTGCCTTCGAGCCAGCACTGCCATTCAATGTGATCATGGCTGATCATCCAAAATCAGTACCCCGTTCCTGCTTTTTCCCCATATCCCTTGATTCCGTTAGCCCTAAGAGCTAAATCTAACTCTCTCTTGAAAACATCCAGTGAATTGGTCTCCACTGCCTTCTGTGGCAGAGAATTCCACAGATTCACAACTCTCTGGGTGGAAAAGTTTTCCTCATCTCAGTCCTAAATGGCCTACCCCTTATTCTTAAACTGTGACCCCTGGTTCTGGACTCCCCCAACATCAGGAATAACATAGTGGTAATAGCACTAAAATAATTTGAAAATCAAAAAAGCTGGAAATCTGAAATATAATCAGTTCTGATGAACGGTCTTTGACCTGAAATGTTAACAGTTTCCCTTTCTATAGATTCTGCTGCTGATTTTTCTGTTATTTCCAAAATGATGTGAGATACCAGTGCACTACTGAGTAATGTTTACATTAGGCCAAGCAGATTGATTGATCGATTGATTGATTGATAGAAACAGGCCACTCAACCCACTGAGTCCACACTGATCATCGATCACCCGTTCACACTAGTTCTAGGTTTTCCTACTTTTGCATCCACTTCCAATGCAGTAGGTGCAATTTACAGAGGCCAATTAACCTACAAAGAGAAGTGGAAGGAAATCGGAAAACGTGGAGGACACTCAGCCGGACACAGGGAGAACCCGCAAACTCCACACAGATAGCACTTGAGGTCGGGGTCGAATATAGCTTTCTGGCACTGTGAGGCCAAATATTGTTTCATATTTTAGAAAAGGGCATTTTTAGGGCTTGGAAGAAAAATCTTTCTTGTATATTGTATTCAGGTTATAGAAAATAGGTTACATAAAATAGTGTAGGCAGACAAGATGAATATTTAAGAGGTGATGTTAGAACCTCCAAGGATCGATAAATTAAAATGAGCCTCCCTTGTGAATTATCAGAGTAGTTACTGAGAAAGGAGTTTTAGATGAATATACAAAGTGTTTCGAGACCACCTTCCGACACTGTAATTACAGAGCTCTTGGAATTGGTTCAGTGTCTCATGCCAAAAGTCAGAATTTCTTTTAATGAAAAACAGAATTACATAAATATGCTTGTGAAGATTGTCCATATAGCAATATTAATCCTATCATTTTATTATCAGAGATGGAAACTAGAAATTATTGCATCTTATTTCCAACACCACCTCCTAATTCAATGTCCCTCTTCTTGAGAAGAGTTGTGTCACAACTCGGACCACTGTAAATAAGCAAAGATTCAAGCTTCAGAATAGCTTCATAGATCTTCTTGTAAGAGCCCAATCCATGGGTCCTTTATCTGAAGTATTCCATGATACTTCAGTGCCTCTGCACTTAGGAATGAAATACTGAATCAGTGTTCGCATAGTTGTCATAGAAAAAAAACATAACGTAGAAAATAGGTGCAGGAGAAGGCCATTTGGCCTTTTGAGCCAGTACCGCCATTCATTGTGATCATGGCTGATCATCCACAATCAGTCACCCGTGCCTAGCTTCTCCCCATATCCCTTGATTCCGCTAGCCCCTAGAGCTCTATCTAACTCTCTTTTAAATTCATCCAGTGAATTGGCCTCTAATGTCCAATGATGTTTACAGAAAAGATACATGTCTCAATGTCAAATGAGATTAGGAATTATATTATTGTGATCTCTCTGCAACTGCTTCTGTAATCCATTTGGCACATGAGAATAGAATTACTAAAGTTTGGTAAAAACATTCACCAAGTTTAGTCCAGAATTAAGTCTCTCTCTGGCAGCATAGATGATGATGTAATGGGTCTGTGTCTGTCCGTGTTCAAGTGTATATACATAGATAAAAATGTGACCTCTTCATGACACCCTGTTGTTTGATAATCAGCCAACCACACAGAAACAATGTCAACAGATGAAGAGCGCCTTTGTAATTGAACACTAGATCACCATCTTGTTACAGTTTTAAAGCAGAATAAGATAATCCAATCCAAAGAAATTTCTGAAGGCTTGTTGCTATCATGATACTGCAGCAGTCCCTGCAGTTACTTGAACATTTATACCAGGCAATTTTAATAAAACTAAAAGACAGACAATGCAGTGTTTAATATATATTTTCTTTGCTAATGGTCTTTATTTATGAGACAAAATGGGGCAAACGAGATAGCAATCTCAAGCATTTATTCAGTGGCTATATGGCTATCTGGACTACACTTCTTCCCACCCTGCTTCCTGTAAGGACTCCATCCCCCACTCCCAATTCCTCCGTCTACGCCGCATCTGCTCCCATGATGAGGCGTTCCACACCAAGGCATCCGAAATGTCCTCATTCTTCAGGGAACGGGGGTTCCCCTCCTCCACCATAGATGAGGCTCGCACCAGGGTCTCTGCCATACCCCGCAACACTGCTCTCTCTCCCCATCCCCCCACTCACAACAAGGCAGAGTCCCCCTAGTCCTCGCCTTTCACCCCACCAGCCGTCACATACAACAAGTGATCCTCCATCAGTTTCGCCACCTCCAACGTGACCCCACCACTCGCCACATCTTCCCATCTCCCCCCATGTCTGCCTTCCGCAAAGACCGCTCCCTCCATAACTCCCTTGTCAATTCTTCCCTTCCCTCCCGTACCACCCCCTCCCCGGGCACTTTCCCTTGCAACCGCAAGAGATGCAACACTTGTCCCTTCACCTCCCCCCTCGACTCCATTCAAGGACCCAAGCAGTCGTTCCAGGTGCGACAGAGGTTCACCTGCATCTCCTCCAACCTCATCTATTGCATCCGCTGCTCTAGATGTCAGCTGATCTACATCGGTGAGACCAAGCGGAGGCTTGTCGATCGTTTCGCCGAACACCTCCGGTCAGTCCGCAATAACCAACCTGACCTCCCGGTGGCTCAGCACTTCAACTCCCCCTCCCATTCCGTATCCGACCTCTCTGTCCTGGGTCTCCTCCATGGCCACAGCGAGCAACACCGGAAATTGGAGGAAATGCACCTAATATTCCGCTTGGGCAGTCTGCATCCTGGGGGCATGAACATTGAATTCTCCCAATTTTGCTAGCCCTTGCTCTCTCCTCCCCTTCCTCAGCCCTCTGGTTGTCTCCTCCCATCCCTCAGCCCTCGGGCTCCTCCTCCGCCATTTTCCTTTCTTCTCCCCACCCCCTATCAGTCTGAAGAAGGGTTTCAGCCCAAAACGTTGCCTATTTCCTTCGCTCCATAGATGCTGCTGCACCCGCTGAGTTTCTCCAGCATTTGTTTGTACCTTGCAAAACACTTGATTGTGTTCTTTTTTTTCTTGCAAGATGTTTTATTATTTCTTCACATTTTTGTGGGATTCTATTCACTATTTTGAAGTTAAGTAATTACAAAGAAACCGGAATGTTGCCTTGTCACAAGGCATTGAGATTTCTGAGGATTTTATCATTCTCAGTTCTTTTCAAAAAAATAAATAAATAAATGTTATATTATATATCTAAAGTTCTATATTAAAATATATACACACACACACTCTTATGTTTGGAGAAGCCTGAAACATCATCTATCCATGTCCTCCAGAGATGCTGCCTAACCTGTTGAGTTACTCCAGCACAATGTATTTTGACAGGTCTTTAACGATACCTGATACAACTGGTATGCTCCCCTATGGTTATTGAATCAGGGTTGGTCTCCGGGTTTATGTAATGGCAGAGTGAGTGAATTACTGGGCATTAATGATAAATATTCTGATGGAAAACAGTCCTGACCACAACATCTCATAGGTGTCCAGTTGAATCTTGTTGGTTTGTTTTGAACCAAACCCATATAACATTGTGATAACACTGTACAGTGCAGTGTGAGAACTGAAAAACATATTCATCCCCATAAAATGTCTCTTGGCCTTTGTTAAAGTAAAACTAACAGTGGCCATAAACAGATAATATTTAGAAATCAGTTTTAAAGCATTTTATAACCAGTTTTTGCAATATATTTATAAAGGAAAGAGAAATGATTATATTAATATCTCTTCAGAGGTGATAACAGTACTGATTAACAAAGTTCTATATAAAGATACACACACACATGGGACCAACCCTGATTCAATAAGCATAGGGGAGCATACCAGAGTTGTATCAAGTATCATTAAAGACCTGAATTTGCTCCGGATTCCAGCATCTGCTGTTCATTATTTCTTTTTTTAGTTTAGTTTAGTTTAGAGATCCAGCATGGAAATAGGCCCTTCAGTCTACCCAAACCGTACTGACCAGCGATCCCTGCACATTAACACTATCTACACACTAGGGACATTTTACATTTATACCACGCCAATTAACCTACAAACCTGTACGTCTTTGGAGTGTGGGAGGAGACAGAAGATCTAGGAAAAAACGCATGCAGGTCACTGGGAGAATGTACAAACTCAGGATCGAACCAGGGACCTGAGACTCTGGCCCTGTAAGGCAGCGACTCTACCGAAGCACCACCATGCCGCCCAAAGTCTCCTAAAAAACTTGTCATTTGGGTGAAGTTACAAACATATGAATGGTAAGCACTGAAGACAGCATGCTAAAAAGATGAGTAAATCCAAATCCAACAGATCAAATTAATAGTTTCCAAAAGCAACAGATCAAATTAACAAATCTGTAATGCAACCACAATATCTCATGCATTAGAGTGGTGAATTAAATGAGAGGAGCAAACTCCATTGATATCCCAGTCTCAACAATACTGGATCTAAACTTATGACTGCAAATGATTGGAGTCACATAACCATCTTCAGACAAGTGGTCCCACACAATGAAGCCCTTTGTTCTTCTTCTGGGGTTCTGATTATAACAGAATCCAGTCTTTGCCATCGGTTTGTAACATTTAGAAATAACTGGGCAATGGGAAATACAAGAAGATCTCCTTTTCTTGGACAGTCCATCTGGATTGAGTATGATTAGATCAGCATGCTTAGTTTTGTGAATTGTTGGCAGATGAGACCAGCCAATGCATAAATTGAAGATTCTTCCACAGATTGGCGGGACGGGTGACGGAGTGAGTGGAATGGTAGTTTGTGAAATGTCATCTCCTGCTGCTTACAAATAATTTAAATGTGCTTTTCAAACCTGGGCTGGTGGTTCTCAATACAATCCCAAATGCTCCTTCTCCACTTTGAGCAATCATGGGCTACAGATTTCCAATAATCAGTGGGTATATTGTGTTTCTTCTTTGAGCACACCTTTGAATATTTTTTTCCTGGTCCACCTGGTAACTTCTTCTCAGTCAGAACTCAGAATAGACTGTCTGTTCTGGTGTTGGGCATGATATGGCCTGTCCAACGTGACTGACTGAGTATAAACTGGAGATTTTATCCCTCAGTTTTGGGGATGTTTGCTTGACAGAGGGCACTGACACTGGCATATCCTTCCTGTCAATTTAGAGGACATTGTGGAGACGGCTTCTTTACATCGTCTATAGGTGCCTTCTTACGTTGCTGAGGTCTCTGAAGGATAGAGGTTGAGATCACTGTTGTAATAGGTCATGTATTTGCTGCCATATCTAGGGCTTGAACCACCGGGTGGTGTCCATAATGGCTGCCTCGCAAACAGTCTCTCATCCTTTTCCTTTGTTGTTTTTAGTATGTGTTTATGTGTTAAATGTATGTTTTAGAGTTCTTTGTTTTATGTGGGGGGTGGGTGGGGTGGGGTGGGGGGGGGGGAGGTTGAGGGAAACCTTTTAAATCTCTTACCTCAGGAGATGCAATTCCGTATCGTATCTCCGTCCGCACTGCGGTATAACATTGTGGAATTGGCGGCCCGTGCTGGGGACCGACTTCGGGAGCTCCAACGGCAGGAGCCTGCAGGACTTAACATCGTGGAGCTTGCCATCCCTGTCGGGGATCAACCTCAGAGCTCCAACCGAGGGAGCCTACGGACTTTAACATCGTGGAGCTCTTGGTCCTTTGTTAGAGACCTACTTCGGGAACTCCAAGCCGCAGGAGTTTCGACTGCCCCGACGCGGGAGCTTTGATCACCCCACCTCGGGAGCTTCGATCGCCCCAACTATGGATGGTCCGACTGCCCCAACCGCGGGTGAATATAGAGGGAAGAAGTTTGACTTTATTGCCTTCCTTCACAGTGAGGAATGTGGGAAATCTGCTGTGGTGGATGTTTATGTTAACTTTTAAGTTGTTGTGTGTCCTGTTGCTTTTTAAAGTATGGCTGTATGGTAAATCGAATATCACTGTACCTTAATTGGCACACGTGATCTTTGATCTTTGATCTTTGAAAATCCTTTATTTTCAATTGGCCAAGTTGTATGGTCACTGTGAAGGCAACGGTGAACTTCATCACCAATGTCTGCCTTTGCCGAGAGATATTTCCCAAGTGGTCCAACTTTTCCAGACATGAGCTTTTTATTGCTGAAGGGCAGTGCATTGCAGCAAGGATACTGAGTGTAACATCTATACTCCATTATGAATCCAAAAACATAGACGATGGTTTGGAGCACAGCAACTAAGCTGTGCATGCACAAGCAAGTCATGCTCTAACAGCTTCCTGGTTGAGTGCTGGACACTTGTATTTCAGAACCAGCCACAGCTCAAGCTAACTACTTCAGTACTACAACAATACTGTCTGATAATGTGAAAAGTTGCCCAGATATGTCCCATCCACAATGAGTAGAATAAATGCATTTCAGGCCATCACTGCACATTCAGTCTGCTCTCTTTCATCAGCAAAATAGTGCAGGGTGATCACAAGAGCATTATCAGCTGCTACTTAGTCAATATCATTCTCACTGATTGTCCAGTATATTGAAGCAGCATTTGATCAAATGTGGCATGAAAAGGCCATTGCAAAATGGGTTAATGGAAATCAGGGAAAATAATTTTCACTAGCTGCACCCATACCTCGCATAAAGGAAGATGATTCTGGTTATTGGAAACTAAGGCCCAAATTCCTGGGCAATATCCCTGACCCAACTATCTTTGGTGGCCTTGTCAATGACTTTTCCTCTGCCATAAAGCCAGAAAAGCAGGCGTTGATGGTGATTGCAGGCTGCAGTTCCAGCCCTTCAATTAATGAAGCATGCATGCCTCCGTGAAACAAGACTTGGATGGCAATTAAAGGTCAGCTAATAAGTGTTAAGTACCATTTCTGCAGCAACTGCTAGGAAATGCCTAGAAGATATATCTTGATAACAGCCTTAGAAACTGAATATCGATCAGCAAGTGACTCACTTCCTGATTCCCATTTCATTCAGCTATAAGTCTATCAGCAATGGAAGGCAACACTCCTTCCATCAGACTGATTGATTGTTCCTCCAGCTCAAGAAACTCAGCGGGATTTATGATAAAGTAGTTCACTAACATAGTTCCTCATCCACCATTCTAAAAATTCACATCTTCCGTGATTGGGATACTAAGACCACAATATAAGACTTTCTGAAGGTCTGAAGAAGGGTTTCGGCCCGAAACGTTGCCTATTTCCTTCGCTCCATAGATGCTGCTGCACCCGCTGAGTTTCTCCAGCATTTTTGTGTACCTTCGATTTTCCAGCATCTGCAGTTCCTTCTTTAACACCATAAGACTTTCTTAACTGGATCCTCAAACTATTCTTACCACCAAGAAAAACAACATTAGAAAGTGCTTGGGAACGCCATCATCTCAAATTTTATTAGTTTGTTTTAGAGATGCAGCGCGGAAACAGGCCCTTCACCCAACGAGTCGGCGCCGGCCAGCAATCCCCGTACACTAGCACTATCCTACAAACCAGGGATAATTTACAATTTTGATCCAAGCCAAATGAACCTACAAACCTGTGCGTCTTTGGAATGTGGGAGGAAACCGGAGCACCCGGGGAAAACTCACACATTCATGGGGAGAACGGACAAACTCCATACGGCCATCACCCTTAGTCAGGATCGAACCCAGTCTCTGGCCCTGTAAGGCAGCAACTCTACCATTGCACCACCATCATCTCAATGTTCCCTTCCTGGTCACACTGCACTCCTGACTTGGAAATATATTGCAATTCTTTAATTGTTTCTAGTTTTAAATCCAGAAATTCCCTATCTGATAATTCACCAATGACCACAATGATTTAAATAGGTAGATTACCTTTGCTTTTGCACAAAATGCTGTTCTTGTCTCTTTTTGTTTGGTAACTCTACAGTAGATCTTACCCAATTTTCCTTGATCATTTGTTATTTAAAGCCAGGTCACTTCAAAATAATTGGATGTAAATATGTCTTTCTGGATCTCCACATTTCCTGCATGGTGATCATCCCTATGGTAATTATCCTGAAAGGAGCACAGTGACGCAGCAGTAGAGCTGCTGCCTCAGAGCCATAGACCCGATTTGACTTTGGTTGCTATCTGTGCAGAGTTTGTACATTCTGTTCTCCCTGTGATCGCGTAGGTTTTCTCCAACATTCCAAAGTCATGCAGGTTTGTAGGTAAATTGGCTTCTGTAAATTGCCCCTAATGTGTAGGATGGGATATCATAGATCTAGTGTATGGGTGATTGATTGTTGGTGTGAACTCGATGGGCCAAAGATCCAGTTTCCATGCTGCATCTTTATCGCTAAAAACGCAAATTTCCTGAAATCATTTATCAGCTAAAGTCATGCTGTAAGACTTTATTATTTCAGAGAAATTAAATTGCTTGGTGCATAAAACTTAATCTAATGTGATCTCATTTCTAGTTAGCAGTTTGTTTTCAAACATGTCTTGGGTGGTGTTTGCCATAGGGCAACAGTAAGATATCTCATTTAATAGTGCAGCAAATGAATTAATCAGTTTGGCAGGTCTTTTGTTACATAATAGTGAGGGTGAGATTAAACAGGTTTCTGCATGTCTTCCACTATTTTTTCTAAATTTTAAAAACAAATTGCAGTCACAGAAAGTGATGGCTTTGATTGTATTGAGAAAGGAATAATGATTGTTTATTAAACGGTTTTTATTTGGTTTGCAGCCACTGAACATGTTGAGACTAGTTCAATATAGTTGTGAAATCAAGAGAACAGATGATAAAAAGTAATCAGAAGAGGAGAAAAAAAGATGACTTAGTAAAAGATCCTCTTGAGTCACAGAGCCAAACTGGAAGTACTTTCACAAATCTAGAAATAAACTTTATAGGATGTATAACAGTGAATCAAAACTGCAATAAATACCATTTAGCAGTATTCCCATGGATTTGATTAGCGATTAGATGACACACTGCTGTGTCTATTCTGAATTCAACATCTCTGACTGCACTCAGTAACAGTGCTCCAGGCCTTGGAGACTGTAGCTATGCATTTGATTGTGCAAATCCAAATATCATCCTCCTTATTGTTTAGCTACACTATAAATAGAAAATAAGTTGCCACATTCATAATGTATCAGAGAATATATCAGGTAAAAATATGCAGGAATTATTTATTTCTTTTTCAGTTTAAATATAATTTAAAAATAACCTGAACGCTTTAGGCTTCAAAAGAAAACAAAGGTAATCTCAAATCCAATTTGTCGGATTTACGATTGATAAATGTTTTCCCTGTTGCATTAATGAATATTTAATTCACCGGCTATCCTACAAATTGTCGTAATTGCCCAGGTTTGTGACAATACCTCAAAAGTACATTTATAATTGATACAACCAAATGATGAGAAAGGCTTGAAAAACAAGTCTGCATTTCACAATGTAAGTATTATTATAGTGTTAAAGGGGATGTTAAAGCGGTTAGAAATACAGTTGCACCCTATTTTTGCATATGCATCCACTGGGAAAAATTCAGTATTGTCAGTCAATATCTTGTCACAATCATGTAGAAGTTGGCAGGTCTTGACAAAAACAGAGAATAATGCAAATACTCAGTCAGCAAGCATAAGTGAAGACTGAAGCAGAATCAGCATATCAGGTTTATGATATCTCATTAAAACAGGCTAAAGATTATATTACATAAACAAGTTTTTAAGCAAGAAATAATTTCAGTGCAGTTACAAATTTTCTTTGTGACGGTATTAATGAGTACTAAGAAGCTGTGATTTTGTCTTCTTTACTAGATTTTTTTTTAATGTAGACAGTGAAGCAGAGTTAACAGTTTATATCAATGATCTATTATTACGATTGATCAGATGATCTTTCCTCAGTTGTGTTGAAAAGTCAACAAGCTAAAATATTGACTTCATTTCTCTCTGTAGAGGTGCTACCTTTATTTTGTATTTTCAACGTCTGAATACTTATTGTGTTTGATTTTCTGCACAAATAAGCTGATCCCTGATATGACTGCGTGACTGGGCATGCTTACAACATTGCATGACCTAGAGCATGCCCAAGTGAGAGAAATAGACATTTGTGACCTGCCTCTCCACTGAATATGAATGACATTCAGAGACATTTAAAAATTCTTTCCAAGATTATAATTTTGAAAATTCCAACCAAAACGCAAGAATTAACTGGAATCTGCACCAAATATTTTGCAGGTATACCCTGAAGTTTTTATCAGAACTAAATCTGTACATTCAAAGAAGACTCTGTTGGTTTGCAGCCAATATCTGTGCATCTGTTGACAAGCGTGAGTTGAAATGAAAGATATTGGGACATTGGCAAGTAAATATCTTGGAAAATATTAAAACAGGTGGAAGTATTGTCCACAGAAAGATTGGTGTACCTAGGCCATCAACACATCTTTTTTGTACATAAAGCATTTTATTTTATGTTGAATGAATACATGGATGTTGATCCATAAGTAAACAAACCATAAAGTTTAAAGATTCAGTTTAAATTCTGCATAATAACTTTGACTATGCTTAATGATTTGTTTAAATCTCTTTTCAATAACAAAAATAATTTAAAAAAACATCATAAGGCACATGGACAACCAGAAACTCTTTTCATGTCATTTATTTTAATTTGATCAGGCACATTGTTCTAGTAAATATAGTTTTCATGCACATCTCAGTTATGTGGCATTTTCTTTCATTGGAGTATTCATGTGACGGAAAAATACGTCATTTTCTTTGTGTGTAAGGTCATTTAGCTTCCACAGAACAAAATGATTATACTGTAAAACATATATTTTTTATTTTTAAGCTCTATTCACTGTAACAAAATCCTTTTGATATTCTTTTCAAGCTGTCTTGCAAAGGAGCCATGCATAAAGTATTCTGCACAATGCTTGAAAATAAAACAATCATAAGTCGAAAGGTTAGCATTAATCAAATATACTTCACACTTGTTATTTTCACATGCGACTGAGTTACTGAGAGGAGGAGCAGTGTGGGAGATTTTATAAGCAACCTTTGGTGTGTGGGGTGTCTACACATTGTGCAGTGTAAATGGCAGGCCAGAGGGGAATGGCCATTTGGGAGTAGCTGTTTTGGGAGAAGATGTGTTGAGATGAAGTGCTGAGGCTTTGGCTCATGAAGCATCGGCTAGGAGGTTGAGCAGAAGGTGACGGCAACATAAGGTAAAGTCTTTTTATCGTAACTTTTTTCCTTAATCTAAGTGCAGTCAGGATGGCAGTTCGGACACTGGTATGTGTAGGAAGGAACTGCAGATGCTGGTTTACACTGAAGATAGACAGAAAATGCTGGAGTAACTCAGCGGGACAGGCAGCATCTCTGGATAGAAGGAATGGGTGACATTTCAAGTTGAAACCCTTATTCAGATTGTGTCAAGGATGAGGGAAACAAGAGATATGGAAGGTAAGGTGTGAAAAAACAAGGGGACAAAGATCAAGGAAAATGTAGAATAGGTCATTGTTAGCTAGGGGAAGGTGACAACGAGGCAGACGATGTAAAATTTTATCAGGAGGATAGTCAGACTGGTGAGAGACTAGGATGGGGGAGGGATGGAGATAGAGGGAAAGCAAGGGTTACTTGAAATTAGAGAAGTCAATATTTATACCGCTGATTTGTAAGCTGCCCAAGCTAAATATGAGGTGCTGTTCTTCCAATTTGCATTGGGCCTCACTCTGACAATGGAGGAAGCCCAGGTACACTGGTATGCTCCTCCTGCAGGTCAGGGAAACTTCCACTGACCCTGAGGACTACACCTGTGGGATGTGCCACCAGCTGCAGCTCCTAACTGACTGCATGAGCGAACTGCAGCTGCAGCTGGATGATCTTGTATCATCCCAGAGACTGAGAACAGTGAAATCCTGTGGCAGAAAATGAGACTGCAGGACAATGTGTTTCCTCCCTGGTGCTAGGGTACAGGATGTCACCGAGCGTGTCTAGAACATTTGCAAGGGGGAGCTTCAGTAGCCAGAAATCGTTGTGTACATTGACATATTGACGTAGATTGGAAAAGAGATGAGATCCTGCAGAGTGAATATAGGGATTTAGATAAAAGGTTAAAAAGCAGGACCACAAGGGTAATAATCTCCAGATCACTTCCAGTGCCTTGTGCTAGTGAGAGTGGGGCTGGAAAGTTAGAACAGGTGAATGTGTGGCTGAAACGTTGGTGCAGAGGGTTTGTTTTCAGATTGGGCCATTGCGAGGGGGATCAATAACCTGGTTGGCATGACAAGTTCACAGGTGGCCACATCCCGAGAGCGTGCGCTCTCGGGATGTGTGCCTCTGTCCCGTAAGAGTTAATTGCTTTTGTTATAATTAATGAAGTTTCTAGCAGTCCGCGGTGCTTTGGAGACATGGGAGGGGTATAATTAGTGGGTCAGAGGTGTATTGTT
Organism: Malacoraja senta; assembly: GCA_038087875.1. Taxonomy (NCBI): domain Eukaryota; kingdom Metazoa; phylum Chordata; class Chondrichthyes; order Rajiformes; family Rajidae; genus Malacoraja; species Malacoraja senta. The sequence goes on along the minus strand of JAXLNO010000438.1, from coordinate 643,034 downwards.
AAATTATTATTATGTGACCTCTGTTGGTCAGGCAAAACGGATAATCAGGCAAGGCTCTGGAACCAAGTGTGCCAGAAAATCGGTGGTGTACATGTACCTTCAAAATTTGATATTCCCCAATTTGGGACTTACGTTTGTGGACCATTCCTATCTTTTTTTTCATAACTATTTAACTATTTTAAAACTAATAGAATTATGGCCATGGATCAAAAGTGTTCTCTTATTGACACTTCAGCTACTTACGATGCTTTGTTCCTAAATGGGGGGTGCAATGTTACGGCCCTATTATTCTTACAGCTTTTTGCAATCTTCTGACGTATTTACTCCTCTAATTCCCGCTGACTACTGGGGTGGCGGGGCTAAAAATACACTCCTCTCATAGTGACCATCTCCTTGTTATATCTATATTTCACCCAAGTAGCCTCACTGGACAATATCCCCATCACACATTCCTACCTCCCTGACTTACTGCTGCTTGTCCATTCTACTTACATTGGCATCTATATCAGACTCTATTTCTACATGTGCCACACTATTGGTTTGTGCACTAATCCTCTGCTGCACTGGTTTAAAACCTCCCATGTAGCACCAGCAAATCTCTCCATCAGGGTATTGCTGCTCCTCCAGGTCATGCCTTGCTTTAAAATGAGTGGATTCGTTTTTGAAATTTAAAAAAAAAGAATCAATGCTTCTTGCTTTGACATTTTCTAAAATGGTGACTAAAAGAATCTTCTCTTCATCTTCATTGTAATCAGTTCCTTCCATGGACAGTCTCTGTTTTTATTTTTATTTTAGAGTACAAAATTGCCTGGACAGACAGTGGCAAAATATCATAATAATGCCATCTATTTAATTCTCAGCATTTGATTGCTACAGATATTATTTTTCATAACCAAGCAATACCAGATTTTCTGGACTAAAGAATAGCAGAACTTTGGAATACATATTTATACATTTCAAATTACATCTGCCCTCTAAGCTGCAGCAATTCGATATTACATTTAACCACAATTGTTTGCTCTTGATGTTCAACAGGAAAATATTGTTTTGTTGCCATGACACATTTAAAATAAATCTAACATAAGGACTTTCCAAGCCAATTTTCCTGCATTAAAAATTATCTTTGCCAGTGGAGACATAAGAGACTTCTGAATATATAGGAAGGAACTGCAGATGCTGGTTTATCCCGAAGATAGACACAAACTGCCGGAGTAACTCAGCGGGACAGGCAGCATCTCTGGAGAGAAGGTATAGGTGACGTTTCGGGTTCCCTTCTTCAGACTTTCTCTCTTGCAACGTGCTTGAGGCGAAACAATGGTGTAGCTGGTAGAGCTACTATATCACTGCGCCGAAGACACAGGTTCAATCCTGATGTTGGGTCCTGACTCCAGTCTGTGTGTAGTTTGCACATTCTCCCTGTGATCACGGGGGTTTCCTCTGGCCATTCCGGTTTCCTCCAACATCCTAAAGGCATGCAGGTCTGTAAGTTAATTGGCCTCTGTAAATTACCTCTTACATGTAGGGAGTGGATGTAAAAGTGAGATAACATAGAACTTATGTAAATGGGTTATTGCTGGTCGACGAGTACTCAGAAGCCCGCAGGGTCTGTTTCTGTGCTGGATCTCTCGAAACAAGCATGCACTCTGTCCTGCATTTTCTGTTTCTTTCAGATTTCCAATGTTTGCAATTTATTTTGTTTTATTTTCACTCTAGAATTATACCTTTCCTTAAATAAGGTGATGAAACTGTGCACAGTACTCTACATGTAGTTTTACATGCAGCCTTTGTTTTTTGTTTAAACATGGGCATTCCATTGGACTTCCTGTTACCTGTACCAACATGCTGTGTTTCATGGGTAAAATAAAAACCAAATCCCTTCATGCTGCAGTTTCTGCTGATTCTTTTCCATTTAAATAATGATTTTTATTTTAATCAATCTTCCTTTTGAAAAGGAGCAACCTCACATTTTCCAACATTATGCCGACTTTTTGCCCACTCATTTAACCTATCAAAATCTCTCTGCGAGTTGTTTATATCCCCCTTATAGCTAGCTTTGTCCTTATTTTTGTACCATCTGCTAATATAATATAATAATATGTGTACATATTAGTATTACATATTAATAGTTCATATTAATATGCTAGCAGCAAGTGGCGGTCCTACATTTTTGGGGCCCTGAAGCTTGAACTGTTATGGGGGCCCCTTTGCAACCAGCAACGAGGTCTGGGTAACCACTGTTATTTTCTTCAATGGGGTTGTTCCATGACAGATCACCACACAATTTAAAAAAAAATGTAATCACTACATCTCAGATTTTGATTAAAATTGCTGTACTGGATTATCTCACATGTCAAAGTCCCTGGTGTGAATAAAAAATTACTATGCCTTATAGTTTTCGAGTTATGGGGGGGGTGAAAATTGGGGAAATGTTATATACATGCATGATGCATCATAGAATGATGAAATAAAACATAGAAAAGACCACAGTCAATAAAATCTTTTATTTTAGACACATATGAGAATACATACTACTTGAAGCACATTTTACAAAATACTATTTTTTCTGTTTTTTCTAGCAACATATTCACGTACAGTTTTGTCATATGAGAGCTTCCTTGCAATGTCATTTTCTAAAGACAATATGCGCTCTTCAGTCATGGTAGACCGAAATTTGTTCTATATAAAGGATAGCTTTGAAAAATTCCTTTCTGCTTCACAGCTTATTTTAGGTAATGTCAAGTACAGCTTAAGTGCAGTAGTAATATTGGGGAACACGTCAATTAGGTGTTGCTCACAAATAAGCTAAAGAACTTCTGCGCGTGGCATTTTAGATGGCGTGTTTTCTTCTGTGTTCTGGGATTTCCTAAGGTGCAAATATTCTTTCAACTGATAACACTCGTTTACTAATTTGTGGTCAATATCATCTTTGTAATGCGATATTATAAATTTAATACTGTCCTCATCAATTTCATAATTGTTCACCTGTTTTGAGAGGAACTTGACCCTTTTCGCATGCTGCTCATATGGGTCAATCCTCTTGCGTAACTGGATTATCAAGCAGTCATAGAGTTGATATAGAACTTCCATGTTAAATTTGTCAGCTCCTCTCAAAGAAGCAATACCACTTGTTCCATCTGAAAATGTTGTTGTAACAATGCGTTTGGAAGCATCAGAATAACTTGAGGTGATATCTTCACACAAACCTTTTGCTTCTGATTCATAGTGTGCAATCCTATCGGTTGAATTTTCTCTGAGTTCTTGAACAAACAAAAGTAAAGATGATAGCAGAAGATAACCATCAAATACATCAAAGCCTGGGCTTTGGAGTTTCTTGTTTTGTTGAAACGCTCCAGCACTTCTTCCCAAACGACTGTTAAAATAGCATATTCCAGCTTTATCAACTTGTGGTATGAATTCTTTGCATCTCGATTACATTCAGGCTTCTCTTCTGAGTCTTCAAAAATATGTTTGAGTGTTTGTAAAATACCCATATATCCATTTTTAATTGTCCAGACTGCTTCATAGTGTGCAGACCATCTAGTTATACTTAAGCTCTTTAGAGAAAATTAGAAAGATTAAACGAGAACTTACCGTTTGAAGTTTGATCTTTATTTTATGAGAAGTTGAAGTGTGGGAATACATGAAGAGCCCGTCCAGTCCACATGCGCGTCAATCTTTAGAGCAGCTGTATGAAACCACAGAATAGTTGCTGACCTAAGCTATAGAAAGATTAACGAGCTTAAACTACCGAATGGTCTTTATGAGAAGTAGGGTTGGGAGTGGAGGGCACGTATTCCCTCACTTCAACTTCTCATAAAATAAAGATCAAACTTCAAACGGTAAGTTCTCGTTTAATCTTTGTATTTTATTTCGAAGTCACGTGAGTGACTACGTGAAGACTTCAAAGCTCTGTTGTTTCATGCAGTAACTCAATCTGTGTGTGAAACACTTAAACAGATAAACCATTAATGGTAGAAAAACATGGGTTATTAATATCATGATGCTAACTTGCATACATGGCCATTGTTCTTAACCGGACCATAGTCCCAATAGACTGTTGAATTATACAATAACACATGCAACACTGTGCAGAATTTTATCTGCAAATATCCAGACATATTCAACCAAATTTTATAATTTATTAACACGCACTATGTAAGCCTCTTGCTGTATGATGAAAGGGAAAATATCCATTCTATTGGCTGCTAATGAGCCATCAGCATTATCTTGAGACTATTGAATAACAAAAAAGAACTATCTTTCATCTCATAGGTACTAGCAAACTCAGTGCACTTGTGTACCTAATGACACCCCCGATCTCTGCTCTGGTGGGTATGCTGTCAACTTCAAATGTACGCAATCCTGCCCATTTTGCTTATGAGATCATTCCCATAACAAGCTAGCCCAATATCAGTTATGACCTAGAGACCAAGCCAGAGATTGAGTAAAGACTGTGTTCTTTGTGCTGAGATCAGTTGCTGAAAGCATAATCATCTTAAAAATACTGCTCCCATTAGGAATATAGTAGAAGAATATTTGCATAATAATTTTCTGATATACATCGCACACTACAATGAGTGTAGGCTATTAGAGTGGTCAAATAAAAGACACCCTGCATAACGTTAGTGAACAGCGGGTGAATAACCAATCATTTATTGTCCCACTTATGGTACTATACAGAATGACAAATCAGCACAAGCAATGTCAATTGTGCTATCACATAAACGCTTCTCTAGGCTCAAACTGAAAGCCACACAAACCTCTGTTACTTCCGTTTAAAAGTAACTCACATATGTTGTTCACAAGCTTCTCATACACTCGTGCAGAGCTAGCTGCCCGAGAAGACAGGCTGCCCCAGCCATCACATGACTGAGTAAATAAGAGTTGCTTCAGCCGCCTTACCATGGTGTGAAAATAGGCAAAATTGGCACTATTAAATTTCATGTTGCCTCATTTTTAATATCGCAAAAGGTCTACTGATAACCCCTAAGTTTTATCAGCTGCAAATTTTGCATTTTTAGTAAAACTCGATGACACAATGCCCTTTAATCTGAGTAGGGCAGCATTGGCTTCCACCACTGGCTTTGTTATCAAAAAACACCAGAAACTGTGTCTCATGTGTATAGATATGGCAGAGTATGCAACTTCAAGATCGATTCTCTGAATCAGTTAAATTGCTGAAAGCTAATCATCCATCTTAACCTGGGTAACTAAACACATGATCAGATTAGCTAAATGCTAACCTGATTCGTCCTGCACCATGTTTCTGTAATCTTGAGAAGTATCAGAAATATACCCCTCTAGTCCTTGGCCAGACCACTCATCCTCGGATGAGCTGTCACTGATTGCACTCGGAACCTCTGTTCCTCTATTGACCATACGGACGGAAAAATGTTGGCTTCTCTTGCCGCGGAAGATGCATTATCTAGTTATTCATACATTTCGCTGATAACATATAATCAGAACCTTATGACGAGCTGAAACCACAGTCTCCCTTTGATGTGGTTGACGAGCCCTGTCAACTCTTGACAAAGAGTCACCACGAATACTCAGTGTTTTTCCTCAGAGTAGAAATTAGTATAATGCAAACCTGAATCAGGAATTGTCTCGCAGTCCTTTGACTGAAACCACTTGTCTGAGTCGCCAGAGGGCACAACACAATCTCTTCGACCCGCCACTCAATCAGGAATACTGGTATTGAGAGCCTATGGATTATTATAAATACATTGTTGATTCACAACATGAACCTGCAGGTCAGATAAAAATTATATTATATGCCAGACCAGCTTCCTGCTGGTAACTTCCTATCCCAGAGAGGATGGCAATGATGATCCTAATGAACCGGCAACTCTACTAACTGAGGAGAAATTAAACCATGTGTTGAGGAAGACTTCAACTACTTCATTCTACTGAGCAGTCTGATAACCTCAATCACAGATGATGAGGCAGTGCTTCCCTGGTCAATATGACCCATATGGCCAGCCAGTTCAATGATGGTCAACCCTGAACCAGGGTAACCAAACTGTTCCTACTTGGAACTTACAGAGGTTACTATGCAAGGCACTTTGCCAATGTCTCTACATCAACCTGGTCTATCCCAGAGACAGTGAAAAAAACACTAGACAGCCCATGCTGCCAGTAAACCCAAACCTGGGCCGACAGACTACTCCATTTCGGAGTTTATGGAGGTTAATAACGAGACCTTACTTGCCAGCGTCTCTGACCCCAGGTCGATTTGCTTGTTGGAGCTTCAGCGAGGTTCCATTTGCAGACCTTGTCTGTCATGCTTGTCATTTCTGTTAGATAGCTGATGCCGCTGGCCAACTCCTCTTGTAGTGGCTTGTCCGTCCCCGAGGGAACAGCAAATTTAAAGGCAAGAGCAGGCAGCTCTTCCTTATGCGACTCTCGCACATCATGAATTAAAGCAAGTGATTCAGGCACATAGTCATGTTCGGAGTCAGTTCCATACTGATCTCTGACACTCTCTTAGAGTGGTAGAAATAGTGCACCCGGAACCAGGCGTTGCCACATGCGTATACCTTGGACTGCCTGTGCATGCTTCCGTGACACGGAGCATATTTTGTGACACCGTCTCCGATAGTCTTTCGAGTGGGAGGAATATTCCAACACCGAACCAGGGGTAGCTACAGGCATATGATTTGAACTGCCTGTGCATGCTTCCGTAATACGGAGCATATTATTTGGCACCATCTCCATCACTTCTTTCATCCGAGCGGGAGGAATATTGCAATCCTGAACGAGGAGCTGCCTCAGGCATATGTGCATATACTTTGGCACCATCTCCACCACTCCTTTCATCCAAGTGGGAGGAATATTGCAACCCTGAACCAGGAGCTGCCTCAGGCATATGTGCATATACTTTGGCACCATCTCCACCACTCCTTTCATCCGAGTGGGTGGAATATTGCAACCCTGAACCAGGAGCTGCTGCCTGACATGCCTTTGTAACACGGAGCTTTTCTCGTGCCACCATCTGATTCATCAGATGTTCTAATTCAGACAAACGCCCAATCACATCTGCCATAGATGTGGGGACAGAATTCCCTTGACCCAAATCGTCCGACAGGACTTGTCCCACAGACTTGGCTTTGACTTTGCCCCGACTCGGGGTTGTCAATCTGCTCCCTCTAGGAGCCGAACCGTGACTAGTTGTGCAGATCGGTGCTCTGTCAGTATCATCATTATACTTACCAGACAGGTTGCACCTGCAAGTGACTCTGAGTCCTTACTCCCTTCTGGAGCCCCAACGGAGTATTTCAGGGAGGGACTGGAGTGCCTCTGGCCCCCATATCACTCGGATGAGCCGGCATTATAATTGGAGTCACCTCTTCCTGATAGTCCGCTAGACAGAGTGGGAGAAATACTGCAACCCTGCACTAGGTATAGCTCCACAGGTGTCTGATAGATACAGCTGAAAAAAGGCTTCCCAAGCCAGGAGCTCTTTTCTGGAGCCTCAATGGAGTTCCTCCGAACAGCCACCCGCTCCAGTGGAGTCCCATTCTGTATCGAAAAGCAAGTCAAATTTTTCTACACTATATGGTGTATGATAATAAATGTCCAATCTGCTGCGATAGTCACAAACGTGACTGAACAGCAACTGCTATTTAAAAACTGCCAGTTCTATTTTTAACTACCTTAACCAGTTCTTCAGATTTTGACAAAAATTAAGAACTATGTGTAATATATCAAAAATGCCCCTATGAATAGAGCACACACTATATGTTGATACCAGCGTATGCTGCCTCAGCAGCATTTCGATGTTTAAAAAATGTATTGGCACTATGGCAGACGATAATGCTGATACCAACGTATGCTGCCTCAGCAGTATTTCTATGTTAAAAAATGTATAGGTGCTATAGCAGACTATAATGCTGATACCAGCGTATGCTGCCTCAGGAGCATTTCCATTTTTAATGTTTTTTATATATAGGCGCTATGGCAGCCGTTCGCTGCCCTGGCTGCGGCTAACACCGATCGCTGTAACTTAGCAGCGATATGAAACGTAGCCGCGGCTATATTAAAACACCGTCTGCTGCTATTTTTAGCAGCGAGCTCCCAAGCCGCACCGGCAGCCCCAACTCCTAATGGAGTTCCACGGTGGCTTAAATCCGGCCGGCAATAATAAAACCGAGCTCCTATGGAGCTTCCATGGTGGCCTCCGAAATCAGCTGCCTACTCCCGTATGGAGCTCCAATGGCGGCAGCCGCCAGGAGCGGCCGCCTCCATCAGCTACTCTGGGCCCGCTGTCGCAGCGGCCCCTTTAAGTAATTTTACGTACCTGCTCCGACCCGCCGCATTGCGTCTCGCGTATTGACGCGCATGCGGACTGGCGGTCTCTTCATGTAGTCACTCACATGACTTCGAAATAAAATGTAGATTGCCCTGTGTGTTTAAAAGAAAACATACAGCTCCTGCAAAATGTCAAAATAGTCAACAACCTTTAGGTCTACTTTCTGAGAAAGGGTTTTTTTCTCAGAAAGTAAAGCGCGTTTTTAAAAAAGATTTATAATAAATAAGCTAAATAGGCTAAACTAGGTTCAAGCTAGGCTACGCTAGGCTAGACTAAGTTGGGCAAAAGACTAGGACCAAAACTCATAGGCTAAGGTAATGTAACACAATTTTACCATTATTTGAACACTTTTCATAATAAACAACTGTAATTTAACACAAATTCACCCTTTTATTACTTTTTCATAAATACTTGTAATATAGTATTAGTCTAGGCTCTGCGGTCTTAGCCTACCTTCCGTTCACCTCTTCATAAAACAATAGGCTTAGGCTAATCTAACACTATTTCACCTTTATCACTTACCTTACTTTTCTAAATATAACATTTATTTTTGATAAGGGGTAATTAAAATATTGTATCCTTATGAACACTTTATTGAAAAACATTATTGTCTAGATCGCTATCAAGTGCTATCACGACATGATAATCACATGATTCACGTTAGCATTGTGATTGCCTTTTCAGCGCTCCCCTACACGTTATCTGCTGGTTGTATCCACCAAAGAAGATATTTTTATTACCTTTTATTTTTACTGTATTTTAATTGTACAGAGGTAAAATTGTTATTATTTATCGTAATAGTATTATATGTTTAGTATATTTTAAGGTTTTATAAGATTATTTTTGTAACTAAAAGGTTGTGCTTTACAATGACCGCAAGCAACGAAATATGCTTTCATTTTTTCGATTACGGCTAGCCTAAGATAAATAATTTTAATAAAAGTTTTAATTTCTGTCATAAATGTCAATGGTGTTTTAAATTATTTATAATTATTTTATATTAAATATATTTAGAAAGAAACATCCTTAATTTGAGTGTTTTTTCATTTACGGCTAGCCTACATGATACTTTAATAACCTTTTAATTATTATTTTTACTATTATTTTGTATTGAATTACACTATATTATTAATATTATTGTTTTTTAAAAAACCCTTCTCATACAGTGGACCCAAAATGTTTAAACAATGTGGACTAAAGTCGCTTCTGGGGCCATGAAGCTTAAGCTTCATTAGTTTCATAGTAGATCCGCCCCTGCTTGCAGCACATAACCATCTTTCTCCTAATTCCTTAAAGCCTATTGTGAAGAGCTGTAGTCCCAACTGATCCCTATGGTACTCCACTTGTACAGGTTGTTAACATGAAAATTAATCTCTTATCACTACTCGCTGCTTCCTGTTAATTAGCCAATCCTCTTTCCGTGCTAAAATTATACCTCCAGCACCATGAGCTCTTGATATGTGAAACCATCTTTTATGTTGTACCTTACTGATCGCATACTTATCACATCTCCTGGCTTTTCTCTTCTCTCATTTTGACCATGTTCTTCAGCACACCAAGTCCTTTGTTTCTGCTGTTCACCTGCAGCTTTTTTGTCCAATGGAAGATTATGAAAAAAAAAGTCACACTGCCTCCAAAGGCATATCGAGTGAAGGGATAGAATGATGGTCTCACTTTACAACTTACATTAATCATTGATGACTGATGCTTTTCCATGCCATGACGTTTCCACAGTCCAAACAGGTCAAAAGTAATAATGTTCTACAAAATATCGGACATGTTCTATCCTTTATAAGCTCGAGCCTGATATTGTATATATGTTTTAACATTCATTTCATTGGGAGTCTACTCTACATATTCATTAGTCCGTGATTGTAAACTGTTTGTTTGATCTTCCAAGCTAGCACTTTCTGGTTTATTATTGCTTCAGAAAGACATGATAACTTTGTTCTGAATAATCAACTTATGAATGTTACAGTTTTATTCATGCCCATCTTAGTATACTCAAACCTCATCTTTCCAGCTTTATATAGCACAGAGAAAACTAACCACCAGGGGCTCATAAGAATTGGGGGCATTAGAGTGCATACATTTACCGTCAAGTGCCTGCTGCCTGCCCTCGTTATTAGACACTAACAAGTTGCTTAGGAAGTACTCTCTATGCTGTTATCTTCACATCCGTGCCTCATGGTTAACTGCACGCTGTAGAGACAGAGGATGAGGGAAAGGAATGAGGCAGCCATGGTATATGAGGGTTCGTGGTTCTGCGGTGGGATAGTTTGAGCTATTGGAGTGCAGCAGTGCCCGAGAAAAAGAGAGATTGGGTGCGATGTTGAAGGAGTTGGGGTTGAGGTGGGGTGTGTGGGCAGGGGATGGGTGGCTACGTCAAACACCCAAGGCAACTAGTGCAATTGGGAGAAACAGAGTTTGTGATCCATTGTGTAACGTAACATGGTGAGCTGAATGTGGTCCAAAGGTGGTGTTTACCAAGCACATTTTTGAAGATTGTACTGCAATTATATGTTCTTGAGCATTCAATTAATCCCCTTTATAGATGAATTATGTTAAAATATTAATGTTAATTTACATGAACTGATTGACAGCCCTCATTTCAATTTTGTCTTTGCTCTGATAATAATCCTGTCAGTGTCAGCTGCACCAGTCTCAGATTTCACCTTATGTGAAGTGCTGATCAGGTGTTGCATTTGGTGCTAATGTTCAGTCAGGGGACCCCCAAAATACTGTACATATATAATTGTTCAGATGTGTGAAAGCGGTAGAGTTGCTGCCTTACAGCGAATGCAGTGCCAGTGAGCCGAGTTCAATGCTGACTACGGGTGCTGTCTGTACGGAGTTTGTACGTTCTCCCCGTGACCGCGTGGGTTTTCTCCGAGATCTTCGGTTTCATCCCACTCCAAAGACGTACAGGTTTGTGGGTTAATTGGCTTGGTAAATGTAAAAATTGTAAATGTAAAAATTGTCCCTAGTGGATGTAGGATAGTGTTAATGTGCAGGGATCGCTGGTCGGCGCGAACCCGGTGGGCAAAAAGGGCCTGTTTCCATGCTGTATCTCTAAACTAAGCTCTGTCTTAAAACCTAACCTGCCTGGTTTTATTGGCACAGTCTGCACAGATCACAGCATCCTTGTCTTTAACACTAAGAACCACAGTAAGCAGGTCACTGCCTGAAAGAACTCTCTCCATGGCAACAGCAGCAGAACAGACCGATTTAGAGGCGGGAGAAAACTTGGTGAGGAGAACACGTGTCTTCACTCTTTATGGCCATTCCAGCCTCCCCTCAAATCCTTCTCATGGAAAGAGAACCACACTGCAAGTGGCCACACATCACTGTGAGGCATGGCACAGTACCAGGGCAGAGATGGCTGCACATCTGTGCTCTGTGTGATTTGAGAAGTCTGCAATATGCACTGTGGAAGTTAATAAGTGTGATCAAGATTGAAAACTCTGGTCGGCAGTTGCAGACAGGGAAACATCGGTTTCTCGGTTCGGACCCTTTCATTCACATCTCCTAGCCAGCCTGCTACTGGGCTTGTTCCTTGTTTCATAGGAAGTTATAAACAAAGGTCATGGGTTGCTCATTCTGCTTTTCATTTCTGTTGGTTAGGGTGAGATGAGCATCACACGCATTGATAATGTAATTATGTGCACAAAATACACTGCTAAATTGTTAGCTGCATTAAAGTACATTGTACCAGTCCAGTTTTCTGGTGCTTTGGGCTTAAACAAAAAATAGTCACTATCACTTTAAAGATCTATACAAAGGGGCCAGACCCGAAATGTGATCTATCCATGTTCTCCTGAGATGCAGCCTGACGCGCTGAGCTGCTTCAGCACTCTGTCTTCTTCTGTAAACCAGCATTGTCCGTTCCTTGTTTCCACTTGCAGATACAGGATGTCTCTACTAAATTGCACCTCCTACACTCGGTGCAGGATCCAGGATATTTAATAATAATAATATCTTTTATTGTTATTGCACATATGTGCAACAAGATTTGGTGGAAAAGATCCCGCTGGCAGCGGTGGGATTCGAGCCCACGCCTCCGAATACCCTCTCTGCCACATTCGACGACACTTCACTGTTTCACCAGACCCGACGGATTTCTTGAATACCTATTAGCACTCACTCCAACCACAATGGACCTTGCGTTTAAAAGTCACAGTTGATCTTTGACCAGCCCAGATTTGATTTTTTCCTCAAGTTACAGCACTGGGCCCACAGCTAATGTATGCAGCCAATTATCGGTACAGTTTGCTGAATAGATGCAGAAGTCATTAGATCGAATAAACAACACAAAGTTAGAGTTCCATCTTCATTATGGCAAACAGCCCTGAGTTGGTCACACACTGTTATCCCTATGCACATTTTCAAGACCAGTACATTTTAACCGTCACTGCATTATTAAACATTAGGACTTCTTTTACAGCCATTAAGGAAGTGTTTATTTTAAAACTATCAATGTGCTGTCTATAATTATCTTAGATATGTGCTTGTAATGAGCAATCTAATTTCTCATTGCTATTTAATGCGACATTAATTAATATTTAGAAGTTGTACTTAGGATTAGTAATAATCTTTGAAACCTGACCTGTTTAATGCAGGGTTTCAGCACAGCTGGCATGCATGTGTCCTAGGCTCTATTGGGAATTTGATCTATTGCTAATTTCCCAAGTGATCGCAATATCATGAGCAGGTTATCACATGACCCATTGTATTACCAAGCCATTCTGGTTGCTAAAGGAATACAGAAAACTGTGGAAGCTTTACTATTACATTTTGGAACAAATTGTAGAATGAAAATCTCTTATAGTGCACAAGCTTTATAATCTGGAATCATTCTGAAAATGGAGAAGAACTTGAAGATTAAAGACAGTATAATATGTTCAGGAGGAAATGGTTATCGGTCATCCAGAAACACGATGAAAAACAAGATATCTAACATTGTAGCAGGTAATGTGCACATAACTTCAGGAATCTAGTTAATTTTGTTCCTGTTCTGGTGGGTTTTCAAGAAGATTGTGGAGCTCAATTTTTTGTCTTTTTTGCATAATGAATTATTTTAATGAATTTAAATTTAATAATGAAAAATTGAAATGTTCAATCTGTAACAGTTATACAACAAATTCTACCTTAGGATATTTTCTCAATTGATCATTATAGTCAGAAAAGTCTCGGATTGATATTGAAAATGCTAAAGAAAATAATTAGTATTTAAAATGGTTTCACGAGTATACAGCTCACCATGATGTAGACAAAATAACATTTTCCATTGTTGAAATCTGGATTTTAATCCTTGGGTTTCATACACATTTATTCAGCAGCAAGTATTATGTGAAAAATTGTACAATGTTTTGGTTCAAGCATATGAAGCAGATTGATATAAAAACTGGAATACCTGTCTATGAAAGTTCAAGGTTAAATATATTATTTTCCTTGCAAATTGCATCAATTATTGTTTATATTTTCCATTGTAAGTTTTACCTGAACTATTTGAATGCATTGCAATGTGTTGCCACTACAAAGCAAATCCCTTACTGACAGCAATTAATGACATGAAAATAAAGAATCGGCTAGAAAATAAGGTAAGTTCAGAAAGTTGATGTGGCTTCACACTGAATAGTGCAAAGCAAATTGGAAGTTGATCGATAAAAGAAGAATGGTGACAATTGAAAAACTGCAGGCCTGAAACAAAAAAAATTGTTGTTTAAACAATCAGCACGTCAGGCAGCTTCAAGAGAAAGAGAAACAATTCACGTTTCAGGTCCAGTTCCTTCAACAGACATCTGATGCTTGATTGGATATAACAAAATAACATCCACTGATTGTTAACGGAATCGTAGTTTATGATTTGATTGGGAGTGAGCTTATGCCCTTGTAATTTTATTTTCATATTGAATGCCAATTTGATATATTTTCTGACATTTTTTAATATAAATCATGATGTCTTACAGAATAGAAAGATTTTGGTAGGCTGATTCACCCCATGTTTACTCTGTAATAGAAGTATTTTGTTAGTCGCATTCCTCATTCTTTCACCGTAACCTTGGAAATCCTTCTTTTCCAAAAAATAGTATTTCTCATCCATTTCTATCTGCTAAAATGTCTCATTCACAGCGTTAAGTCATGTATGAAATTATCCTTTCCTATTTTTATTTGCCTGGAAGTAGATTCCAAATGTAGAACCTTGTTCTCTTGAATAAGAACCCAATGACAATTCCAATTTTTTCTTGCCTCAATTTAAATCCCTGACGTCCTTGCGCTCACACTAAATATTGAATAATAGCAGTGCTCAAGATTTACTTTTTACCATATCGTTTTTTACACCTGATATTTCCATTTAATTTTTGTTGTTTTATGATTGAAAAGCCCAACATAACTCTGTCCTGAAAGTTCAGTTTTTTTATGCCAGTGATCAGCTGTTGTTCTCTTCTGATTTCAATATGTGCGCTGTGTCTTTGCGACTAAAACTTGAGATCCAATCTGATGAGTGCATCTTACGGTTTCAGCATGACATCATCTCACTTGTACTTCTCCTAGCTTAAAAACAAAGTTCAATAATCCATTTGCTTTATATAGATGTTTCATCATATCATGTTATGCCTTTGAAGTATATGACTGGCTGTTCCACTTTGCTTGAGGGTTTCCTGCTTATATTTCTGTCACTATATTTCATCACTGAGATAAGTGAAGTGATGTGTACTCTGAGTGTCTTAACCTTGTCATAAATTACATACATCATGTCTTTCACCAGCAACATCATAATCTGCCTTTGTAAAATCTGGTTAATGTTTTTACTTGCTTAATTATCAGTAATTTTCTTTGCTTGTTAAGAAAAATTCAAGGATAATAATTTAATAATGAGCATTTAATAGCTTGAGACTGGTACATCCTCGATGGCAGTTCAACTGACCTATTGTTGATAACACATTGAATAACGTTTAATGTATTTTACAATACTTGGCAGTAGATCATTCAAAAGGTATATCAAATTTTGAGTAAAGATTTTATTTTATTAATGTTTTAATTTAAATTCATTTCCCACCGGATCGATTTGTTATATTTTAAGTCACTTAATACATTTAATTATGTCTTCCTAAACTCTACAAATGCTGCCTGACTTTCAAGTATTTCAAGCATTTTCTGCTTTACCTCTGTGAACTACACTGGCGGCATGGTGGCGCAGCGGTAGAGTTGCTGCCTTACAGCACCGGAGACCTGGATTCGATCCTGACTACGGGCACTGTCTGTACGGAGTTTGTGCGTTCTCCCCGTGACCACATGGGGTTTCTCCGAGATCTTCAGTCTCCTCCCATACTCCAAAAACGAATAAGTTTGTAGGTAAAATTGGCATGGTAAATGTAAAAATTGTCCCTAGTGTGTGTAGGATAGTGTTAATATGCGGGGATCACTGGTCAGCATGGACCCGGTGGGCCGAAGGGTCTGTTTCCGCGCCGTATCTCTGAACTAAACTAAACTACCTTTACTGGAAAATTGGACTCCTTCACACCATTTTTAACCTGTGACGTGTACACAAAATTACTTTGTGCCTGTTTTGAAATATTCGTTGGAGTCCTGCCCTTTGAGAAAATGGTCCAGGCACGTTTTCACAGTTTACCCTAAATTAGGTTGCATTCCTTGCATATAATGATGCTTGCAAAGTGCACGACTCATTTTCAGTATGTAATGACAGAAATTGCATCAAAAGTTCACAACTTACGACCTTTGTAAATAATTTACAATAAAACATATGCATCACGTGGAAGGTTATGAACTATGAATTAAGGTGTCCTTTTCAGGACTGTTTTTTATATGCAGAAATGAATATTATGTATTTAAAGGTCATTGCCATCTATAATAATTGAGGGTTCACAGTGAATTGCCAATATCAGCTCATAGATCACCCAATCTGTGAGCCTGATGCTTCCATTGAGTATAGAGACTTTGGACATCTATGGCCCCAGGAACACAATCAATTGCTACAGCTGTGCAGGAAGAAACTACAGATGTTTTTTGTATCGAAGATAGACACAAAAAGCTGGAGTAACTCAGGGGGTCAGGCATCTGCGGAATAAAGGAATAGGTGACGGTTTGGTTTGGATCCTTTCTTTGGACTGAAAGATCGAGATGGGAGGTGCGAAAAGGCCAGAAAAAAAATCAGGCCAGCAGCAGATGACCTCAGGTGGGGTGGAGTCCATAATGGCCCGTTGTTGGCTGGGGAATATGTGCTAACGAGAGAGATCCAAAGATACGAACAGTGGAACTGGTAGGATGACTAGGGTGGGGGAGGGGGGGAAGGAATGGAGGAGTTACTTGAAATTAGGGAAATCAACGTCCATTCCACTGGGTTGTAAACTGTGAAATATGAGGTGCAGTTCCTCCAATTTGCGTGTGCTACACATGGTACAGCTGTTGTGGGGGTTTGTCAAAATGACCTCAATGCCGTTATCCCTTTTGCACTTTTTTTTACTGCTCCTGCTTCCAGTTTTTCTTCAACTTCACATTAGTCAACTTCAGAGAAGTCATTGAAATCACTGAACCATTTCCCATGGGCCAAGGAGGCAGAAGCTGTGAAACCTGCAGACCTCCTTTTCACACTTAAAGCAGAGTTAATCAGAAAATTATCTCAAGCCAAGAATGTCCCAATTTCACATTTTTGGTGATAAATGCATTTTAATCAAAATATGCTCTCAGGCTATTTTCTAGGCAATCATTTCTTAATAGCAAAATGAATGCTGTTCCGAGAATCCCTCATTATCATTTCCAGTGTGTGCAACATGTGGGGTCTAAATATGTACATCTATTTGAAGTATTGTCGAATCGGTGAGAAATTATTGTACACTCAATATAACATTGATTCATTTGTTTGATTCCAGGAATGAGCTATTATACTTTCAGCAGAGATTAAGTTGGACTGGCATCTATTCATTTGAATACATTTGAATTTGGAAAATTGAGAAGTGACCTCCTTTAAGTGGATTAACGGGTTAAGTGATGTATCCACCAGAGGGCTTGTCTAGATCAAGAAGGCATTGTCTCTGTTTGAGAGATCACAGTTAAAAGTGAAAGGAGGAGGAACTCAAAGGAAGATAAGTGTCTGGAATTCTCTCCCATAAAAGGCTGCGAATGGTCAATCATTAAATGCCCTAGATACTTGGAGAATGCACTCAAGTGATATGAAGATCAGGTTGTAAAGTGAACAAGTTAGCAGATGAGCCATGGAACAGAGTGCTGCAACTGGCTTGAGGAGACTACTTCCGATTTATATCCTCTTACACTTTGTTCAATATTCTTATCATGTCAAATAACTTGAGTTCTTCAGTTTTGCTTTTCCATTCAATTAATTCTAAATTTATGGCTTCTTAATCTGATGTGGGGCAGTAATATTACAAAATTCTGATTTATTTTCCTGCAGCAGTTTTTTTTTCTCTGCATGTCAATGTAGTACCTATGCAATCTCTTTTCCCACTTAAGTATTTGCATTTCAGTTGAATAATTACATTTTAACATCACACCTAATGCCCTGTGAAAATCAGGATTCTGTAATGATGGATAGACACAAAAAGCTGGAGTAACTCAATGGGTCAGACAGCAACTCTGGAGAAAAGGAATACATGACGTTTCACATCAAGACATTTCTTCAGACTGAGAGTCAGATGAAAGGGAAACGAGAGATATAGACTGTGATGTAGAGAGATATAGAACAAATAAATGAAAGATATGCAAAAAAGTAACTATGATAAGGAACCAGGTCATTGTTAGCTGTGTGCTGTGAGAAAGAGTACAGACAATGAGACACAACAAGATAACTTTGTTGTGGGAGGTAGACACAAAATGCTGGAGTAAAGGGCCTGTCCCACTTGGCGATTTTTTTTGGCGACTTTCCAAAGTCATATCAGTGTCGCCAAAAGATTTTGCACACTTCAAAATCCAGCGGGAACAAAAAAAATGTTGCGACAGTTGAAAAAACACCGCGCGTCAATACGTCATCACGCCGCGTCACGCCGCAAATTTTCCGGTGACCTGATACGTCAGTCAATGATGCCGGCAGTCGCTGAAAAAATCGCCAAATGGGACAGGCCCTTAACTCAGCGGGTCAGGCAGCATCTCTGGAGATAAGGACTGTTGGTGGGAGGGATGGAGAGAGAGGGAATGCAAGGGTTATTTGAAGTTAGGAAAATCAATATTCATACCACTGGGTAGTAAGCTGCCCAAGCAAACTATGAGATGCTGTTCCTCCAATTTGCTTTTGGCCTCACTCGGACAATGGAGGAGGCCTAGGGCTGAAAGGTAGGTCCAGGCGGACTGGGTTGGAGTTAATGGTGGAGCTGAAGTGGGAAATTATCATTCCCCACCATGTAAGGAATTGGGTAAGGAAGAGCAGGAGCAATATGTCTGGGAAATAAAATCTGGCACAGATCAGTGAGGGAGCGGAAAGATTATGATGGCGACATATTGAGCCACTTCTTCCTCTCCCATGCTGGGCTTGGAATATCCGGGGCCATCAATACCCCAAGAGATTTTGTCAATGCCTATGTGAAGACATAGGGTTAGCTCGGTATCTGTGTGACAGATGGAAAGAGAGAACGGTTTGGCCCAGCAAACGTGATGGGGATGGAAGGAAAGTGATCAACTCAGTGTGTGATGAAGTTTTGAAGGAAAGGTTCAGCCTGGCATGTGTGATGGGCAAGCAAGGGATCAGCACACTATATATGGTTGGGAGGGGAGTCCTATATGTGTGCTTTTGGCAAGGGGCTGTTGGTTGGTGTGTCAGTAAAGAGTTCTTGACAGAGAAAACATTTCCATCCCAGGTGTGTTTGGTTTCGTTTTACATTGTCAAAAAATAATTATTTGCACGTTTCACTCATGGAAAAGTAGATTTTCAATGATGTAATGCTGAAAAGCATGGTACAAGGACTCATCACACCCTTGTAACGGACAGTTTGAACTACTTCCCTCCGGCAGACGTTACAAGGCCTTCTACGCCCGAACCTCCAGACTCAGAAACAGCTTTATTCCAAGAGCTATAGCGGCTCTGAACCGGCCCTGCTGAGTGCCCCCCCACCCACCCCCCCTGGACAGTCTCCCTCGGATGGTCACGTCACTCAGCTTGCTTATTTATTTATTTTACTTTTCTTGTACATCGGTGGAGCTGCATACTAAATCTCGTTGCACTGACGGGCAATGACAATAAAAGATATTATTATTATTATTATTATTGTGCAATTGACATTTAGGTAATTTCTTAATTGGAATTTGTGTCATCAAGGATTTTTCTGTTTTATTCCATTTTAAACACTGAAGTCACTAGAAGATATCAAGGAAGAATCAGTCACACTCTGGAGACAACAGTAAAAGTGCTGATCTGAAATTAGTGCCAGTTTTGCAATGGACGGAACACAACATAATACACCATTGTAGAGGGGGGATGTTTCAGGAATAATATGCTGTTTCCAACATCCTAGTAAATTAATTCTATTATAAGGAGATGCTTTAGTGTCATAACAAGGATGGAATTTGTGGGACTTTAATGTGTACAGATACTACAGAATAAAGTTTGCTGCCTTACAAAATTTCTAGCTATGCTTCTTATTTATTGTCTCTTACTAACTAAAAAGGTTTTAACAGTTCAATTCTCATTGTATTCATTCAGGTCCTTAACGTAATTAAATTATTTTTAAAACAATTTTGAATAGATTGTGGTCCTGAAACATGAGAGTGATTACTATTATCAACATTGTAATGATCACACAATATATTTCTGTGATACAGTCTTGTGACACATTGAAGACAATGAGAAGGAAATATAAACCCCTTGCTGAAGATCACAACTATATGTGAAATTAGATTCTCATCTCAGCTGAGAGCTTATGTATTTTTACAACAATTAGCACCACGTTCAAAACATACAAAGAGGTAGTTCACGGGACTGATGGCCAAATGTTCTCACTTGCAAAGCAGACTCCCTTCTCCTGTGTTAAGGGCCTGTCCCACCAGCATGCGATTGCATGCGTCTAGCGCGACCAAACGTGGTCGCTTGAGGCATACAGGCTGCGCGGGGCCGGTTCCACTTCGAACCGCGGTGGCGTATGGAGTTGTGCGGGGCTGGTCCCGATATCATACTCACCAATCAGCTGGGCAGGAGGCGGGCCGACTGAATTTGGACGTCGCACGGCGTCGGGCGGTGACGTCATCACGCAACGGCACGCTGGGCGGTGACTTCATCGCGCAACGCCACGCGCTAGGTGTACGCCGTCGAGACGCTGCGTATGCCCTCAATGCGCCTGCGGGCCGATAGGCCGTTGGCGCGCGGGATTTTCTGACAGTGCAAGATTTTTGGAGCCCCGCGCGATGTCGGGACCAGCCCCGCACAACTCCATACGCCTCCGCCGATCGAAGTGGGACTGGCCCCGCGAGGCACTACGCCTCAAGCGACCACGTTTGGTCGCGCTAGATGCATGCAATCGCATGCTGGTGGGACAGGCCCTTAACTTCTGCAAGATGCAAGAAAACACCTTCCTGTCAGACCCATTTCAAGGTCCACTGATGTGGCACATTCAGAGGCAAAGCTCTGCTCTGCAGCCTGCAATGAAGAGCAGTTTGCCTCTGCCCAAATTTGAAATTTTAGGCATTCCCTTATTTTCCATTGTGATACCATTTCCATTTGTTTCGTTATGTCATCAATGATGTTTGTACTGTTGTGTTTGTGGCATTGTAGTTAGTTTAGTTTAGAGAAACTGAGTGGAAAAAGGCCCTTAGGCCCACCGAATTCACGCTGGCCAGCGATCACCCGTACACTAGTTCTATATTATCCCACTTTTGCATCCTACACACTAGGGGCAATTTACAGAAGCCAATAATCCTACAAACCTGCACATCTTTGGAATGTGGGAGGAAAACGGAGCTCCCGGGGAAAACCCATGCAGTCACAGGGAGGACTTACAAACTTTGCACAGACAGCAGCCAGAGTCAGGATTGACCCCGAGTCTCTGGCAGTGAGACAGCAACTCTACTGCTGCATCACTGTGCCACCTCTAGTTAGAAAATTGCAGTACTGCATTGCCAAACTATTAAATACGATTTCAAAGAACATTCTTAAAGATAATTAAAATATAAACGAAAAAAAATAAACATTCTCCAAAATTGACCTATTTCAAAGTATTATTATTGTAGATAGACACTAAATGCTGGAGTAACTCAGCAAGACAGGCAGCATCTCTGGAGAGAAGGAATGGGTGACATTTCGGGTCGAGACCCTTCTTCAGACTTCTTTTTGTTGACTCATCTTAACTCAGATATTTAAGGAACATTTGATCCAATTTGATTGAAATTTCCATAATGCCATATCCTTTTTTCCCTTATTCAGAACTTTGCATGTGTTATAACTCTCTCTGCAATAACTTAACTATGTCTTTTTTGTTTTGCATGCATGTTAATACGTATATACAAACCAGCCGATATTTGCTTAGCATCCTTCTTAAATATTTACATAAAGCTTAGTTTCATAACTCACCAGTTTGAATGTATTTTCAGTTAATTGTGCAATCCATTAAAGTTATACGTTAACTAGTTGCAGGTAATGATCAAATGCCTCAATGCCCCTTTCTAAAATATAGGCCATCTCATTATTTCTATAAAGAAAGAAATGCATATTATTGAAAAAATAGCAGATTACTACTGATCCAGTAAACTTTGAATAGAAACTGAAAATGCTGTAAATATTCATCAGGCCAGGCAACATCTGTGAAGAGACAAATAGATGTTGGCCTTTCATCAGAAGTGGAGAGGGAGATGAAACAGATTTGCTAAGTGAGTACATAGGGAGGGAAGGGCAACTGCACTTGTTTAAAGTGCGTAGGAAAGAACTGCAGATGCTGGTTTAATTTGAAGATACACACAAAATGCTGGAGTAACTCAGCGGGACAGGCAGCATCTCTGGAGAGAAGGAATGGGTGATGTTTCGGGTCGAGACCCTTCCTGAGTCTGAGGAAGGGTCTCAACCGGAAACCCTTTTCTGGTTGAGACCGGTGTTCCACAGATGCTGCTTGTCCCGCTGAGTTACTCCAGCATTTGTGTCTATCTGCACTTGTTTAAAGCCTGTTATAACTCTAACTTTTTTTTGTGTTCTATCTATTTTCACTGACCTGAAACATTCTGTCTCATTCACCCTGACCGTGTTGTTGCCTGTATTTAATAATTTCCAGCATTTTATATTTTTACAGCATTAATGAAAGATTACTCGAGTATAAATACAATTCTTAAAATATATTTCTGCAGAGAATTACTGTGCTTATTTTAACACTTTCATGCACTGTATAAATTAATTTCACATTCAGTAAAGAGAGTAATGAATAACTAAGAAAACTTAATCTAATAATATTATACTGTGGTCTTTGCTATTGTATTACTCTCTTCAATCTGTTATTTTGAAGCAAGAGATGAACATATTTCCAAAGTAAGTGCGATCTATTCCTGGTTTTTATTTTACGAACTTGGTAAATGTGGGATAGCAGGAGAGAATAGTGTTGGTGTTCTACTGTTTCTGTGCTCTAGTGTATCTTTACTTCTGTTTCAACATGTTAAATAGTAAGATTAAACGAGAACTTACCTAAGTTTGAAGTTTGATCTTTATTTTATGAGGAGTTACGTAGGTGATTACGTGAAGAACCCCGCCAGTGCGCCTGCGCGTCAATCTTCAAAGCAGCGGTGTGAAATCACAAAAAACAACAACCGAAGTAATATAGTCTCATAATAAAACGAGTAATACAAGAACTTCCATCTGACCTTTATGATAGAGGGTAGGGTCGTGGTGGGCACGTAATCACCTACGTAACTCCTCATAAAATAAAGATCAAACTTCAAACTTAGGTAAGTTCTCGTTTAATCTTACTATTTTACTTCGGAGTCACGTGAGTGACTACGTGAAGATTTTAAAGCTTTGTGATTTCATGCCGTGGATCAATCCCGGCTTCTCACTGCATAGATTGACTCGGAACGAGAATAATCAATCATGCATTCATAATAACATTTGTACCACAAATGCAGTAATTCATTTCAATAATGAAATGAATCAGATCCCCTTTAAACCAGAGGAATTTACACAGAACTTTAAATAGTTTCTGCAAACAACCCCGCATTAACAATAGGCCGATGGTAAAAATGTTGAAACATCAACTCATTGGACCACCCGGCGGCTGCGAGGATATGGTCGACGGGGCCGTCTTTTGCCCTGGCCGCCGACGTTTCTGCTGCCCTAGTCGAGTGAGACGTAAAAACATAAGTGTTAATACCAGCAGCTGTTAAGACTTCTTTTATCCATCTGGAAATAGTCTGTATTGAAACTCTCTTGTGTGGTTTCTTGTGTGTGATCAACAACCCAGTTTCCGTATTCTCAAATTCTTTGTGACCTCAATGTATTGTAATAAATATGTCTTAATACAGAGACATGGATCATTTGGATATGCTGCTAGCATAATTTTAAATCCTGTCACACCTGGCCTAATTTACTTTAGTAAGTCATAGATATAGAATGTAACTTTGTCTTCAGTTACTTCCATACTGTCTATTTGTAATTTTCCAAGTGTTTGCACTCGTTGTGCTGTCACTCATGCCATAAGCATGAATACTTTCATACTGAGCTTGACCAAAGGTAAAGACACACTTGATGACCATTCACGAAGTAGTTTCAGTACCACACTTACATCCCAGATTGTCACGTACCTAGGTTTCGGTGGTTTGGAATTAAAGATTCCTTTCATTAGTCTGGAAACAATTGGGTGTGACCCAATTGAGTTTCTTTCTGAATCCAGAACCAAATATGAGGACAATGCACTTCTGGCTGAATTAATTGCACTACAACTCAGACCTTCATCATAATAAAGTTTTGACAGAAATTCTAAACATTTGAAATATCTGCAGTACTTTATTGCACATTCTTTTGTACACAGAACTCTTCCCATTTCTTAATATAAGAAAGGTACTATTTTTGAGTGCTCTTCCTCCCGGCTGCCGTAAGCATGTCCACAGTATGCTCAGACAGTCCTCGTCCCAGAAAAGGCATTCTTAAAACCTGCAAATCAACAAATCCAAACGATGATATAATGGATGTTGTTACCCTGTTACAGGGTGCAGCAATAAATTACTCCTTTTTGGGACTTTCATCAACATTTGTGTTGTTAATTCTAATATCAACGGATACCATGGCTGTATAGGCCAATCTGGTACTACCAATACCCCTGAAGCAGCATCTTGCCTGATTTTAAGCAAACATTGGCTTATGAGGCAGAAAGGTGGAAATATATATGAAAACATACCACCCCAATGTAGCAAGAAAGCATCAATCGCCACTGCTCCTGGATCTGGTTTCCATGAGACATATCTCAATAGCTGATGATTCAAGTCGATGTCGGTCATTCCAAATCTGATTACTATATCATTGAATACCTCTTGATTCAACATCCATTCTTTATTATCATGGAACTTTTCGTGACCAGGTGTCTGCTATCGTGTTCATTCTACCTGGTAGATAGATAGCTGAAATCCAAATGTTCTTTTCAATACACCAAGACCCAAGTTGATTTAACCATTTTGTCACATGACACCGACTTAATTCCACCCATATCATTAATATAGGCAACTACTGTTGTGTTTATTAATTTGAACTTGAACCTTCCTTTTAGTTGTGTTAGAACCATAAGCTTGGAGCCCATAGAAACCTCCTAAAAGCTCCAAATAGGTAATTCCCCATGTCTGCAGTAACACTAACTTTTCCTGATTCCATCTGCCTCCGCAGCTCCATGTTAAGTCAGTTGCACCCCATCCTAGTGCACTGGCATCAGTTTGTAATATCATGGAAGGTTGTTCAATCAGCACTTTGCCTGAACTGCTTGAGACATGTAGAATCCACCACTGCAGCTTAGAAACAGCATTTGTTGTTACTTGCTTGGTTCAATCAAAATGACCAGCATTTACTCTCAGTGCCTGTTCTTTAATTCTCTGCAGCTGTTGATAATGTGATTGTCCATACTGGACTGCTGGGAATCTACTAATTTTCCCAGTAATCGAGCCACCTGTCTGATTAGAGGTTTTTGCTCGTTTAACAGATTACTGCAATCTTTAATCAACTCCACCCTTTTTTCACTGGGCAAAGTAATTTGCATTTGGGCTAACTCAATTGTGAACCCCAAATAATCAATCGAGGTACATGTTTTTAACCTTGATTTCTTTGGATGAATTTAGAAACCCCCAAACTTTCAAAAGTTTGATTTTATTACTGCAACCGATGCTTCTGTTGACTGTTTTGTCCTTCCTATAATCAGGACATCATCCAGGTATGCCATTAGTACATGCCCCTGGCTCTCAGCAACCCCAGAATTGATTTTTATGAATATTCTGGAAGGGAATGTTAACCCTTTAGGCAGAGCTTTGAACTGCCCTAATTGGTTCATCCATGTAAATTTAAAATACTTCATATCTTGCAAATGAACAGACACTGAACAAAAGGATTCAGACTTATCAAGTCTATAATAATCCTACATCCTCAATCCTTTTTTGATCGAGGGAATATATTTGACCCAAATTGGTGAATTTGGTAGACTGATTCTTTAATAACACCTTTTATATATAGGGTTTTGAAGCACAACTTGAACCTCCATTACTCGCAAAGTGGAGAGTTCTGCTAGGAACATGCTGGACAGGCAAATCATAATTTGGATTGAATTCAATTCGAAATCCTTGTATATTATTTAGAATTACCACATCTGAAGTACTCTTCTTCCAATGTTTATAGAAGAGATGTAATCTGCCTCCAACTTTTGGGCTTAATCCAGTTAGTATGTTCCCCTGAGAACCAGGTCCACCTACCTCTTGAGTCATTTGAGTATTCTGAGATCCCTGGATTCTCCCGGAAGCACAACCACTTGTCCTTACTCCCGCTGCAGGCCGCCAGCTACATCCCTGCGTTGATGAGCGACTTGGTCCTGGTCTAGGATCCGTATGACGTCTGAAAGGATACTTCCTCTTTACAGACTTTGCAACCATTGATGTATTTATCAATCCTGTTTTCGCTTCATCTTCCAACTCTTTAATACGTCTCCCGAGATCCTCTCCAAAGAGTAAGTTGGGTAATTGTATATTACTTGGTTTGCAGAGTGCTGCGAATTTCGGATTCATAGTAGGCCGTATAGCACTTTCCTCAGATAATTGATCTCGAAGTGGGTGCTGCATAGCAACCCCAGTGCTTGCTGATGCAACTTCGTCATCTTTTGGTTGTTACCTGCTATTCTGGTAAAAGCAGTTATTCCAGAACACAGCAGCTTTAATATTCTCTGCAACTGATTCCAGATAATTTGGTTCACTGCTGCTGCTTTCAGCAACCCACAGTTACTTCTTGCAGTCTCATCCATTTCCTGCTGTTCCAGCTAATGGTAAACCAAGTAATTTATTAAGGAGGCCAGTTCTTCTCCTAATGGCTCTCCTGACCCTGACGGGGCAGCGAATCCTACTGCCAGGGGTGGAACATCTGGCAGCTGCCGTTCATCGCTTTGTACAGCCTCACCGTCAGAGTCGGGGTCTGAAATCTCATGACCCGTAGCACGCTCCTCATTCCTGAGGGTGCATTCCATCAGCCCTGAGCTAGGTGCTGTTAAGCTGCTCCTGCAGCTTGGATTACAGTACACTCCTTCCTGAGTGAACTTTGCTCCAACAGCCTATGAAAAAGGCTTTCTATTTGGGCAATACGCTCGAAAGCAGTATCTAGCCCTGTACCAGGAGCTGTTTGAGCTGTTTGAGCTGTTTCCAACAGCTTGGCTTTCAGTACACTCCTCCCTGAGTGAACTTTGCTCCAACAGCCTGTGTAAAAGGCTTTCTCCCTAGAGCGACTTCCATTGCCTGGGACTCCCTCCGTGGGCCGTTGGGATTTAAACGTTGTCTTTTGCCCGACAGGCGCTGACTGTGTTTTCACCAGCCCCAGGTCCATAGTCGCTATGCTCTCCGCTGGCGACTGTACCGGGGTTTAGAGGCGGTTGGTCTCTAACCTCGGACTCCCGACTTTCCCGACTTTCTGTCGGCTGTGTCGCTTGCCTCTTCCCCCTCTCCGTTTTATCCATGGCGTCTGTGGAAAAAATCCCCATAGACCCACAGAAAACGGACCTGGAAAACATGAAAAATGTTTTTACTTACCTTGTAGTTGAAAAACTACAAACCACTGTAGGAGCTCTGCTCCTCACGTCCGTTTGCGTCAAGGCGTCTGACGTAATGACGCGCAGGCGCACTGGCGGGGTTCTTCACGTAGTCACTCACGTGACTCCGAAGTAAAATGGTAACACAGTGGTCTTTGAATATGAAAGTTGTGGAGCTAACAAGTCCATGTTGTAAAGAACATAATCTCATGACACCAATGTAGTACTGCATTGTTAAGAGTCCTTGAATAGAGCTGTATTAATCTAAATGGGTGGGTGATGGTTGGCATGGACTCAGAGGGCTAAAGTGCGTGTTTCTCTGCTGTATCTCTCTATGATAATAACTTCATGAGTCATTCAAAGAAGAACTGAGGAGTCTGTTCTAATGTTTGGCTAAAATCCCATAACCAACGTCGTTAAAACAGAATAACTGTTCATTCATCTTGTGCTGTTTGATGGACCTTGCTTGGTCAGAAGATACAAATCAATTCCCCCATAGTACAACAATAAATATGTTTTATTGTCAGTGATTATAAAGAGTTTGCAATTGTGAAAAGAGCAATATGTACAAAAGTATCAGTTCTTGCTGTTCTTCACAACTCTATATTTAACGCAGAATTATGCTTATTGAGTTGATGCTATGGGGATAATAAAATAAAGATTAAAGAGTTGGCTGTTTGCAATCGTTATCATGTCATTGAAGAATATTGAATGTCAAAAGGGCTAGATTGTCCACAGATATATACATGGCATGGATTGCTGTTTCTAACATGATGAAGAATATTTAGCCCATTGTTTTAACATACAGTATAACCCAAAAAGTCGACTACAATACAGATAGTCATCTTATAAAAATCAGTTGAGAATCAAAAAGTTCAGCAGATATATAAGGATCAGCAGGGAACATAAAAGGAAACCAAAACATTTTTATTAACATGCAATAGTAAAAGTATGACCAAAGAAAAGGGAGAAGGATGTGGGACAGGAGCTTAACTGGCTGTTAGCTTGCAGAAGTATGGCTGAAGTGCATAGTATTTACTTTGATTCAATCTTCACTCAAGAAGAGGAAAGTGCCAAGATCACAATGAGGATGGGGGAATGAAAGAAACTGGTAACAAATAAAGAAGAGGAAGCAAAACATTGACGATGCAGGAAGTCATTGTTCATTTGAGATGAATCTGACGTTGTTAAGAAACCTGAGTGTGGAAATTGTAAATGCTCAGACAATGTTTTCCTTAGATGTGGGATTTATGCCTAAAGGATGGAAAACTGCAAGCATCAAACGCATCATCCTCAGACATTTCCATCATCTCCAACGTGATCGCACCAGTCACATCTTCTCATCTCCACCCCTTTCTGTCTTTTGCAGAGATCGTTCCCCCCGCAACGTCTTGGTTCACTCACCAATTCACACCAAAAGCAACCCCTCTCCATGTGCAGGACCACAACTAGACAACCATAAGGGATGTAACACCTGACCCTTTACATCCTCCCTTGCTTATATCCAGGGAAGAGCGGATCAGCACCTCATATTCCTTTTGGGTAGCTTATAACTCAATGGTACGAACATTGCATTCTCCAATTTTAGACAACGCATACAACTCCCCCCCCCCCTCCCCTTTCACCACCACACCTCCCTTTCTTCCTCCCACCCCATGCCCATGCGCCCTATCTGGACATGCACATATTTCTTCTCTTCCTAACCACCTACATTCCTTTCTCTGGCTTCACAATTTGCAACTCTTAATCCATTTGTCTCACACCTTTAGTTTTAATCTCTGCTCTTTGTCCCAACCATCTGCCTATATCTCCCCACCACCCCCCCCCCCCCCCATTTTGTTGCCTGCGTCTACTTATCACCTGCCACGCTTTGTTCTACCTCTCTTCTCTCCCAGCTTACTCCCCACCCCCAAACTCGGTGTGAAGAAGGATCCCGATCCAAAACATCACTTATCCATGTACTCCGAAGATACCGCCTTACTCCAGTACTTTGTGTCCTTTTTTTGTAAACCAGCATCTGCATTTCCTTGTTCCTGCAAGTATTAAAGTCCATTCAAAAAAAGGAAATTGATTTACACAGCTATAACAAACAGTAGATCTAATATAGTGATGATACAACTGCCGAAGGCAATAATTTGGCATACAATTAATTATACTTGGAAAATATGGTTAATAAATGAAAACCAGATCAGCTTTGTTGCAATTAGACTAACGATCAGTATCCTCGATGGAATAATGAAAATAATCTATCGTTGTGCATTGATGTGGCGTATATAGACCTTCAAAGGACACTAAAAATTGAATTTTGTTAGCTAGATATTTCTTTTTCTTAATTAAAAAAAAAAAATTATTAGAAGTATTGTACATTACAGTAATCTGCAATAACGTAAGTTTATACTTTTCTTGTACCACTTCTTATTTTAAACTTTAATAAGAGAAAAGGATAGAAAGAGTTAGTAAAGATAGTAAGTGAGTGATTGAAAGAGTGGTCCAGGAACACCCATATGGACCTAAACCACAAGAAATAGTTTAAAAAAGAGAAAAACCAAAAGGAGGAAAAATAAAAAATAAAACATAAGATAAGGTAGGACAATATGAAAGGGATGTAATTACTTCATATCTTTACTCACCCCTCGCCAGGTCCTGAAACCATTTATTATCAACATTTTGTTGCACCCTATGTTTGTAATAAGTCGATAAATGGAGACCAAATCTTTTGGCATTGGTCTGGTTTACCTGCTAAGAGGAATCTCATATCTTCTAGGTGTAACAATTCCGACATATTAGAAATCCACATTTTTGTCGTTGGCGTGGGAGCATTTTTCCAAAATTTCAGAATACGTTTTTTTGCCGTTATTAAGCCATAATTAAGAAAACTCCTTTGAAACGAAGTCAGCTCCAAACTTGCTTCTATTGTTCCAAAAATAATCAGTTCTGCATTCGGTTTCAGTTTTATTTTAAATAATTTAGTGAAAATTTCAAAAATTTAGTTCCAGAATTTTTGGATTTTTATACAAAAAACAAAAGAATGTGCTATAGTTGCTTCTTGGGTTAGGCATTTATCACAGATAGAAGAGGTATTTGGGTAAAATTTACTTCATTTAACTTTCGAATAGTATAATCTATGTAAAATTTTAAATTGAATTAGAGTATGTCTTACGTTAATCGAGCATTTATGCACATATAACAGGTGTTTATCCCAACTCTCTTTCGAGATTTTTATAGCTAGTTCCTGTTCCCATTCTCTTCTAATCCAGATATTTCTAGATGCAAGTGTACAATGACATGTCTCATTGTCTGCTTTCCACTAATTTACTATTTCACAAATTTATGCTGTTTATGTAGAAATTGGTGCACTGTTTAGTCTGCCGGTGTATCTCCACATTTCAACTGAATATTCTGTAGCAAAACTTATGTTAGACATTTCTAAGAAATAAATCAACAAACATAATTGTAGGTGTGTTACATAAACTGAGGTGACTTATGCATTGGAGTTTACAACATACCTATAAACTCGATAACGGATAAGGCAGCCTATTAGCTAGCAATTATAGAGTCTAAATTATTGCTACCTGTCTGCTTTAAGTTAGAGAAAATGAGTGATATTTGTTTATGGATAGTGACTTTATAGTCAAGTGAATAATCCTTTAAATTAACATTCCCATTAACAATTGCAGTGTAGTTAATCTCCTTTAAATTCTGGTGTGTAAACCTTGGATTGTTATTCCAAACAGTGAAGGAAAGAATGAGATGCCAAAACAAGAGGCTCTGAGGCATTCTGTCTTAACATGGACTTTAAATAACCATCATCTCGCACTTCTTTATTTTGGCTGCATGTGCAGGGATTGTTTGGGACTTGGCAGTTCCTACCATAAAACTGATAAATGGTACACAGCGTTTATTGCTTGCCTGTTAACACCTGACAGTCATCCGCTAAGTAGTATGCTTGTACAACTCACATTGTTCTAGCCACAATAGGACTTTGTTTTGCGAAAAAATTCAGACTAAAAATAATTAGACCCTCGTCTGTGATTTCATCATTAGTACTCCTCTAAATGGATTGAAATACGTGCATATAACGTTTTCTTTGACGGGGATCATGACTGAGAAACTACTTTTTTTTTCAAGTTGTTGTGAACTCTACCTTTGCAACTAACGTTTTATTGGAGTCGGGTGTTTGGAGAACTAATAACAACACAATTTCTACAGTTATTATTGAGTAACATTTCTGGCATTGATGCATTCAGTTTATATGTGAGCAAGTGGTTTGCTGAATCTGTAAAAGCAATGCTAAATCCAACAGTACACAAAATGGACGCAAAGTGCTGGAGTAACTCAACAGAACAGGCAGTATCTCTGGAGAACATGCACAGGTGATATGCACAGGTGATATGTCACAGGTGATATGTCACATCAGTCTTAAGAAGGGTTTCGGCCCGAAACGTTGCCTATTTCCTTCGCTCCATAGATGCTGCTGCATCCGCTGAGTTTCTCCAGCACTTTTGTCTACCTTCGATTTTCCAGCATCTGCAGTTCCTTCTTAAACTCTTATGCACAGGTGATATTTCAGGTTGAGACGCTAAGGGAGTCTGAAGAAGGGTCTCGACCCGAAACGTCACCTATCCATGTTCTCCAGAGATGCTGTCTGACCTTCTGAGTTACACAAAAGGATACAAATTACTTGAGTATTAACCAGCATCTACACTATTTTGTTTCTGCAAAATCCAATACTTGCTGTGTCCCGGTCCAAAATGGACTTCTCTCTTTGCATATTTACACACCAGGATGGCCAGAGGGTTCTTTCCTTTTTCTCGTAGCAGAGGTCCAACCAGGCTCCTTGCATTACTATCCATCTTTACCTGCATAACATGTTATCTCATTGAACAACATTCTCTAACCCGACTCGTTTCCTCCAAATCAAAAGCATGACTATGGGAATCTATATGGGGCCTGGCTACACTGGTCTCTTTGCAAAATTAGGGGAACATTCCTTATGTCAGTCTCCTTCCTTACTGCTTTATCCTATGCATCATTGACTTCATTGATGCGATGTCCTACTGTGCTACAAGACAAAAAGATTTAATCACCCTTAATGTCAATTTTCACCTTGGGATCACTTTCATCTGGCTTTTCTCTGACTCTTTGTCTCTTTCTTGACCTCTCTGAATCAATTTCAATGGATAAATTGGTATCTAGTATCCATTCTTTCCAGACAAGGTTGATTGACTTGTATGCCACTCTAGTGTTCTGCATTTTTTACTCACAATGTCATCTCTTCCACACGAGGGAAACCAAACTGCTTTGTAGTTCACTTAAATTCAGTCAGTAGTGGTGATCCGGAGCTTCCAATTGATTGCCACTTTCATTTTCCATCTCATTACCACTCTGACCTCTCTGACCTTGGTTTCCGACAGTGTTCCAGCAAAGCTCAATATAACCTCGGGAATGGTGTAACATCTTCCAGCCTGAAGCAATGCAGGCCTCAGGACTTCTATTTGAGTTCAACAATTTCATATAACCAGTTATTCCAGTCTTTTATCTCACATTTTCAATGTTGAGTTTGTTTTATCCCCCAATTCTCTTCTCGTATTTCATATTTCATTCATCACCTCCTAATTGTACCTCATCCTGACGCACGTTGGCAATCTCCATCTGCAGGCATCACGTGTTCAGTTTCTCCTGGCCTCCCTGTGTCACAGACCTTCCCCTTTATTTCCACTGTCCCTCCCCACGTTCTCTTCAACACTAAATCCGTTTCAATTCCAACTTTTTCTGGTTCTGATGAAGTTATCAGTTACGCTGAGTATTCCCAGTGTTTTTATTACTGGAAATAGGTTTGGCCATTCCCAAACCACTTTCAGACCATAAATGATCTTTCCTTCTTTGGAGTTTGTCTGTCGTCCCTTGTGTGATATGTAACCTTATACATGTGTGCAAAAGCCTGTTTATGTATATCAATGTATGTATTTGAGCCTCACAACTTCACTTTCTTTTTAGCCATGTTTCTCATTGTTGGATGACTAGGTAATAACTAAAGTAATCATCTTTGTTTTCAACTTCATATTTTGCATCAGTAAACCCCATGAAAAATAAAATTATTGATGTTATTGCATCTTCAGAGTGATGTAAACATTTGCTCTGCAGGTTTTCTAGTTCCTAATTGTTATGCCACCCACTGATAAGGCTTCAAATGTTTTTTTTTAAATGTTGTTACTGTACATATACTTGTTAAACATTCTAATTCTGAGTATACTGGAGCAATTTACACCTGAACATTGCACAAAGGTGTCTTGTTTCTGTTAACCTTTGACATGGATATGCTCTAACCTGGGTATATTTATAGCAAGGACATAACACTGGGGCAAATTTGCACACAAAGTTAATTGCTTAATGGCTTCTATAGATATCAATTGAGTCATCAATTCTACTGAGTCCACAAGTTCACTGTAAGTTCTCCCGGCTATATCATCACTGATGTAAGCTATGATGCAAATTGCAAATACCTACAATAGATGGTGTATTTCAGGACCCAATGCTGTATAAGCAAAGTCAAGTGTTCTGCTCAGAAATGAGGGATGTTTACTGAAGATGGAAGATTTTGTTTAGCTTAGAATATATTTTGCAAGTTAAGCAGGTTTTTAGACTTATGTGCACTGAAAACTGTGGAAGTGCTATTTTCTTAATTTAAAAAACGTAAACATTGCTTCTTATATATTGTGGACTGTATTCCCTTCATTCTGCTAATATGTGAAGCTTCTGGACATTCTATTATCACAGTCATTCAATTCCACATATAACATAACAGGGTGTCCCAGAATTAAAAGTCGCTATAGTTGAACAAATGAAGAAAAAATAAAATTTAACCACAATCTCCAATCGCCAGGCTTGTTAGCAATTGCAACATGCTTAATATTTCTTGTAATACCTGAGATTAATACGTTTATTTGCTTCAGATCATCATGCCATTTTCACATAAATCATGATTTTTGCAGGGCATTATTTGTTCTGCTAGAAATAAGGATTATGAGCACGAGAGACATTTTTTCACTTTTGCATCTTTTTATTTCCAGATAGATTTTAGCATCAGAAATGTGTAACTTCATCTACTGAAACTTAGCATTAGATTACGTGCATTTAAAATTTGGCTGGAAAGAATGTTTATTGTATCACTCAGCAAACCTTTCACGCTTACGAGATTCATTTAGTGTGCCAGAGATGACTTTGTCCTAAATAATTACTTCTGACTCAGTATGCAGAGATGTGCATCTATTTTGGTTAAAGATTTGTTGGCATAAATCTAAATTTAGTAATTCAAAAGTCATTCCGTTTGCACTTCTTACTTCAGCAATGTCAGGGGAAATTTGATACATTGTGAATTTTGCTAATATTTATTAAATGAATATGCTTTGATCCTCCGTCCAGCTGCAAATTTTCACTGACTTCTTGATCTGTCGTTTTCGTTCTAGGTATTCAGAGCACTGTGCCTTTTTGTTCTTCGAAAAATCTTTTAATCAACAGTTTTGCAATTGCAGGTTGAATTCTGTTGATTCCATTTCTGAAGCGTTATGGATATCGCCATGACAATGCCAAACTATAGTTTAGCCAACTGATAACCGCCATTTGCTGCTTTTTCAAAATTCTCTAGTGAGTGGTAACTGTCTTCCAAAAGTCATAAAGATGAACTGCATCCAAAATGTTGCAGTTTGAATAAATTTAGCACACACAATGCTAAAAGCCCTTTGTTTTTGTACTAACCTTGTGAAAGGACCATCCATTTAACTGCATTCTTCTTGTTTTCTCCTCGTAACTGTTCAATTTCTCGTCTTGAAATATTCATCTTCCTTTTAATAGGTTGGACATTCAGTGGTGTTTACAGAGTTATAGCCATGCGTTAATCATGAAGACATTTCTAAACATTCATTGAATAGCAGAAGAGAAGAGATTTTATTTTTTAATTGCAGTGAAGTATGACTGTAAGAAATAGGAGTTTACTGAACTTGACCAGTCAACTTTGCATTAATCAACCTTTCAACACATACGAAAGGAATTTAATATTTTGCCTGGCAACTATTGAAGTTTTATTTGCCAGTCCTTTCATCAAAGAATTAATGGCTGGTTGCTGAAGAATTAGGTCAGTCTTTTGCATGGAATTTGACCCCTCTCAAAGTTAAGCTGCATCTTACCCTACTTTACTTGAAAATGGCTACTGCCAAAGTTCTCAGGAATCTAATGACAGCTTTGTTGTTAAATACGATACAACACATTTTCTGGATCAAAAGGGAGCTGTAAATTTATACAAGTGTGAGAAATGCCTGCAATAAAATCTTTTCATTATAATATATAAAGATTTGAAATTTGATATAAAATAACATGAAAATTCTCAATTGCTTTTTATTGTCAGAACACTTTTTTTAGCTTAAAAAGAAAAACAATGAACAATGAAAAACGGTGTGAACAATGGTTTATGCAGACATCTTTCCAGCTCATTTTGCACCATCCACGTACAATTAGATCTGAGGGACACAAAAAAGGTTGCATAAATCAGAAATCGTATTCATCAACAGATCTGTGAAAATTAAAACTAAAGCCTGAGAATATATGTAATTCAGTATTTTCATGGCTATCACAAATCGCAATGCAGGTTCCACTTTCGGGATTTGGACTAGTAGATTATCCCTCCAATAGATGAGCAGAGGTGAAGAAGAATTGTGTATTGAAGGAAGAGCTAAAGCAGGAAGGGAGAGGAATATGAAGTGAGAGAGGTTAGAGAATAGTCTTTCTGAGAAATATGTCTTGAGCTGCTGAGAATTGGGAGGAGCAAGAAGTTGGCCAAACTGAATTGAATGCTCTCAGTACAATCCTAGGCATGACCCACACTCTCCGTTGTACAAATATAATTTGACATGTAATGGATGTTTTTAAAAAAGATTGTAGGAAGAACATTGATTTTTAAAACTAAAAGGCAGGATGAACAAAACCTTGAATTCATTTAGTCACGAGGATTTGCGAAAGAAGGAGAACGATTGCTGATGCGTATTTCTATCGTTATCGTACATTTCTTAAGTTATCAGTACTTTTCATAACGTCCTCCATCAGAATTTCTGGGGAAATAAGTGCCGGATTAATCTGGATTCACTTGAGAATTGAAATGCTAGCCAGTGGGTTTTTTACGGAATAGTCTTCATTGAACCATTTGATGACCATCTTTGGGATTTAGTTTTAAATTTCTACCTAGGAAATGTTAATGCCCTTGCCCATTTGCGTCTCCCTATAAAATTGAGATTGGTCAAAAACAAGTGCTCAACAGAGTCTGCATGTTTTCCACCCAGAAATCAGTACTAAAACATAACCTGCTTGGTTCCTGTTTGGGCATTTGAAGCCGTTGTTGAAACTTTGCAGTGCAACAATCAACAAAGGGAATTGGCTGTTAAATGGATTCCCCATGGCAGCCAGAGAGCAGTGTACACACTGTGGCACAAAAAAAAAGGAAAGCAAAAAAATTCTATAATTTATACAGAAAGACATAGAGATGCCCCTTACCAAGATACAAGCCAGAAGGGAAAGCTTTTGCACCAAGGGTTCAGGAAATCATCAGCACCATTAGGAGTGGCTCTATTGCCGCCTTCAGATTTAAAAATCTAGTCATAAAGGAGCCGGGTACTAAGAAATTTCATTAGTTACAAATAAGTGAGACCGAGAGTACTAAAGATGTTATCTTTTTTCATTTAGATTCATGCCACACATTTGCAGTTTACTTTTGTACACATCTTCATCTTATACAGTCTGCACTAATTGCATATTGAGCTGGAGAATGGCAAAGGCAGCAGTGATCAGATCCCTATGTGTTGACCAACTCAGCAGGTTTGGAAGGAGAAATGTTGATCGTGTGGACTGGATGTCTGAGGCTTATGCACCATTGTCTAGGCAGACCCTGAGAGGCTCAGTATATTGATGTCCATCCTGATGGGGTCAGCAAGTTATCTCCCACCTTACCCTGACTACCAGTACATTCACCCAGACTGCTCCTTCCATTGGCACTGGGCAGCAGTCTGAAGCTGGCACATCTACAGCGAGAGCTTCTCATGGGTCACCTGACTGGTTTTGAAGGGAAAGAGAGCAGCCTTCCAGCAGCTTGACTGGGACATCAGCATTGTCATTATAACATTGAAACCCAGCACGTTGGTCAGAAGATACATAGATACATAGAAAATAGGTGCAGGAGTAGGCCATTCGGCCCTTCGAGCCTGCACCGCCATTCAATATGATCATGGCTGATCATCCAACTCAGTATCCCGTACCTGCCTTCTCTCCATACCCCCTGATCCCTTTAGCCACAAGGGCCACATCTAACTCCCTCTTAAATACAGCCAATGAACTGGCCTCAACTACCCTCTGTGGCAGAGAGTTCCAGAGATTCACCACTCTCTGTGTGAAAAAGTTTTTCCTCATCTCGGTCTTAAAGGATTTCCCCCTTATCCTTAAGCTGTGACCCCTTGTCCTGGACTTCCCCAACATCGGGAACAATCTTCCTGCATCTAGCCTGTCCAACCCCATAAGAATTTTGTACGTTTCTATAAGATCCCCTCTCAATCTCCTAAATTCTAGCGAGTATAAGCCAAGTCTATCCAGTCTTTCTTCATATGAAAGTCCTGACATCCCAGGAATCAGTCTGGTGAACCTTCTCTGCACTCCCTCTATGGCTATAATGTCCTTCCTCAGATTTGGAGACCAAAACTGTACGCAATACTCCAGGTGTGGTCTCACCAAGACCCTGTACAACTGCAATAGAACCTCCCTGCTCCTATACTCAAATCCTCTTGCTATGAAGGCCAACATACCATTCGCTTTCTTCACTGCCTGCTGCACCTGCATGCCTACTTTCAATGACTGGTGTACCATGACACCCAGGTCTTGCTGCATCTCCCCATTTCCTAATCGGCCACCATTTAGATAATAGTCTGCCTTCCCGTTTTTGCCACCAAAGTGGATAACCTCACATTTATCCACATTATACTGCATCTGCCAAACATTTGCCCACTCACCCAGCCTATCCAAGTCACCTTGCAGTCTCCTAGCATCCTCCTCATAGCTAACACTGCTCCCCAGCTTAGTGTCATCTGCAAACTTGGAGATGTTGCTTTCAATTCCCTCGTCCAGATCATTAATATAAATTGTAAATAGCTGGGGTCCCAGCACTGAGCCTTGCGGTACCCCACTAGTCACTGCCTGCCATTGTGAAAAGGACCCGTTTACTCCTACTCTTTGCTTCCTGTTTGCCAGCCAGTTCTCTATCCACATCAATACTGAACCCCCAATACCGTGTGATTTAAGTTTGTATCCTAATCTCTTATGTGGTACCTTGTCGAAAGCCTTCTGAAAGTCCAGATTCAACACATCCACTGGTTCTCCCCTATCCACTCTACTAGTTACATCCTCGAAAAATTCTATAAGATTCGTCAGACACGATTTACCTTTCGTAAAACCATGCTGACTTTGTCCAATGATTTCACCACTTTCCAAATGTGCTGCTATCCCATCTTTAATAACTGACTCTAGCAGTTTCCCCACTACCGATGTTAGACTAACTGGTCTGTAATTCCCCGTTTTCTCTCTCCCTCCCTTCTTAAAAAGTGGGGTTACGTTTGCTACCCTCCAATCCTCAGGAACTACTCCAGAATCTAAAGAGTTTTGAAAAATTATCACTAATGCATCCACTATTTCTGGAGCTACTTCCTTAAGTACTCTGGGATGCAGCCTATCTGGCCCTGGTGATTTATCGGCCTTTAATCCATTCAATTTACCCAACACCACTTCCCGACTAACCTGGATTTCACTCAGTTCCTCCATCTCCTTTGACCCGCGGCCCCCTGCTATTTCCGGCAGATTATTTATAATAGATAACAGAGATGAGGTGTTTATCTGGAAAAGTAACAGTAATAATTTCCAGTCAATATGTTCTCTCATTTCATATTGTTATAAGTAATTTTCAATCACACGTAACTTTTATCTTCAGGTTCAGTTTGTACACAGACCATCTTTCAGTCATTTGGCAGCTGCTGATATTCCTGTATATGACTGATGCTTCACTTGGTATGGATACTGGCTGAAGATCACACTTGATTGCTGCCAACTGCTGAGGGAGGCTTCTTAGTTAAAAGGGATTGCCTCACTCCAGCACAATGTCTGTGGTGAAACTCAGTGGGGAATGAGTATGACCACTGCAATAAATTCAGTTCATGCTTTGAAATTCTGTCTGCTTGCTGTTTACCCTCAAAGGTTTTGAATGGTACACTTTGAGTGAGGGACTCCATGAGAGGCTAAAGGATTGAAGTAAGGTTGAATGATGAACTTGACCAAATATCCTAGGCCAAAGATAGACACAAAATACTGGAGTAACTCAGCAGATTAGGCAGCATCTCTGGAGAAAAGGAATAGGTTATTAGGAAAGATATTGTCAAGCTTGAAAGGGTTCAGAATTGATTTACGAGGATGTTGCCAGGACTGGAGGGTGTGAGCTATGGGGAGAGGTTGAGTAGGCTGGGTCTCTATTCCATGGAGCGTAGGAGGATGAGGGGAGATCTTATAGAAGGAAACAAAATCATGAGAGGAATAGATCGGGTAGATGCACAGAGTCTTTTGGCCCAGAGTAGGGGAATCGAGGACAAGAGGACATAGGTTCAAGGTGAAGGGGAAAAGATTTAATAGGAATCAGAGGGGTAACTTTTTCACACAGAGGGTGGTGGGTGTATGGAACAAGCAGCCAGAGGATGTAGTTGAGCCTGGGACTATCCTATCGTTTAAGAAACAGTTGGACAGGTACATGGATAGGACAGGTTTGGAATGTTATGGACCAAGCGCAGGCAAGTGGGTCTAGGGTAGCTGGGACATTGTTGGCTGGTGTGGGCGAGTTGGGCCGTAGGGCCTGTTTCCACACTGTATAACTCTATGACTCTAGGTGACATTTCAGGCTGAGACCCATCATCAGACCCCTGATATATCCTAGGCCATCTATTTTCTAGAAACCTTAATTTCTGGGATGAAGAGTCACTTGAACAGGTGAGCTAGTATTAGATACAATGGATTCCTTGAGTAGGATAGCATGAGAATAGAGTGATCACATTGAATTGGTATGAACAGAGTAAAGTCAGCCATTGCCCATTTTGTATCTTGAACTGGGCAGTTGGTTGAATGCCTTCAACCTAATCTTATGACTTCACAAACTGGCAAGTCCAAATTCCAGTTTTGGTGTGATCTCACCTGGAAACAATCCCCAGTGCAATTTACACTGAGTGATTTTTGGCAATGTATAGATATTTTCAGCGATCGGTGGCCTTTTTGAAAATGTAGATTTCTGTTTATTTGAAGGCATTAAAAAGTTGTATTTGAAAATGAATGAAAGCTCCTCAGTGCGTGCAGATAACCTGTTTGTTTCAAGGAAATATTTTGTAAACGTGCATGAGGAGGTTGTGAAGTAAAGTGTGGAATTTTTGGTATGGTATCTCATCATGTTCTCATGGTATTTCAGGTGCTTTACAGCTCGTGATTACATGTTGCAATGCAGTCATTATTCTGTCAACCCTCAAAGCAGACAAATGATCAATGGAAAGATCCCACTAATGGGAAAGCAAATTATTGAATGATGAGCAGCACACCTAGAAATGTCTCAGTTTTAGCCGTCTGATAATTTATCACCTGGCTCCTTACAGATTTGTGTACTGTAGAACAAGTATTGTATACATACTTATAGACCTCTCCTCTGGGACCTTCAACACTAAGGTTCTGAAGGGAGCCTTTAAGGGTAGGTTGGGATAAAGGGTGAGATCAGTGAGAAAGACAGAAGTCGGTAGGGAGAAGATTGCATGAAGATGAATGGTGATTGGAATAAGGGTACATGGAAATGATTAGCGTGGGAAAGAGATGATGGGGTGGAGTCAGGGGAGATGATTGAATGAATAACATTGGAGGGCTTATAGTGGTGATGAGAGTGCCTGATAATATGCTTAGAATGGAGGGAATTTAATATAGATTTATGGGGAATGAACCAGAGGAAATGGCTTGGTCAGAACAATCCTTAAGGATGAAACTTCAAACTCCTAAGCAATATCACAGTTAGAGTGAGACTTACCACGAACATCAAACTAGACCTCAATCATCTAAGATTAGATCCATACCACTCTGGAGTTTTGTAAAAAGATTGAATATCATGGAGTTCATTCAAGTGTTGTACTCAGTTGATGTCAATGCTCAGCCCAATGGGCTCCATAAGAAATATGCGGTTGGAGGACCGAAATCGGCCATATTGATTGTTTTCTATTAATATTCATTTACCTGGCATGGTGAAACATTGCAGCCAATCAAGAAAATGTCTAGGCCACAATGTTTTGTTGGTTGTGGTTGAGAGGCAGAGACACATTAGCCAGAGCACTGGCAGCTCATGCTGTAGGAAGGAATTGGATTCTCAAATCAAGATCAGTCTGAAGAAGGGTCTTGATTCAAAACGTCACCCCTTCCTTCTTTCCAAAGATGCTGCCTGTCCCGCTGAGTTACTCCAACATTTTGTGTCTACCCTGGATTCTCAAAGGCTCATTCAAAGCTCATCTAAAAGACAGTAGGTTAGAAATATGTCCTTGTGCTGTTGCTAAATTTGTCCTTGTGCTGGTGTTAAAGGTGCAGTATGCAGTTCTGATG
This sequence comes from Malacoraja senta, assembly GCA_038087875.1. Lineage (NCBI taxonomy): Eukaryota > Metazoa > Chordata > Chondrichthyes > Rajiformes > Rajidae > Malacoraja > Malacoraja senta. Next base: position 600,842 of record JAXLNO010000438.1, on the reverse strand, counting down.
CCATTTCTCAAATTGGGTTCCAAAAACTTCACTGTTTAACTATGCATGTGCAGATGGCTGAAGTAATGATAACAAGCACTGACAGTTTCACTATTATTACAACTGGAAACTTCGGGCCCTTGTTGCTGTTTAAAATCATGCTAAGCACAAGAATGGCAGCACGAGAGATAACAATTAGGGATATAATGACCATAGGCTTTGGCTGTGTACCCTTGCCACAAAGAATAACCCATTCATTATAATTCATTGTGAATTACAACTTTCATCGCGTTCATTGCTGCTGATTAGAATGTCTATTAATAATGCTGGCACTGTGGAATGAAATCTGTAAATATAATGGTCACAATGAGTGATTGGGTATGATAGATTTGATTTTTTGAGTTGTCTTTCTTTTTATGGTGGTGTCTGAGAATCCCAAAGAGTACGATTGTTTTTTGCAATGTCTAAAGTACATTCTTCTTGAAGATCTCACAGTTGACTCAGTGACATTTGAACTAAAGCCCACTAAATCGTGCAGCACAACGTTCAAATTAAGCCCAGCTTCCCCGGTGTGGGAGTTTTTTCTTATGACAGATTATTCTTTAGCAATTCAGACTAATTTTGTTTAAAGACCATGATGACATATTTAAGAGCTAAGAGAGTTTTATTGTTTCTATAGCGTACAAATTATATGTTCAGGCAAATATTTCTCAAAGATTAAGTTGACAGACAATGAAGAAAACAGCAAAATAAAGATCTTTGTTGATATATTAATAATATTTCAAGGAACTAACAATATCTTTCAGTCACAGGGTACCACTATTTTGACTGGTCCTTTTCAAAATTGCTTGACTAGTCTTTCAAGATTTGCCTGAATTTCTGATTTTTCTCAGATTCTGCAAATCCCTTAAATGTTCTTAATCTTAACATCAAAAAATAAGAGATCTGTCTGAAAGGAAAGGGTGGAGAAATACATGGCATGACAAATTGGCACATTTCTCATGGTAGCTGGAAGCAGGTTGAGAATGTATAAGATTATAACCCTAAATATATCTTATCTTTTGAAATGTGTAAGGAACATAATAAGATGACTTAAATTGGGAACATAATAAATAAAAATAGAAAATTTGGTCACCATTCTGATTAGAGTTCAGGCTATTTTAAAGAATTGAACTGCAAACTCCATTTGTTCTTAATTAGGATTCATTTTATGGATGATTAATCTTTCTAGATGCTAATTGCAGCCATGTACTTTGTCACTGTGACAAGGGTTCTCCCAAGGAATCCCTGTCACACTGTGAGCTGTCGGTTTCAGCTGGCTGGTTAAACCTAGTGATGGCAGAAATCTCCCGTCTGCCTCATAAGCAAGGATGGAGAAAAATATGGGAGGACATATCAACACAATTTTCTCTTGACAGCTCAGAACAGCTTGAGAATGTATAAAATTATAACCCTTCTCTTCTGATCTCTTAAAGGAGAGGGATGTATTTCATCAGAGGCTCTCTTTCCCTTCAAAAACAGAAGTCCTGGAATAAATGCAAAGTGCACTTTTAAATATACCTTTTAACTATTATTCATTGCCTTTTCTTTTCATAGTACTTGATGTTTTTAGTACTGATCATTTTTCAGGACGGTGTGATGAATGTGTAATTATAATCCTCCTAAGAGCAATCAAATGAAAACAAAAGTTATTTTATAATTGGTTCTATGTATTACTGGCAGCAATGGCAGTTCCTTAACATCCATCAGTCATGGCAGATCCTTAAGGTGGCAAAAGAGTCCGTAATGGGCTCCTAACAACCAGTGCGCCTCTGCCTGATATTTGGTTGAAGTACTTCAGTTATCACACTTTAGCCCATGTCACCAACTTCCAACAAGGCTATTGGATCTGACTGTCATATTTAGTATTAGTCTAATATGCATTCGGACCACACATAGTATTTGGTGACCAGATTCAATGGCATGGCAGGTCACAATGACATTGCTTTACTTTAGAGATACAACTCGGAAAAAGACCACCCCATACACAAATACTATCCTACATTCCAGGGACAATTTACAATTTTTAACAAAGGCAATTTACCTACAAACCTGTACGTCTTTGGAGTGTGGGAGGAAACCGGAGCATCCGGAGAAAACCCAAGGGAGAACATACAAACTCCATACAGTCAGCACCCATAGTCAGGATCGAAACCGGGTCGCTGGCACTGTAAGGCAGCAACTCTACCACTGCGACACTGTGCTGCCCTGATAACACCCTAGCCAATGACTGTGGTTACTTGCATTTTGCAGTCTTCCTGCTTCATAACCATGAGGTCCACAATCTTTCACCACCTCTTCAGCCTCTGACAGCTTTTGCGATCAATCTTTGTCTGGAACCTTACCACCATTGATGGCCCTACCTAGAGTATAATTTCTGTACAGCATTATCCTTGGGTCAGTGCAAAATGCAATGCTGTCCAGCACAGCAATATGACGATCCACAGAGAGGAAAATACTGTGCAATAAAACCGATAGTAGAGTTATAAAACTCATGGAGAAGATGCATTGTGATAACTGGAAGCTTTTACCAGCAATTGAGAAAGTCATTCAAGATAAATTTTGAGAAAAATGTTACCCCATTAAAAAAGATGAATTGATTATGGTAATCTACCTTCCCCATCTCTCATAGCAAAGCAGAAGAAAGTCATGCAAAGGATACTTCTTTATCTTTAATGGTTTTTAGAGTTTTAGCCTGGGGACCTGGAGTATAATTATAATTTTACATCCTTGCATGATTCAGAAAGAGGAGCTTTCTGGTAATTTGCATAATTTATGTTTAGAATCAGAAGCTATTAGTTTAATTATTCTTCTGTAATCTTAACTACATTTCATCTCATCTTGGTCCTTTTTAATCACATATTATAACTTAACATGGTCTTATCCCCGACAACCTTCAAATATCCGTTTTGTAATTCTGCCTGTTTTTTAAAAATGCGGGTTACTCTAGCAAGTTTTGCTGAATGACTTAGAGTTTCACATTGTCTAGAACTAAGAGGCAGGATGTGGTTTTACAAGAGAACATGAGTTGCCTTAAACGATGAAGGCACAAGATGCCCCAAATGAATAAAAATACTTAAAGTTTGCATGTAAATGATGAGGATTTGAATGCAGGTACAGAATTTAATGGAGGTCAACATGTTGATGACTCCAAATTGTTCTTAAAATAGCTTTCAGAATATTTACAGACTATTATGGTCACTAAATAATTGATGGAAATCATTTTTTAATGGAAAATAAATGTTGACACCAAACAGGAATTCTCAAGATGTAATTCTTCTGATGAAGTAAATTTTGTGCAAATGCCGCTGGTGCAAAACACCATTGCTCATGTGCCACACAATTGAGCAGAAAAGAAGACATCCAAATGTACATTGTGTGCAATGAATGCCACTGCATATGTCTGGCACTTCCATGGTAGACTGACAATTTTTTGTCAAAGAAATCGTGAGAAAGTGATTGGTTGTCCAGTTGAATTCTACCATGTTGCGCAAATAAACTTTGCACTATGTTAAAGTTTCAAGTTCTCTGGATTTTGTGCTTCTCTCTGTGCTTTTAATATTTATTTCTTAATTGATAAGGTGCTATATACTTTCAAGTTGTCGTTGCCAAAGTCATTTGATATGGCAATTGCTGTGCTTCACTCCCTTGAAACTGTAACTGCTTTTGACCTTTGTTCATGCCATCCTAACCAAACCCCCTACCAAAACGATTCTCAACTGATGCCCAGATAGTAGCCATTCTTAGTCTGCTCTTAGCTCTGTTTCTTGCTTGCTTGTGGTGTCCACAGGTTCTTGAGCTAAGTCCACCGAGACAAGTAATGACAAAAATAAAAATCAATACTATATGAACAGCTCTTCATCAGTGATAACAAATGCCTTGTTCTCTTTGAGTGGGGATATGGCCTTCTTGTTTACCGGGGCAGTCAGCAAGGCTGGGCTGCAAAAGCTGCTGTGGTTCAGAGAAAAGGGCAGTCATATCAAGGGCAGATTTGTAACTGAGGAGGTTTTAGAAACGTTCCTTCCAGCATGTGTGGAAAGATCATCTGCAGGGGGATGTCAAGAGGAACAAAGAAAACCTACTTAACTCTGCCTTTTATTTTAAACCAACTCCAGTCCCGTGGCATACTGACAAGTGTTAGATGGGGTGAAGTGTTAGAGAATCTCAACATGTTGCGGACAGTCTATAAAGTTCTTGACTCCCGGCAAGCCACATGCAGCTTTCTCCACTGCCAACTCACCAATGAAAACTGCCATGTGGTCTCCTGACTTCCTCTCTCTGAAGTCGGCAACAGGTTCCTTGGTCTGGGTGACATTAAGCGAGAGGTTTTTGTTGCAGCACCACACAACCAGGTGGACTAGCTCTTTCCTGTTTGTTAACTCATCACCACCCATGAATCTGTCAACCACAGTGTTGTCATCGGTGAATTTATAGATGGCACAAGAGCTTTGCCACACAGTATCGGGAATTAAGAAAGTGGAGCAGGAAGCTAGCACCAGCCTCGTGGTGTACCTGTGTCGGTGGTCAGTGAGGAAGAGATGTTGCTACCAATCTGCATTAATTGAGGTCTGCCGATGATGAGGTCAAGCATTTAGTTACTAAGGAAGGTACAGAGGACCAGGCCTTGGAGTCGGGTGATGAGTTTAGAAGGGAAGGCAGTGTTGAATGCCGAGCTGTCGTCAATGAACAGAAACCTGTGTTTGTGTGATGCAGATCAATCCAGACAGTGGAGAACTACTCAAATAGCATCTGCTGTTGACCTGTTGTGCGATAGGCAAATTGAAGTGGATCCAGGTCATTTCTGAGGCAGGAATTGATTTGCATCATGACCAACCTCTCAAAGTACTTCATTGCAGTGGATGTGAGTTTAGTTTAGAGATACAGCGTAAAAATAGATTTGCAGTGATCACATGCAAACTCTGTACAGACAGCACCCGTGTTCAGGTGCGAACGTGGGTCTCAAGCGCTGTAAGGTAGGAACTCTATGACTGCAGTACCGTGCCGCCCTGTGCTACCAAATAGTAGTCAATAATAATCATTCACCCCCTGGAATCATAGATACATAGGTACATAGAAAATAGGTGCAGGAGTAGGCCATTCGGCCCTTCGAGCCTGCACCGCCATTCAATATGATCATGGCTGATCATCCAACTCAGTATCCCGTACCTGCCTTCTCTCCATAACCCCTGATCCCTTTAGCCACAAGGGCCACATCTAACTCCCTCTTAAATATAGCCAATCAACTGGCCTCAACTGCCCTCTGTGGCAGAGAGTTCCAGAGATTCACCACTCTCTGTGTGAAAAATGTTTTTCTCATCTCGGTCTTAAAGGATTTCCCCCTTATCCTTAAGCTGTGACCGCTTGTCCTGGACTTCCCCAACATCGGGAACAATCTTCCTGCATCTAGCCTGTCCAACCCCATAAGAATTTTGTAAGTTTCTATAAGATCCCCTCTCAATCTCCTAAATTCTAGCGAGTATAAGCCGAGTCTATCCAGTCTTTCTTCATATGAAAGTCCTGACATCCCAGGAATCAGTCTGGTGAACCTTCTCTGCACTCCCTCTATGGCAATAATGTCCTTCCTCAGATTTGGAGACCAAAACTGTACGCAATACTCCAGGTGTGGTCTCACCAAGACCCTGTACAACTGCAGTAGAACCTCCCTGCTCCTATACTCAAATCCTTTTGCTATGAAAGCTAACATACCATTCGCTTTCTTCACTGCCTGCTGCACCTGCATGCCTACTTTCAATGACTGGTGTACCATGACACCCAGGTCTCGCTGCATCTCCCCTTTTCCTAATCGGCCACCATTTAGATAATAGTCTGCTTTCCTGTTTTTGCCACCAAAGTGGATAACCTCACATTTATCCACATTATACTGCATCTGCCAAACATTTGCCCACTCACCCAGCCTATCCAAGTCACCTTGCAGTCTCCTAGCATCCTCCTCACAGCTAACACTGCCCCCCCAGCTTAGTGTCATCCGCAAACTTGGAGATGTTGCCTTCAATTCCCTCATCCAGTTCATTAATATAAATTGTAAATAGCTGGGGTACCAGCACTGAGCCTTGCGGTACCCCACTAGTCACTGCCTGCCATTGTGAAAAGGACCCGTTTACTCCTACTCTTTGCTTCCTGTTTGCCAGCCAGTTCTCTATCCACATTAATACTGAACCCCCAATACCGTGTGCTTTAAGTTTGTATACTAATCTCTTATGTGGGACCTTGTCGAAAGCCTTCTGAAAGTCCAGATACAACACATCCACTGGTTCTCCCCTATCCACTCTACTAGTTACATCCTCGAAAAATTCTATAAGATTCGTCAGACATGATTTACCTTTCATAAATCCATGCTGACTTTGTCCAATGATTTCACCACTTTCCAAATGTGCTGCTATCCCATCTTTAATAACTGACTCTAGCAGTTTCCCCACTACCGATGTTAGACTAACTGGTCTGTAATTCCCCGTTTTCTCTCTCCCTCCCTTCTTAAAAAGTGGGGTTACGTTTGCTACCCTCCAATCCTCAGGAACTACACCAGAATCTAAAGAGTTTTGAAAAATTATCACTAATGCATCCACTATTTCTGGAGCTACTTCCTTAAGTACTCTGGGATGCAGCCTATCTGGCCCTGGTGATTTAACGGCCTTTAATCCATTCAATTTACCCAACACCAGTTCCCGACTAACCTGGATTTCACTCAGTTCCTCCATCTCCTTTGACCCGTGGTCCCCTGCTATTTCCGGCAGATTATTTATGTCTTCCTTAGTGAAGACGGAACCAAAGTAGTTATTCAATTGGTCCGCCATATCCTTGTTCCCCATGATCAATTCACCTGTTTCTGACTGCAAGGGACCTACATTTGTTTTAACTAATCTTTCTCTTCACATATCTATAAAAACGTTTGCAGTCAGTTTTAATGTTCCCTGCCAGTTTTCTTTCATAATCTATTTTCCCTTTCCTAATTAAGCCCTTTGTCCTCCTCTGCTGGTCGCTGAATTTCTCCCAGTCCTCTGGTATGCTGCTTTTTCTGGCTAATTTGTATGCATCATCTTTTGCTTTGATACTATCCCTGATTTCCCTTGTTATCCACGGATGCACTACCTTCCCTGATTTATTCTTTTGCCAAATTAGGATGAACAATTTTTGTAGTTCATCCATGCAGTCTTTAAATGCCTTCCATTGCATATCCACCGTCAACCCTTTTAGAACTAATTGCCAGTCAATCTTGGCCAATTCACGTCTCATACCCTCAAAGTTACCTTTCTTTAAGTTCAGAACCATTGTTTCTGAATTAACAATGTCACTCTCCATCCCAATGAAGAACTCAACCATATTATGGTCACTCTTGCCCAAGGGGGCATGCACAACAAGACTGCTAACTAACCCTTCCTCATTACTCAATACCCAGTCTAGAATAGCCTGCTCTCGTGTTGGTTCCTCTACATGTTGGTTTAGATAACTATCCCGCATACATTCCAAGAAATCCTCTTCCTCAGCACCCCTGCCAATTTGATTCACCCAATCTATATGTAGATTGAAGTCACCCATTATAACTGTTTTGCCTTTGTTGCACGCATTTCTAATTTCCTGTTTGATGCCATCCCCAACTTCACTACTACTGTTAGGTGGCCTGTACACAACACCCACCACGTTTTCTGCCCCTTAGTGTTTCGCAGCAGTACCCATACCGATTCCACATCCTCCAAGCTAATGTCCTTCCTTTCCACTGCGTTAATCTCCTCTCTAACCAGCAATGCTACCCCACCTCCTTTTGCTTTCTCTCTATCCCTCCTGAATATTGAATATCCCTGGATGTTCAGCTCCCAGCCTTGGTCATCCTTGAGCCATGTCTCCGTGATCCCAACTATATCATAATCATTAATAGCTATCTGCACGTTCAACTCATCCACCTTATTACGAATGCTCCTTGCATTGAGACACAAAGCCTTCAGGCTTGTTTTTACAACGCTCTTACCCCTTTTACAATTATGTTGAAAAGTGGCCCTTTTTGATTTTTGCCCTGGATTTGTCTGCCTGCCACTTTTACTTTTCACCTTGCTACCTATTGCTTCCGCCCCCATTTTACACCCCTCTGTTTCTCTGCTCACCCATTTAAGAACCCCACCACCTCTTATTCTCTGTTTATTATTGTTTTCTTCTTTCCCTCCTACATGTTGGGTCTGAGTGCTTTCCTTCTCTGCCTCCTGCCTCACACACTGTCTAATAGCTTTCTCTATTTGAGTCCTTCCCCCCCAACCGTTCTAGTTTAAAGTCTCCCCAGTAGCCTTAGCAAAACTCCCCGCCAGGATATTGGTCCCCCTCGGGTTCAAGTGCAACCCATCCTTTTTGTACAGGTCGCACCTTCCACAAAAGAGGTCCCAATGATCCAGAAATTTGAATCCCTGTCCTCTGCACCAGTCCTTCAGCCACGCATTTATCCTCCACCTCGCTCCATTCCTACTCTCACTGTCGCGTGGCACAGGCAGTAATCCCGAGATTGTTACCTTTGCGGTCCTTCACTTAAACTCCCATCCTAACTCCCTATATTCTCCTTTCAGGACCTCTTCTCATTTTTTACCTATGTCATTGGTACCTATATGTACCACGACCTCGGGCTCCTCTCCCTCCCCTTTCAGGAGACACATCACAGATCCTGGCACCAGGGAGGCAAACTACCATCCGGGTCTCCCGACTGCGTCCACAGAATCGCCTGTCTGACCCCCTAACTATAGAGTCCCCTATTACTAATGCCCTCCCCTTCTTTTCCTTACCCTTCTGAGCAACAGGACCGGTCTCTGTACCGGAGGCCTGGCCGCTGTCGCTACCCCCAGGTAGGCTGTCCTCCCCAACAGTACTCAAACAGGAGTACTTATTGTCAAGGTGTACAGCCACCAGGGTACTCTCTAGTCCCTGCCTGTGCCCCTTGCCTCTCCCAACCGTGACCCACTTGCCTCCCTCCTGTGGTCTTGGAGTGACCACCTCCCTGTAACTCCTCTCAATGACTTCCTCGCTCTCCCTGACCAGACGGAGGTCATCGAGCTGCTGCTCCAGGTTCCTAATACGGTCCCTTAGGAGCCCCATCTCGATGCACCTGGCGCAGATGTGGACGTCTGTAAGGCTGTCAGATTCATTGATTGCCCACATCTGACATCCAGAACAACAAACTGCCCAGGCACTCAAAGGCCTGTCTCACGAGTCTGCGGTCATTGGCGGTGATACAGGAAGTATCTACCGCTCGTGGACCGTCAGAGACCGCGGGTTCGGTCAAACGCAAACTGCCGAGGCCATGCGGCGTTGGTCCCAACATCGCATGGTGCTCACAAAAAGTCAGCAATGTTCAAAAATAATTTCTTGACGCCAGTGAGGCACGAGTGCGGCACGGTTACCGCCACAGCCGCCGCCAGTGTGGCACGAGCGCCGCGAGTCGAACCTTCACCGCCACAGCCTCCGCCAGTGAGGCACATGTGCGGCACGGCCGCCGCCACAGCCGCCGCCAGTGAGGCACGTGTGCGCCGCCACAGCCCCGCGATCCGAAAGACGTCATCGCGTAGCGCGTCGCGTTGCACGATTACGTCATCACCCGACGCTGCAAGCTCGTGGAACCGGCCGTAAGGAGATCACTCGGCCCCCGCGCAGCATCCGTGCAGCGCTCTCGTGGTTGCCGTGCGGTCCCCTCTTCCAGCGACGCCGCGCTTCACCGCCAATGACCGCAAACCCGTGGGACAGAGCCCTCATACTCCCCTTACCTAGGATACAATACTAAACAAACTGCTACAATACAATCAGCAGGGATCTGACTCCCAATCAGCTGCTCCTTCTTGTCTGCTTCCACCAATCAGCGGCTTCCTTAAGCCCACTTGTTTTTGAAGTGCGAGTGGAACTTGGAATGTTACAGATTTCGGTTCCTCCTCCCTCTGTGACCTCTCCAACGGCTCTCGGGCCTCTGTAAGGAACAAGCCCCGCGCTCGACTTTAACTCCTACCGCTCGGGTGTAGCTCATCCCACTGCGACCTCTCCAACGGCTCTCGGGCCTCTGTAAGGAACAAGCCCCGCGCTCGACTTTAACTCCTACCGCTCGGGTGTAGCTCCTCCCTCTGCGACCTCTCCAACGGCTCTCGGGCCTCTGTAAGGAACAAGCCTCGCGCTCGACTTTAACTCCTACCGCTCGGGTGTAGCTCCTCCCTCTGCGACCTCTCCAACGGCTCTCGGGCCTCTGTTGAAAAATGTTGAAAAATCTTGCCTGCATTCTCCCTAAGATGTTCACCTCTTTCCCAAGGTAAGATAGCTAGTATATATGAACTGAAGAATCCCATGTCTCCAATTAGTATCATGGGTTCTGATCGTCTACCCTATCTATGCCTCTCATAATGTTATGTTCCTCCATCAGATCGCCCCGCAACCTCTGGCATTCCAGAGAAAACAAACCAAGTCTGCCAACCCTTTAGCTAATGCTCCCTAATCCAGGCATTATAATGGTAAACCTCCTCTGCATCCTTTCCAAAGCTTTCACATCCTTACTGTAATGGGGCAACCAGAACTGCAACTGCATTCCAAACGCGGCCTAAGCAAAGTCCTATAAAATTACATCACAACTGCCTGGACCTTTATGCTCAGGACCCCAACCTACAAAATCAAACATACCATATGCCGTCTTTACCATTCTAACTACTTATGGACTTGGAATCAAAAAGTCTTACAGTACGGAACAAGGACGGAGCTGATCATCAAATACTGATCTACTCTAATCCCTTTTTTCACTGTCCCCTTATTCCCATGAACTCTCTCAGTGGGCCTGTTTCTGCATTGCACGATTCTCTACTTTTAATAAGGGGCAGGTGCCTGAAATTTAACCCTCCTACAATCGGTAACTTCCCCTAAAGTTTCATTGCAGACACACTACTTAGAGCCAAACATCTCAGCAATATTAGTGTGTCAAATCTCATCAACTACTTCGGCATCAAAGTAATTGTTGAGCTCAAAATGCCTCTGTGACCTGATAATGTGACGTTAGAAGATCCGTCACAACTGTACCACAGTAACTCTGTCTGGAACACATCAGATTAATTGTTCTCAACGTCAACAAAGTGCGGATGTTCATGTAAATAATTCAGTGACAAAGACAGTAAGACAGAGGTCTTCCCTTTATGTGGGAAAATGTTATAAGTACTCCAAGGTCAGGTTTGATGAAGTACATCATTCAGTTCTCTGTTGGTCAGACAGATGTCTGAGGCTTTACAACATTCCAGACTACATTAGCCAAGTTTTGGGCTAATTTATAACCATATGGCTTTATCCAATTTTCCAGTAGAGCCATATTCAACCATATTGCATATATCAAGCTAATTTCTGTTAAACAAAAAAAAATAGATAGGCAAGGGACTGGAAGAATTTTATTTTATCGAACTGACATGCCAGCATTTCCTATTTATAAGTGGATTATTATATCCCTATTTTTAATAAAAAGAATAAATAATTATTTTACATTACAGTGTTTTATAGTTTCCATCCAAGTAATGGAGGTTGTAAATTTTAATGTTAGAAAATGCTTAATTTTTATGGAGGCACACAGCTGCAAATCATTTTTTTTCTTGTAGCATATTTCCCAATCCAGTCAGCCACAAGAAGTAGTATGCTGCTTCATCTTCGCAGTTTGGAAATGACTAACCAAGCCTTACAGCACTGATCTCTGTTGCTGCTATTAAAGATAATATTATGATTTATTATTTAAATAAATGTCATTGTGCAGAGATTGAAAAGGTGCTGTGTTGGGTGGTATGGCATCCTGCCAGCTGTTTTAAAATTTCCAAACATAATGACACTTCATTTTATAATAGCGCTGGAAAAAAAATACCACCATGATTTCTATCTACAGTTTCTGAAAATGACCAAACCTATGTTCGTACATAAACTGTGACTTGCAATGTCAGCTGGATTCTTTTTGAAATATGTACTGGCGTCGAACTGCCTGGGTTGATGGGATCTTTATTTTAATATTTTAACATGCACTCCGTGAATGCCTTGACTAACATTTAATGTCTCTTGTTTTGCTTTGGAAATGGTGGCGCCTGCCTGTGTAATATATGCAAAAAGATTTTCACTGTGAAATTGCATATGTGACAAATAAAGCACTATTGAATGATATTTAGGATACATCCAGGTCCTACCTGGATTATAATGGACAGGGTTGCCTGGATTTTTATGACTGAATCTCCAAATGTCACACATTGTGACACGACAAAGATTCTCTTTGGTCCAGAGCGATAGGTTGAAGAGAATATAATTGTCACTCAAGTACTCCAGTTCAATCATTGAAATTTGAGGAACTTTGGCTCTGCAGTGTTGTTTACGGACACTGGACAGTTTCTCATTAGATCTTAACATGTTCATTTTGGCTTCCCAAACCCCTTGCATGCACCTGCATCAAAGATTATTTAAGGTTCAGAGCCATAGATTGTTCAGCTATTATCTGGTGCATATGTTCAAATATCTCAGAACCATGAGATTTCCAACCATCTATCATAGCAAGCTATCCACCATCTACCCCATCTGCGGAAATGTCTGTGATTCCCACATTGGTACCATTAACAGTTTAAGCTTCCGTGAAACTAGATCGAAATAAATAATCGTTGATCACACGAGACTGCCTATGATAGAGACAAAATGCTGGAGTAACTCAGCAGGACGGGCGGCATCTCTGGATAGAAGGATTTTGTGCATAGCAGCTTCCAGAAAAATGCCAAGTGATAAATGAAGCATGATCAAGACTTTTTACCTATTTATTTCTTTAATCTCATCCCAGCCCTCAAACCATTGGAAAGGAGTATCACTGGGTCACTGCATAGAGTCAAACAGCATAGAAACTTGCCCATCAGCGCTACTCATCCATGTGCTACTCATTCATCTAAGCTAGTCCCATTTACTAGTGTTTGGCCCATATCCCTCTGAGCCTTTCCTATCCATGTACCTGTCCAAATGTTTTTGCAGAGAAGGAATGGGTGACGTTTTAAACATCACCCCTTCCTTCTCTCCAGAGATGCTGCCTGTCCCGTTGAGTTACTCCAGCTTTTTATGTCTATCTTTGGTTTAAACCAGCATCTCCAGTTCCTTCCTACAAATGTATTTTCAATTATGTTATTTTACATGCCTCAACTACTTTCTCTGGCAACGCCCTCTATGTGGAAAAAGTTGCTCTTCAGGTTTCTATTGCATTTTTCCCCTCTTACCTTAAATCTCTGCCTTCTTGTTCTTGATTTCCCTACTCTGGGAAAAAGACTGTCCATTCGTTCTATCTGTTCCTCTCGTTGTTTAATGCAGCTATATAGAAGTTCACCCCTCAGCCTATTGCAATCCAAGGAAGAAAGTCCTAGCCTGCCCTACATATACCTGTAGTTCTGCCCCTCAGTTCCTCGTAAATCTTGTCTGCATTCATCTTGCAGTGAACAGCTTAAAACACTGATTTTTGATACAGATACACCAAGATACAGTATAATTCTGATGATCCACTACCCAATAGTTCAGAAATCTTGATAGTTCGGCATCTCTCACTGGGTGCTGATTCCCATGCTCACTCTAATACCAATTCCCAATTCCCAATTCCTGTGCCCTCTTTAACGTCACGTTGGCTCCAGCTCCTGTGTTCCCTTTAACTCCATGGGGTTCCAGCATTCCCTTCTTCAGACGCTATCTGAACCAGCCTGAGCAACCAGTCTGAAGATGGGTCTTGACTCCAAACATCACCCTCAAGAGATGCAGCCTGACCCGCCGAGTTACTCCAGCATTTGTGTCTATCTTAACGCATGAAATGTTTGGTACAGAACTATTGACAATCCTGTACCGCATTTGACAAGACTAAATGATCTTTCTTAAGCTTATGGGTAGTGACTCAACACCTAAATTACATCTTGACATATTAATGCCTTGGGATGGGTTAGCCACAATCAAAGTACAGTTAAAATCAAAGTGCTCCTATCACCCACCCACGCCTTATCCAACTGTTTATTTTTCCAATTCATGCAAAGAAATGACGACATTTTTGCTCTTCATCCACTCCCTAAATAATGACTTTAAAATCAACAACATGCTTTTCTTGCTGTAGCCAAGAGCCGGGTGTAGTGCAGAAATTCACAGTCGTTGTTGTGGCAGGAGTTTAATCTTTTTCAGGTCATCGAGGGAACAATCAGCATCAGCATTGAACAAACACTGATTAACAGACTGATAATCTGCTGATAACTATTTCATGAGAATTTATTTTTATTAAATTGAAAACCATTAAGATTCTGTTTAACCAGTGAGTGTGTTATGCATTATCAGCCAGAGAGACCTGTGTGTGACAGCTAGTAAGATTGCATATGAACTGTTAGTACAATTTAGATAGTTCAATGCAGCCCAGAGCATCACACAAACCAACCTCGTTTCCATTGACTCCATTTACTCCTCACGCTGCCTTGGCAAGGCCACCAGCATAATCAAGGATGGGTTGCATCCCGGCCACTCCCTCTTCTCTACTGTACAAGTTCAAGAGAGTATTCATCAACTTACCAAATCTCCTCAATCTTCTAAGGAAGTAGAGGCGTTGATGGGCTTACTTTATGATTGTATCAATGTGCTGAGTCCAGGACAGATCTTCGGAGATCTGCATGCCCAGGAATTTGAAGTTTTGATCTCTATCTACAAGAAATAAGGGAGCCTCATCTTTACAAGTCTGATGTTATTGTGAGGAGCACTTTGACACAGAAACAATCTCAGAAAAATGCTGCACTGGAACGCAACATCTTCGGTTGACACCCCTCTCACTCTCCCTTCCCCTCACTTGCATATTCCTTGATGTTAGTATCTGCTGTAATAACTCATTGGCCAGCCTCAATGCAAGGAACTTCATAAGCGTGTTTCCCTTTCGGCCTTCCTGCCCACGGGCTCTTGTTGAATGAGGTCATGCCTCAAAACAGTCATTTTTCACTTTACCACATGTACAACAGCCAGCTGGCACACTCGTCCAGATTAATAATCAACATCATTATTGTTCTCTCAAGAAAGAGGAAAAATCACATGAAAAGAAAACAACAATCATTTCCACTTGTGCCATAAGTGAGAGGAAGCCTAATTCAGCCGCCGCATAGTATGCTATTATTAGACAGTAGGCTTTACAGGAATGATAAGGAATGTTAACGTCTCTAACAGCACTGAAAAACATTGCAAATCATTCTCATTTCATTGCACTTCTCTCTTCCTCTCCACATTCAAAGATGCCGCTCAGTAGATATAAAAATCACTTTGCAGCTTTTTCCCGTTTTCCCAGGTTCCTCCTGAGTTACTTTTTTTTTATTTTTATATTTATTTTTTAGAAGTAAGTACAATAATGTGGTACCAAAGTACCTAATACTTATTGACATATTACATTTCATATACAACTTCTTATTTTTAATTTAATAATTAAGCAAAAATAAGAAATGAAAGATTACAAAAGGAAAGATTGAGATGAAGTGTTGCGTGAGATAGCAAAATAGCCCTAGAAAAAAAATGAGGAGAAAAAAAGAAGAGAAGAAAGAAAGAAAAAAGAAACAAAAGAGAAGAGGAAAGGAGATTGAAAGCGATATATATTTGATAATCCTACCCCCCATCACCTGTCTCTGAACCATTATATTTCTATGATTGTGTTGCACCATATGCTTGTAGAAAGTCGATAAAGGGAGACCATATCAATAAGACACCTTACCTACTAGAAGGAGTCGTATTTCTTTGAAATCCACATTTCACCGTTGGTGTTGGCGAATTTCTTTGAAATCCACATTTTCACCGTTGGTGTTGGCGAATTTTTCCAAAATATAAGTATGTTTTTTTGCCATTATTAAACCGTAATTAAGTACGGATTTTTGATACGTATTTAGCTTATTCCCATCTTCCATTGATCCAAAGATAATCAATTCTGTATTCGGTTCCAGTCTTCTATTAAATAATTATGTAAAAATCTCAAAAATTTCATTCCAGTATTTATGAAGTTTTATACAGGAGACAAAAGAGTGTGTTATAGTGGCATTCTCAGCTAAGCATTTATCACATATTGGTGAGATATTTGGATAAAATTTATTCAATCTAGTTTTCGAGTAGTATAGTCTATGTAAAATTTTAAATTGGATTAAATTATGTTTTACATTAATCAAACATTTATGTATATATATCAGGTATTTTTCCCATGCTTCTTTCTCAATTTTTATCTGTAATTCTTGTTCCCAATCTACTCTAATTGCCTCTGTCGATGGAGGTTCTATATTTAAAATGTTATTATATAAGTATGATATAAGTATGATATTAAATTGCTTAGTTACTTTCCATCTAATTTACCATTTGTTTCACTTCATCAAATGAAATCAATATCTTCCTCTGTCAAAAGAATGGGAATGATTTTTATGTCAGCAAACAAGTGTTCCTATACTGTGAAATCCAATCCTTTTTAACAAATATATTAAGAATAGATCTCTGAGTGGTGCAGGAATGACTCAGTGACCACTCACATAATTAGGTCCAAATGGGTCAATATTTCATGCACAGATATCTATTTTAAAATTTCTAACCTTTGTGTTTACGGAGTGTTTGAAATATTCTGGCCAATATGCCTTTTCCAACCAACATCGTCAAATATTGTCCAGGAATTTTAAAAATAATTTTCTATTTTTAGAAACTAGAAATGCATCAAATACTAAGCATCAAATGTGAAACGACTTGGATAGAAAAGGTTTAGAGCAATATGGACCAAATGTGGGCAAATGGGACTAGCTTAGATGGGGCATCTTGGTCGGTATGGATGAGTTGGGGCATAGGGCCTATGATTCTAACAAACTGTTGCTAAGTTGTTTTTGTGCATCAGAATATGTCCAATCAAATAAACAGGTTTTCTTTCTTTTTAGCATATCTTTTGATTCGTAACATCACAATGTGATCAAGAACGAGGACATCGTCTGTAGCCGAGAGGCTGCAGGAAAATATTTCAGATTTATCCAATTTCTACATTACTTGTATAATATGGTGAACCAGTTGCTAATGTATTCCCATAAAAATCAGCAATTTGAAAAGCTGTCTTATATCAGGAAATTCGATTTGTGATGGAAATGAGAACTACTGATTGTGTTTTGTCTATGAATGCTTGCTACAGAACACCAGGGTGCCACACACCACATTTTGTGAATCTATTTTCCCTTTATAAATCTGTGCAAATTAAGACACACAATTATCAACAGACAGCCAAGGCTGAAACGCAGATTATCAGTACAAAGCCACTCTTACATAATCCACATCTCTCCTTTTTTTCATGTTCATCCCTTTCACAGTACTGCAGTTCATCATTGCATTTTCTAATTATTCTTTGCTCCTAGGTACTCATTTTATTTCAAGCCATTGCATTTCCATCCTTTATAACATTTTCTCCCCCTCGTTACCAAGAACGCAGCCATTCCCCTTTGGTGGCAGCTAACAGGGTGTTACAATTCTAATTGTTTTCTATCTTCATGTAAAATGAACTGCAATCATTATTTTTATTTTAAATTGTAATCAAATTTGTTTTAAACACAACACATTCAGAACATAATCCCTGCAATGTCTTCTAAATACTTAAATATTTTATACAATGAAGACCAGGTCATTATATAATATGATATTATTCCAGGATCTCTCGAGTAACATCTTAATTGACCCCTTTCCCTCCCCCACCCCCCCTCCATTAACTCTGGAGTCGTTTAAACTGACAAGTTCCAGGAATCATCATTGTTTTGTCTGAGGATGTTTATTCATATGATGGAGAAGATCTGGTGCATGTTTTGTTCTTAGACTGACCTTCTGGATTGAAGATAACTTGCTTAATTTCCGTTATGTGGGATATTAAGTGTCTCGTGAGGCAGACACTTTCACAGGTACAGCCATTTGCAAGTCATTCTTCACCATCTTTTCAATAGACATTTTGTGTATCATTGCAGAGGGACTATTCTGTTACATAGAGCTTCCTCAAGTTTAGGGGAATGCCAAGAGTCCATCACGTGACCTTGATCAAATAGCTTCTTAAAATATGCATTTGTACTTTCAGTAGCTGTTTAATCAATGTACCTGATCAATGTACCCTTGTCATTTCCCTGAACCTATGCTATTTAGCATAGACAGCTCTATTTAAGATGGAAGTTCTTTCTCAATTTGTTGTGGAGGATATATTCAATGGTGACTAAATCCCAGTGTATTTGGTGCCTATTTAATTTACAGACCTGCTGCTGTGAGAGCGCTGTTAAGGCCCACAGAGAATTGACACATGAATATCTAGAATTTAAGGTATTCTTGCAAAGAATCCCAACTCCATATGCCTATAATCCTATACCCTTCCAGAATCCACCGATAACGTCTTACTAGCATTTCCCCAATCCCTCTCTCCTCTTTAGGCTGGCTATCTTCCCTCTCCATTCTAGGTCCTGATGCATTGTTTTGGCCCAAAAGGTTGACCATTAATTTCCATCCTGCTGCACGGCCCATTAAGTTTCTCCAGCAGATTGTTTGTTGATACTTGCAAAGAGGGTCAATTGTTGATTCTGTTCTTTTGCCTCTTCAGTTCAATCTCTGCTTTTGTCACAGTAAGACAAAAATTAAAAAATATATTTTTCTATTTCAAGATGAGAGAAAAATGTCTATATTTTTCTATTTTAAGAAAAAAAATCTATTTACTGCAGCAAGTTCTGGTGACTGATGGATTCAGGTGGAGCAGTCATGAGCTGATAATTGTTTAAGAAGGAACTGCAGATGCTGGAAAATCGAAGGTAGACAAAAGTGCTGGAGAAACTCAGCGGGTGCAGCAGCATCTATGGGGCGAAGGAAATAGGCAACGTTTCGGGCCGAAACCCTTCTTCAGGCTGATGTAGGGTGGGGTGGGGGCCATGGAGGAGGCCCAGGGCAGAAAGGCCATGGAGGAGGCCCAGGACAGAAAGGTCGGATTCGGAATGGGAGGGGGAGTTGAAGTGCTGAGCCACAGGGAGATCAGGTTGGTTAATGCGGACCGAGCGGAGGTGTTCGGCGAAACGAGCGCCAAGCCTCCGCTTGGTCTCACCGATGTAGATCAGCTGACATCTAGAGAAGCGGATGCAATAGATGAGGTTGGAGGAGATGCAGGTGAACCTCTGTCGCACCTGGAACGACTGCTTGGGTCCTTGAATGAAGTCGAGGGGGGAGAAAAAACGACAAGTGTAGCATCTCTTGCGGTTGCAAGGGAAAGTGCCCGGGGAGGGGGTGGTGCGGGTGGAAGGGAAGAATTGACTAGGGAGTTACGGAGGGAGCGGTCTTTGCGGAAAGCAGACGGGGGGGGAGATGGGAAGATGTGGTGAGTGGTGGGGTCACGTTGGAGGTGGCGAAAATGACGGACTATTTGTTGTATGTGACGGCTAGTGGGGTGAAAGGTGAGGACTAGGGGGACTCTGCCCTTGTTACGAGTGGGGGGATGGGGAGAGAGAGCAGTGTTATGGGGTATTGAAGAGAATCTGGTGAGAGCCTTATCTATAGTAGGGGAGGGGAACCTATAGGGGAGGGGAATCTATAGTAGGGGAAGAATGAGGACATTTCCGATGCCCTGGTATGGAACACCTCATTCTGGGAGCAGATGCGGCGTAGACGGAGGAATTGGGAGTAGGGGATGGAGTCCTTACAGGAAGCAGGGTGGGAAGAAGTGTAGTCTATATAGCCATGGGAGTCAGCGGGTTTATAGTGGATGTCGGTCAGAAGTCTATTATCTCCGATGGAGATAGTGAGGTCAAGAAATGGTAGGGAAGTGTCGGAAATGGTCCAGATGTAGGGAAGTGACGGAAATGGTCCTTTTGTGAAGTATGGATGTCTGTGTATTTAATTAAGACATCGAAAGATAATCATTCCATTCCATGACAGAGTGGAATGGGGTCTCTAGTGCCGATTGGAGAGGAAGAAGCAGTTGTTAGAATTAATTTTATGTACATTTTCATCCTCACTAATTCCCAGCACAGATAATCTTTGTGCCTGACTTCTAGTTTCTTCTTTAGAATTTATATATCCACAAGATAAAGTTATAATATATAATGTTAGTTAAATATGGTTGAAGCTAGTAAAATAACTTGTTTGGATTGTATGTGAGCAAATTTGTCCATTGTCTCGCTGTCCAAAAAGTCAACATTCCTATTGTGGTTCACAAATAATGGTAATTGATAAGAAATGTTGTAAAATATTATAATTTCCCACAATACGTAAGATGTATTGCAAACATTAAAGAAAAAAAGAGAGACACAGGGAACTGCAAATGAGAGAATCTCGAGTAAAACACAGTGATGGAGTAACTTGAATGATTAGAAGGCCTCAGTGGAAGGAATAGATGGGCGTCATTTTTGGATCAGCACCATTCTTCAGACTCAGATAAGGAGAGAAGAGGAGTGAAATGGAAAGGCAGAGGGATCCATACAGCTTGAAGGGGTGGGGTGTAAGTGGGATGGTGTAGTGGAATAAATGGGTGCACACCAAGGGGAAGAGGGAAGCAGGAGGGGGATGTTACATAAAATTGAAGAATTCAATGGAAAAAAAATACAACCATGCATATTACTGCTGAGCCCTTTGGTTTCGCCAGGCAGAAAATACTAAAGAGAAAACTGGAAGGCAATTCACACTTCTAAGGCACACATATTATCTGTTATAGGGATTGAGGGAGGCCAAAATATATGTACATAAAATTAATATTGTCGTTGCTTTTTCTACCATGTTCTGCATTAGAAACTCCTGATTATATATATATATATATATAGAAACATAGAAACATAGAAAATAGGTGCAGGAGTAGGCCATTCAGCCCTTCGAGCCTGCACCGCCATTTGATATGATCATGGCTGATCATCCAACTCAGTATCCCATCCCTGCCTTCTCTCCATACCCCCTGATCCCTTTAGCCACAAGGGCCACATCTAACTCCCACTTAAATATAGCAATGAACTGGCCTCAACTACCTTCTGTGGCAGAGAATTCCACAGATTCACCACTCTCTGTGTAAAAAATGATTTCCACATCTCGGTCCTAAAAGTCTTCCCTCTTATCCTTAAACTGTGATCCCTAGTTCTGGACTTCCCTAACATCGGGAATAATCTTCCTGCATCTAGCCTGTCCAACCCCTTAAGAATTTTGTAAGTTTCTATAAGATCCCCCCTCAGTCTTCTGAATTCCAACGTGTACAAGCCGAGTCTATCCAGTCTTTCCTCATATGAAAGTCCTGCCATCCCAGGAATCAGTCTGGTGAACCTTCTCTGTACTCCCTCTATGACAAGAATGCCTTTCCTCAGATTAGGAGATCAAAACTGTACGCAATACTCCAGGTGTGGTCTCACCAAGACCCTGTACAACTGCAGTAGAACCTCCCTGCTCTTATACTCAAATCCTTTTGCTATGAATGCTAACATACCATTTGCTTTCTTCACTGCCTGCTGCACCTGCATTCCTACTTTCAATGACTGGTGTACCATGACACCCAGGTCTCGTTGCATCTTCCCTTTTCCTAATCGGCCACCATTCAGATAATAGTCTACTTTCCTGTTTTTGCCACCAAAGTGGATAACCTCACATACATCCACATTATACTGCATCTGCCATGCCTTTGCCCACTCACGCAACCTATCCAAGTCACCTTGCAGCCTCCAAGCATCCTCCTCACAGCTAACACTGCCCCCCAGCTTCGTGTCAACCGCAAACTTGAAGATGTTGCATTCAATTCCCTCATCCAGTTCATTAATATATATTGTAAATAGCTGGGGTCCCAGCACTGAGCCTTGCGGTACCCCAATAGTCGCTGCCTGCCATTCTGAAAAGGACCCGTTTACTCCTACTCTTTGCTTCCTGTCTGCCAGCCAGTTCTCTATCAACATCAATACTGAACCCCCAATACCATGTGCTTTAAGTTTGTATGCTAATCTCTTATGTGGGACCTTGTCGAAAGCCTTCTGAAAGTCCAGATATAACACATCCACTGGTTCTCCCTTATCCACTCTACTAGTTACATCCTCGAAAAATTCTATAAGATTCGTCAGACATGATTTACCTTTCATAAATCCATGCTGACTTTGTCCAATGAACTCACCACTTTCCAAATGTGCTGATATCCCATCTTTAATAACTGACTCCAGAATTTTCTCCACCACCGATGTTAGACTAACTGGTCTGTAATTCCCCGTTTTCTCTCTCCCTCCCTTTTTAATAAAGTGGGGTTACATTAGCTACCCTCCAGTCCTCAGGAACTACTCCAGAATCTAAAGAGTTTTGAAAAATTATCACTAATGCATCCACTATTTCTGCGGCTACTTCCTTAAGTACTCTGGCATGCAACTTATCCGGCCCTGGGGATTTATCGGCCTTTAATCCATTCAATTTACCTAACACCACTTCCCGGCTAACCTGGATTTCACTCAGTTCCTCCATCTCATTTAACCCCCGGTCCCTTGCTATTTCCGGCAGATTATTTATGTCTTCCTTAGTGAAGACAGAACCAAAGTAATTATTCAATTGGTCTGCCATGTCCTTGTTCCCCATGATCAATTTGCCTGTTTCTGACTGCAAGGGACCTACATTTGTTTTAACTAATCTTTTCCTCTTGACATATCTATAAAAACCTTTGCAGTCAGTTTTTATGTTCCCTGCCAGTTTTCTTTCATAATCTATTTTCCCTTTCCTAATTAAGCCTTTTGTCCTCCTCTGCTGGACTCTGAATTTCTCCCAGTCCTCTGGTAGGCTGCTTGTTCTGGCTAATTTGTAGGCTTCCTCTTTTGTTTTGATACTATCCCTGATTTCCCTTGTTATCCACGGATGCACTACCTTCCCTGATTTATTCTTTTTGCCCAACTGGGATGAACACTTGTTGTAGTTCATCCATGCAGTTTTTAAATGCCTTCCATTGCATATCCACCGTCAACCCTTTAAGAATCATTGGCCAGTCTATCTTGGCCAATTCACATCTCATACCCTCAAAGTCACCTTTCTTTAAGTTCAGGACCTTTGTTTCTGAATTAACAATGTCACTCTCCATCCTAATGAAGAACTCAACCATATTATGGTCACTCTTGCCCAAGGGGCCACGCACAACAAGACTGCTAACTAACCCTTCCTCATTACTCAATACCCAGTCTAGAATAGCCTGCTCTCTCGTTGGTTCTTCTACATGTTGATTTAGAAAACTATCCCGCATACATTCCAAGAAATTCTCATCCTCAGCACCCCTGCCAATTTGATTCACCCAATCCATATGTAGATTGAAGTCACCCATTATAATGGTTTTACCTTTGTTGCACGCATTTCTAATTTCCTGTTTGATGCCATCCCCAACTCCACTACTACTGTTAGGTGGCCGGTACACCACTCCCACTAGCGTTTTCTGCCCCTTAGTGTTTCGCAGCTCTACCCATATCGATTCCACATCCTCCAAGCTAATGTCCTTCCTTTCTATTGCGTTAATCTCCTCTCTAACCAGCAACGCTACCCCGCCTCCTTTTCCTTTCTGTCTATCCCTCCTGAATATTGAATATCCTGAATGTTCAGCTCCCAGCCTTGGTCACCCTGGAGCCATGTCTCCGTGATCCCAACTATATCATATTCATTAATAACTATCTCTCGATTATATATATATATAATCGAGAGTTTCTAATGCAGAACAGAGAGGAATATATATATAGACTCCCACAGTCCACATACGTTGGAGAACAGACCCTCGTGCCAGGTTTCTTCTGTCACTCCTTCACAGACAATCCAATAAAATTATGAGTAAAATGAATCAAATGCATCAGCATTAACATTGTGGATATAAATGACATCTAAATGATTTGAATTAGAATGTAGGTGGTCTGGTTAGTAAGTTTGCATCCCCACTAAGGGATGTTCATTAGTGCAATCTCTTGTATTGTGAACCCACTCTATAGGAACAAAGATAGACACAAAATGCTGGAGTAACTCAGCGGGACAGGCAGCATCTCTGGAGAGAAGGGATGGGTAACGTTTCGGGTCGAGACCCTTCTTCAGACTGGTTAGATCCCCAACCCAGTCTGAAGAAGGGTCTCGACCCGAAACGGCACCTATTCCTTCTCTCCAGAGATGCTGCCAGTCCCACTAGGTTCCTCCAGCATTTTGTGTCTATCTTCGGTTTAAACCAGCATCTGCGGTTCCTTCCTACACTATAGGAACAAAGACCTGTGTTAAAGGATTCTTCCTCTCAGATCTGCTTCTTGCTGACAACCCTTATTTTTGTCATGTGGCAAGTCTACACAAATATTGTTCTAAGTAACTGTTCTTTACAAACTAAATCTGGCCATAAAATACCCAATAGGTCACTATCACCCTTTAAATGACTTGCAGATTAGACTAAAATGAAACAAACAATATCCTTTGAACACAGAATTTTGTTGTCTGGAATTTACAATCGTTTTAATCCCTTTATGAGTTAGACTGTTCCAAAATCTATCTCTTAAAGATCAGGCAGAATAATATTTTCAAGACTTGCACCAGGAGTGTGTTTACTGCCAGTAAGTGAGACAGTGAATGATCCAACAGAAGGGAGTGATTTCAAAGTTCATTTTTCTTCTGAAGTGTTATTGTTCTTTGGCACCATTCCAATACCTTCAGCATATTCAATAGAATTGACTTGGGAACAAAACAGGCTTGTGTTTTTAACAGTGGGGGAGAAGAGCAAAGGGTGCGGCAGTAATGAAGGCATGTCTATACATCCCATTTACAGCTGATAGGATCCTCATTCTGAAATTGGTTTTTGGCATACGTTGGAAATCAAAATATTATTTGATTTTCTTAATTCTTTTACGCCTTGTGTTTTTTAAATGGAAATCAAACTTAAGACAATCATTAAGTAACTAATTTGTAACAACTTCATGAATGACAGAAACTAGGCAATTCAGATATTTTAGTTATATCTCCCTGCTTATTAAATTCTTAAGCATGTTTGCAACAACTAGAGCTTAATTAATTTTGGTTTGTTTGAAAATAAAAGCTTTCTTTCTAATAAAGTCTAGATTGTTTTCTTGCTAAATAAACCTTACATTAAATACGTTTTATATACTTACTGTATTTAATATAAGGTTTCAAACGCAAGAAGCCAATTTCATCAAACTGAGAAAAAAAAATTGATAATTGACAGAAGAAATAAATACCCTGAAGAATTGTCAGTGTAACACATTGTCTTTTAAAAGTCGGTGCAGTTGTCAAAGCTTTCTTTACTGTAGTTCCCTGTACCACCAGTATACTAAGCCTCTTATTTTTCAATTTAGGGATTTTTAGCAACAGGCTAAGGTTTTATTACTGAAAGTGCAATATTAGTTTGCATGTAAATTTGATTTGTGTTGGAGATTGAAGTTACTTTTAACTATGATATTAAGGTATCTCTGAAAACTATGCTAGCTATGTTGACAAATGTTTTCAATATCCTTTGTATTCCATCCCTAGAAAGCTGTTTACATTATAAAACATTCATTATTTATCATTAATAATGAATTAAAATTAAAAAGTTATCTATAATGTACAAAAAGCACGGAAATGGTGAATTTAGTAAACTGAATTTATGTAATGGTTATTTGGATAGCAATTTTCACATTTTAAATCATTTTTTGAGTAAAACAGAATGATTAAAGGTGAGTCATTTCCAGTGTTTCAGAAAAAAAAGAGCTAATCACACATGCCTCCTTTATATTTAGCTCCAACTCCTTATTGTTATTCAGTGAGATCTGTGTCAAATATAACCGTGTAACTGAAACTTTAAAAAACCATTGTAAAATGATTAAAAAATGTGAATATGCACATGGGAACATAAGATGGCCATGCGTTGAACGATTACTTATAAAATGAAAATGAAAACAATTTTTCACATCACAAAAAAAAGTACAGGAAATATTCCCAATTGTTGCAGAAAATAGAGTGGGGCTGAGAGAGCAAAGGAAATGTTTGTGACAAGTGATGTTTCTCAAGGATCAAATCTGGGACATCTGTTGTCTGTAATATACATATAAATGATTTGAATGAGAATGTAGGTGGTCTGATTAGTAGGTTTGCAGATAACACAGAAATTGGTGGAGCTGTGGATAATGAGGAAGATTGTGGAAGTATTAAGCAGGATATGGATTTGTGGAAATTTGGGTGGAGAAATGACAGCTTGATCTGGGCAAGTCTGTGGTGATACTTTTTGGGAGGTCAAATACAAGAGGAAAATATAAATTAAATGGCAGGACCCTTACCAACATTGATGTTTAGAGGGACATTGGGATGGAAGTTCACTACTCTTTGTAAGTGTCTACACAAGGGGATAGGATGGTAAAGAAGGCATATGGTATCCTGGCTTTCATTGGTCAGGGTGCTGACTATAATGGTTAGCAAGTAATTTTACAGCTATATAAAATTTAGTTTGCGTCACATTTGGAACATTATGTGCAGCTCAAGTTGCCATAGTGAATGAAGGATTCTGAGGCTTTGGAGAGGGCGTGGAAGAGATTCAACAAGACGTTGCCTGGATTGGATCATATTAGCTATCAGGAGAGGTTGGACAAACTTGAACTGTTTTCTCTGGAGTGTTGGAGGCTTGGAGGTGACCTGGTAAAAATATATAAGATTATAAAAGGCATTAATATGGTAGATAGTCAAAGTCCTTTTCCCAGGGTGGAAATGTCAAATACTGGAGGGCATAGGTTTAAGGTTAGAGGTGGAAAATTTAACGGAGACATATGGGACAAGACTGCTAGGTTCCTGAAGCCCACTGCTAGGGAAGGTGGTAGAAGCAGATATGATACCAATGTTTCAGAGGCATTTTAACTGACCCATGAACAGGCAGGGTTCAGAAGAATACAAAGCATGCACTATCAAATTGGAGTGGTTAATTTGGGATCATGGTTGGTGCGGACATGGTGGGCCGAAAGGGCTGTTCCTATATTATACTGTTCTATGTTCTGTAGATAGGTGTCCAGGTGAAACAAATGCTTACAGATTTCCAACACTTTCTATTTTAATTCAAATTTCCAGCATCTGCAGATTTTCTAGGTTCAATTCTTTCTTGTGTGATCATTATATTTTCCCTGCAGTTCATGCTATGTAGATATATTCCCCTAATCACAGGTATCTCCCAGCCTAAAGATAGGTACCTCAAGATCAAAACTTATGGTGAATGTGACTTAAATACGATATTCAACACATGAATTTAGCCATGCTGAGGTTAATGCATGCTCTACAAGGCCTTTTAATTTTTCTATAAGTTTGGTGACAACCATCTTGTGATATTTGATTAGAAATGCTTAGACTATAAGGGAGTCTCCAAGAGCTTTATATCTGCAATGTTGATTTTATTCAAAAAAAATAATGAAACTTGGATGTTTGGGAGATTGGGGAGGGGAAAGGAGTCATGTAGACTATGAGAGATTTAGGATGTAAATATGTCTCAACTGCAGAATCTTACAATAGACAGGAAAAGCAGTCTGTTTCCTTTAAGAGCTGAGTGCTGTTCTGGGTATAAACAGATCATGAATTCTGCTGTTGGCTTTATTACAGCAAGAGATAAAATGAGACATCACCAGATGCTTTCATTCAAGCTGGATTTATGGCCGCTAGCAAAAAAAAAGTTTAAAGATCAAGGGGCGGAACTATCTGCACAGCACAAAATGTAATATTGTCTTTTGTGTTATGTTTGGCTCAAATTTAATAAAGCTGTGCTAAAATATCCACCATGAAGGGGAAAATATTTTCTTGAGAGCAAAGAAGTGGAGGGTCCAGTTTTCATCATGTCCTATTCTAGCAACACTACAGATTAAGCAATCAATAGGATATGGCAATGGTGAAAGACTTTTAAGCTTATCTCCTACCTCTGAGGTAACAGCATTCCTCATTGACATGTGTCGTGGGAATTACTTCATGGCAATGGCATCCGCGGGTTTCAAAAATGAATCCGGTCCCTGTATCAGAGTGATAGCATGTGTCCTCTTAGCCAATATCAGGCAAAGTATTTGTGGCACTGTGTTATCACTGTGACTGGACAAACTATTATTTAACCTGGTACATTCAGGCCCCAAAAATTGTTGCCCCTTCAATCATGGTAATTTTGGTATGAGTCTTCTGATGTGCTGAATGTTCGACCAAGGATTCAGGTAAGTCAAGTGATGCCCATAGATCATGAAAGGGGACAAAGGAAATGTGAAACCCTGTCATGAATTCCAGCTGTTCTGACTTTTAGAGGACCATAACAATAGGTTCATAATGTATAGGAAGGAACTGCAGATGCTGGTTTACACTGAAAATAGACACAAAATGCTGGAGTAACTCAGCAGGACAGCCAGCATCACTGGGAGGAAGTAATAGGAGACGTTTACGATCGAGGTCCTTCTTCAGTAATAATGTAATTCAGTTTGGGTGTACACCACCAGCTTTGAAGGGATACAATTTATTTAATTATTTTCAAGCAGTATTTTTTTACATTAGCCATTGTATAAAAACAATATTTTCTAAAGATGACTGAAAACACTCCCCCTTTCCCCGTATCCCATGAAGTATGTGCACGCACTTCTGCTGGATGCCTGCATTCCTACTGCAAGTATTCTATCTTATAGAAGGTTTACTGGGGTTAGGGAGGAAGGATCCCAATGGATATAATTAAACATGTGGGTAAAATGCAATACATATGTGAAATAATTATATATATATATATTTTTTTGTTTGTTTATTTTATTAGAAGTTAATACAATACAAAACAATACTATGTCATAACGTAATGCATTCTATGTACAACCTCTAGTTTTATGTTTTTGAAAAGGAGGTAAAAAATAAAAAAAAATAAAGAAAAAAATAGAGAAAAGAAAGAGGAAAAATAAATAGTAGAAAATAGAAAAACGTGAAGTGTGTATATAAGAAAAGAAAAAATAGAAAGTAGAAATAGTAGAAAAAGACCCTTAAAAAAGAAATTTTCAAATCTTTGTTTGGAGATGTAAATCTATCCACGACCTGACCTGAAATCAGTAATCTTTACGGTACTGCTGCATCACATGATTCCAAAAAGTCGATGAAAGGGGACCAACTCCTTAAGAATTGGTCATATTTATCTATTAGGCGGAGTCCCATTTCTTCAAGGTGTGCTATGTCCGTCATATTCCCAATCCACATTTTAATAGTTGGTATAGCTGTATTTTTCCAAAATTTAAGTATCAATTTCTTTCCAATTATTAACCCATAATTAAAGAATACTTTTTGGTCTTTGTTTAAATTGATATCTTCTAATATTATTCCAAATATAATCCATTCCATATTAGGTTCTATTCTTGACTTGAAGAGCTTTGTAAATATATCAAATATATCGCTCCAAAATGTATTCAACTTTGTACATCCTACAAATGAATGTGTTATATTGGCATTTTGAAACAAACATTTATCGCATCTGGGAGAGACATTTGGGTAAAATTTATTCAACCTCGTTTTTGAATAATATAGTCTATGTAATAATTTAAATTGAATTAAATTATGTCTTGCATTAATGGAACAATTATGTGTATTCATCAGATACTTTTCCCATCTATCTTTCGGGATCTTTATCATTAGTTCATGTTCCCAATCTTCTCTTAGTGCCTCTGTTGAGGGTAATTCTCTATTTAATATACTATTATAAAAATATGATATTAGTTTTTGTGAATCAGCCTTAATATTCATTGCTTCTTCTAAAGGGTCTAAAAATATAGTTTGAAATCTATGTATATATTTCTTCATAAAGTCACATATCTGTATATATTTAAAATATTGATTATCAATCAGTTTAAATTTTAATTTTAATTGTTGAAATGATAACAATTTGCCCAGTTCATACATATCTCCTACTTTCCTAATCCCCAATCTATCCCATTGTTTATATGTTTTATCGATAAGAGATGGTTTGAATGCAGGATTATTCAGAATTGGGGTTAATACTGATAGATTATTTAATTTCAAGGATAATTTTATTTGTTTCCAAATTCTTATTGTATTGTGAATAATTGGGTTCTTCTTATATATTATACTATTCAATTTTATTGGTGAGAACAAGATCGTTCCTATATCGTACGGGAAACACTCCTCTTTTTCCATTCTTATCCACTCCGACTGGTGAGTTGAACTATCCAACCAGTACATTATGTTTTTAATATGCACTGCCCAGTAGTAATACGTAAAGTTAGGTAGTGATAAACCCCCAGCTTCTTTAGGTTTACACAAATGCTTTCGTTGAATTCTGTGTGCTCTATAATCCCATATAAAATTAGTGATATTAGAATCTAGTTTTTTGAAAAAATATTTCGGAATATATATTGGGATCGCTTGAAACAAATATATTAATTGTGGTAAGAAAGTCATTTTTATAGCGTTAATTCTACCTATCAATGAGAGTGGGAGCGTTTTCCAAAATTTAATCATAACATTCAATTTATTTAATAGTGGCATAAAATTGGCTCTAAATAATGATTTGTGTCTTCTCATAATTTGAATACCTAAATACTTGAATTTTTCTGTTGCAATTTTGAAAGGGAATTTTAATAAGTGTCTCGCATCCTGTGGTTTTAAAGACATGATTTCGCTTTTATTCCAATTTATTCTATATCCTGAAAAAGAACCAAATTCCTCAATTAGTGTTAATAAGGTGGGAATACTCGTTTGTGTATTAGTAATATATAAAAGAATATCATCAGCATATAATTAAATTTTATTCTTTGAGTCCTTGGTATTATATCCGTGAATATTCGGATGATTTCTAATCCTTTCAGCCAGCGGTTCTATCATAAGGGCAAATAGCAATGGTGATAAGGCACAACCCTGCCTATTACCCCTTGATAAATAAAATTTTGAAGATAACATATTGTTAGTTAATATTCTTGCCGTAGGTTTATCATAAAGTAGTTTAACCCATCTAATAAAATTCTCTCCCGTATTAAATTTTTCGAGTACCTTATATAAATACTGCCATTCTACCTGATCAAATGCCTTCTCTGCATCCAGCGTAACGACTGAAATATCTTCAATGTCCTCTTTGTGAGAGTACATTATATTGAAAAGCCTTCTCAAGTTATTAAATGATTGTCTTTTGGGTATAAATCCCGTTTGATCCGGGTTTACCAATTTATTAATATAATTATTCAGTCTTCTTGCTAGAATCTTTTCGGTGTTGAGTTTGCAGGATATGATTGCGCTTTAAAAGGTGCAGAGGAGGTTTACCAAGATGTTGCCTAGTTTGGAGCATTTCAGCTAAGAGGAGAAATTTGGCAGGCTTGTTTTCTCCGGAACAGAGAGAGCTGACCAGTGACCTGATTCAGATGTACAAAATAATGATGGACACAGATGGTGCAGATAATGAGAAACCTTTCACCATTGCAGAAGTGTCTATGACCAGAAGGTGTAGGTTTAAGGAAAGGAAAAGGAGATTTAGAAAGCATTTGAGGACGGTATTTTCCACATTGAATGTTAGCAAAACCTGGAATCTAATGCCTGAGGGGATGAATGAGGTAGGTAATCAAAACAACATTCAATAAATATTTAGCTGAGGCAATTGAAATGCCAAGGCATTGACGGCTATAGGCTGATTGATGGAAAACTCCCCAATGTTAATGTCATGGGGTCATAAAGCACAGAAACAGTCCATTCAGCCCACCATATCCACGCATCATCATATCATCAAGTACATATCTATACTAATCCCATTTCCCAGCACTTTATTTCATGTTGAGATTGCACTTTACCCATAATTTTTAAACATATCCATTGGGATTCTTCTTCCCTGACCACGGTAGGATTACTAGGATATAGAACACCTGCGGTAGGAATGCAGGCATCCAACAGCAACAGGGGCACATATTGCAGAGGATCCTGGTGGCAAAAAGCAGTGTCATTATTCACCTTTATTCCTCAAGGGGAACAAATATTTTTTATGCAATTACTACGTTAAAAATTATTGCTTACAAATAATTAAAGAAAAAGCAGCCTTTCAAGGCTGATGGTGAAACCCCAAACTGAACTCCATTATGGCCTCATTGATACGGTCCTCTAAAAGTCAGAACAGCTGGAATTCATGGCATAGGAGTTCACATTTCCTTTGTCCTCTCTCATGCCCAATGGAAATCACTCGACCTACCTGAATCCTTGATGAAACACTGAGCACATCAGAGGACTCTTACCAAAATTACCATGATTGAAAGGCCAATGATTTTTGGGACCTGTATCTACCGAGTTAAACATTAGTTGGTCCAATCACATTGATAACACAGTGCTTCAAATACTTTGCATCATACTGGCTAAGGGAACACAAGCTATCACTCTGATTAGTATGGATATGTACTTGATGAGTGTCATGGATATCTATGGAGGGCAGAATGGAGTGTTTCCCACCATATGTCTCCATGACATTATCATCATGAAGGTAGACACAAATTGCTGGAGTAACTCAGCATCTCTGGAGAGAAGGACTGGGTGATGTTTTGGGTTGAGACCCTTCTTCTGAATCATCATAAAGTTTGGAAGAGGCTGCACAAAAGGGAAAAAATATATTTATCTCAATAACCTGCAATAATTGTTCATGTTACAATTGGTTTTCTTTAAAGATTCTGCCCAATGTAGGGTCAAGCCATCGTGATCATGAGATTTTAAGTGTGATTACGTGCTGAATTAGGTCATTTCAGCCAACAATGGATGTGTTGTAATTGATGACACCTTGAATTTGCGAGAAGCACAGCTGGCCCTTCTCTTTACTCAGTGACTAAAGCTGTAATGCAGTGAGTCTTGCTGATAAGTACGCATGTGAATTTTTTGAAGAAAAACAGAATCAATCCTTTGAACAAACCTCATTAACTTGGCAATTTCCCACTGGGGCCAAGTACCAGAATGTTGCAGTAGCTTGCAATATTGTACTTTAATAGTTAGTGGCAGGAAATGAAGAGAAATTTAAAAATATTTACATACTGGATCTAACATCATACCATCTTGTGTTATTACGATAGAAGTTAAAACCTTTAATTCTATCTGGACCACAGAAAGTATAACATGTATAAAAGGAAAAAATAAATTATATCCAACTGATTTCTTCCACCCATTCAAGTCTGCTAAGAAACAATTAGTAACGGATGGCTGAACAATAAGGAATGCATTTCAAAAGAAAGGCAGTCGGGTTAGATGTATAAAATGTTGGTTAGGTCGGGATCGGGACTGGACAATTCTGGCTCTAAATTATGAAAACAAAATACATAGAGGTATTGAATGAAGCATTAAGATGATTTATAAGAGTGTTCTCAAAACTATAAAGCATAGAAGTATCTAGAAAGTCTAAACTATTGGGACAGCTTGCTTTTGAAGAAATACTAAGAACAGTCCTAACAGGGTGTTATGATGATTATATTTGCTTACTCAAGGTGGAAGAATGTGGAACTCGCTACTGCACCAAAATGTTATGCTATTTAACAAACAGGTATTTAAGGGGTTCCACATTGATGTGAAAAAAAATCAGGTAGAAATGCTGCCAAAGTTAAATTAAGTAAGGTGGGAAAACATAAACAGCGGCAGAGACCAACTGGGTTATAGTGCTTGTTTCTGCGATTTAAAGTTCTTTACAATAACACGTAACAATGAATTAATTGATAGAAATACTTGTATAATGTTGCAAGATCACATCGTAAGAATAGTGTTCATTAAGATCCTATTATGTGACATTTAAAAAAAAGATAACAAAACATATTAATATTTTAAAGATATTAAACAGATTCACTTAATCCAATTATGTGTAACTGCTTTCAAAATCAAAATAAATATGTATGATTCAAAATACATATGAAAATATTTTTGTTATAGCATTGGTTACTTCTGTTGTAAAGCAAACAATTTTAAAACACTTAGATTGGTTATTTGTGCTCAGAACCATTCTGTCTCGTGTACAAGCAGTTATTTATTTTCCTCTCTACTTTTTTTTTAATAAGTAAAACCTCTGTAAACTAGAATAGCAGGGCATTCAAATTATTTTGTAGTTTCATTTCTATTAATTACTCGTTATCAACTTTTGCCTGTGTATTGATTTTCTTCTTGCCTTAACAGTCATCCAATTTATGCTGATATCCATTTTTATGTAAAATATCGGCTGGATAAGCATATATTAAAATGGCATTTAGGCCGGTCTTTATGGCTGCCTAACCTATCTTTGGACCTTGCACACATCCGTAAATCATTGGCCAAGTCTTATCACCCATGAGTTGAGACTTCCCCAGAGAGATTATTATATCTGCTTGAAGTAAGCTTAATGATTACAGGAATGGAAGTTAAGATAAATAGTGTGAGAAAGTGACACTGGCTGGAAAATCCAGTTTTTTTTAAAGATATCTTTTGCTATAAAAATGCCAATTGTATATACGTCCAAGTATACCATTATGAATTGAGTTCATCAAGTGGACTGACTTTTGATATATTATTGTATCAGCCAATCAAGACCGAACAAGGGTCCCGACCTGAAATATCATCTGACCATTCCCTCCACAGATGCAGCCTGACTCAATGAGTTCCTCCAGCACTTTGTGTTTTGCTCAGGATTATTTGCAATTATTTGCACTCTTGTGCCTCCATTGTATCAGCCAGTCACTTGGGAGTTGATTGATTTCAATAGAGAATGTTTTTGTTAGTACCTTGGTTGTTAGCTGTACCTTGGTTGTTTGCCTTATTAACCATCAGCACCATTAAGTCTATGGACAATGGGGGGGAAATGAGATGCTATTGCTTAAGGGAGTATCTAGAAACAACCAGGCATGAAGTTAATATAGGAGATTCTCCCTAAAGAGCATTAAGGATGGCAAGTATTGCATAGCTCAAGACATACAGGAAACCACAGCAGTTGCCCTGTACATGGAATGAGTAAATGTGTTCCTAATGGTGAACAATGTTGTTGAGGCAAGTGAGACAGAATACAGTATGTGGTAAACAAAAAGAAGATGTTATCATTGGTGGTCAGTGTATCAGTTTAGTTTAGTTTATTGTCACGTGTACCAAGGTACAGTGAAAAAGCTTTTGTTGCATGCTATCCAGTCAGCGGAAAGATAATGCATGATTACAAGCGAGCCATTTACAGGTAGACACATGATAAGGGAATAATGTTAAGTGCAAGGTAAAGCCAGCAAAGTCTGACCAAGGATAGTCCGAGAGCCACCAATGAGGTAGGTAGTAGTTCAGGACTGCACTCTGATTGTGGTAGGCCCAGGCACATTCAAGACATTGGTGTGTCTTTTGGTGCTACAAATCCAAGGACAAAGACTCTTACCAGGGCATTGTAAAGACTTAGAAGGAATATTTTTAGCCCCAGTGCTTTCAGAGATTTGTGACACATTCAACCAAAGACCAGAGGAAACGGTTGGTGGATGCACTGTACCAGTATTTCCCAATGTTGACTGGAATTCTCTTAATGTAAGGGGCTGAGATGGGGTGGAATTTTTTAAATGCATCCTTGGTTTTTAAAGCAGTATGTAGGGAGCTCTAAAAGAGAGGGAGCTAAAAGAGAGTGTTTCATCTTATTTTTTGGAACGAGAATGGGCAAGTGATGGAAGAGTCTGATTTTATTTTATTTTATTTTATTTCTTGTCATTTGAACCTCAAAGAGGCTCAAACGAAACTCCGTTTCCACAGCCATACAAACAAAACAATTCTTACACGACACACAAACAATTCAATTTACAGAAAAACATCCATCACAGTGAATCTTGTCCTCACTGTGATGGAAGGCAAAGTCATTTCTCTCCCCTGCACCATTTTTCTCCCGATGTTGAAGCCCCAGGCGGGCAATGTGAAGTCCCACGGCCGTTCAGGCCGCGCCGGGCGGTATACAGCTTCGCTCCGGGCCCAAAAGTCACAAAGTTGGAGCCCCGGCGGGCGCTGGAATGTCCCGCGGCTTTAACATTAAAGCTGCGCCGGGCGATTTACGGCCCCGCTCCGGGTCGTTCCAACCCCGCGACTTGAGCTGGAGAAGTTGCGTTGCGGGAGCTCCGGAAAGCGGTCTCCCACCCGGACCCGCGAGCTCCCGATGTCACAGTCCACGGGTCTGCAGCTGCAGCTGGAGCTCCGGAGTGAGCAGCAACGAGTCACCACCGCTCCCCGCGCTCCGAGGCCGGCCATGGTAAGTCCGCAGCTCCACAGGCTCCGTGACTGGAGCCCCCAGGTCGTCCCGGTCGGAGGCCGCTCCACGGAGCTAGGCCCCAACGACAACGGAGACCTGACAGGGAAAAGGTCGGGTCTCCCGTGCAGGGAATAGATTTTTTTAAGTTTCCCCCTCCCCCCCCACCGCCCCCCACATATACACAATTAAAACAGTACAAAAAAACCACAAACAACTACATTTAACTGGACAAAAATAAAAAAAAGACAGACGGGCTGTAGGGGCCGCTGCAGTAATCCGCGCCGCCGCACTCCGGGTCTATGGAAGAACCTTTGTGAACAGTGATCCCATTGAGGTAATTTAAGAAGGAACTGCAGATGCTGGAAAATCGAAGGTACACAAAAATGCTGGAGAAACTCAGCGGGTGCAGCAGCATCTATGGAGCGAAGGAAATAGGCAACGTTTCGGACCGAAATGTTGCCTAATTCCTTCGCTCCATAGATGCTGCTGCACCCGCTGAGTTTTTCCAGCATTTTTGTGTACCTCCCATTGAGGTAAGTTTGAATTGTATTTAATTGTCATGTGTACCACCATTGAAAGATCAAATTCTTACTTGCTGCAAATTTACAGGTCCACTAATACAATAATTCATAATAAATTCACAATAAACTCACAATAATTCATAAATAAACATGCAATAAATTAATAATCAGTAATATCCAGTAACCAGACCACAATGGTGCAAAACCGCAGCCATGTAGTGCAACTAAAACAAAGTCTTTAACAGATCATTGTTGCTGAGATTGGGTTGTGGTTGGTGTTGTGCAGTGTGCAAGAAGCTGATGGTTGTTGGGGAGAGGCGGTTCTTAAGTCTGGAGGTCATGGTTTTAGGCTCGTAGAGCTTCCCCATAGTAACATCGAGATGAGCACATGGCAGGGTTATATGGGTCTTTGATTATATTAGCTGCATTTTGAGGCAAGTCCTCCTGTACATCCTTTCGATGGTGGGGAGGTCAGTACCCATGATGGACCGGGTAATGTCAACCACTTTCTGTAGCCTCCTTCATTCCTGGGTGTACTCGCTCCCGAAACAGACCATGAAGCAATCAGTCAGTATGTTCTCTACCTGTAGAAGTTAGAGAGCATTCAGTGATATACCGAATTTCCTCAATCCTCAAAGGAAGCAGAGGTGTGGATGAGCTTTCTTTCTGATTGCATCAATGCGCTGCACACAGGACAGACCTTCAAAGATATGCACACCTCGGAACATGGTTGCTATCTCTCTCCTTTTGATGAAGACAGATTCATGGATCTTCAGCTTTCCCCTCCTGGTCAACAATCAGCCCCTTAATCTTGCTGTTGAGAGCAGGATTTTTTGTGCTGGCATCATTCAATCGGATTATCAATCTCCCTTTTGTACTCTGACTCATCACGACCAGTTGTTCATCCAACAAATGTGGTATCATCATCAAATGTAAAGTTAGTGTTGGAGCTGTTCCTGGTCACACAGTCATGTGAATAGAGAGAGTAGTGCAGAGGAATGCGCACACAGCCTTAAGGTGCTCCTATATTGATAGTCACTGAGGAGGAAATGTTGTTGCCAATTCAGACTGATTGCAGTCTGCCGACAAGGAGGTTGAGGATCCAATTGCATAAGGCCGAGGAGAGACAAGGTGACCTGAGTTTGTAGATAGGTTTAGAGGGAATCATGATGTTGCATGCAGAACTGTAGTCGATAAACAACACCCTTACCTATGTGTTCTTACTGTCCAAGTGTTCCAATGCAGACTGGAGTGTCAGCCAGATCTCCTGTTGATGTCTTGTGGTGGTAGGCAACTTGTGGTGGGTCCAGGCCCTCACAAAGGCAGGAGTTGATATGCATCAACCCTCCAAGCAATACATCACCATGGATTACTATACCATCGGTTGGTAGACACAGGCAAGTTGCTTTGCTCTACGAGTGAACCAGCATTATGTTGTACCAGTCTGAAGAAGGGTCTCGACACGAAACGTCACCTAGTCCTTTGCTCCATAGATGCTGCCTCACCCGCTGAGTTTCTCTGGCATTTTTGTCAACCTTCCAGTATTATGGATGTCCTTTTAAAGCAGGTGGGGACCTCGTGCCTTAGTAGTGAGAGATTGAAGATGTTCACTGAAACTCCAGCCAGTTGTTCCTCACAGTATGGACAAGGGTAAGCTTATACCTGAGTTATTCCTTTCATGTCATGTAAGCAAATGCATTAAAAAAATATATACCTTGAATGCTTCTTGCAAGAGAATAATCTGGATAAAGTAACTTCAGAAGTTTGAAGCTGATGTCATGTTCCTTGAAAGTGTGTTATTTATTATGCATGAAACCAATCAAAATAAAATTGGGACATACTAGTTCACAATCTTTGGACATTGTAGTCAACACTGGAAAAAAACAACTAGAGGCACCTTTAGCTCAACATTCATAGGATGTGGTTTTCTGAATTAAAATATTTAAGTGAGGCTCTATGCTTCAGGCATCAAGGATAACCAACATCTGATATCACCAGCCACTCCCTACAAACAGTCCTCTTATTCTCCAGGCTGCACTGTTTCTCAAACAATCATCCCCATCCCACCCACAGCTCCACTCACCATGAACTTGAACTCCAACAACAGGAAAACTCCCAGTTGTATTCTGCAGCTTTCTTGTGGAGAAATGCCCAACCAATAGAGAATTAAGCCTAATAATTAGACTGGCTTCCAGATCGGAATCCTGTTGGATAAAATACATACTGCACAGTATTTCCTGACCAGAACTCGTCCTTGTACCTGTCCAGGCTTGGAAATGCTGCGTGGAAAAGATCTAGACCTTTGATTACATTAATTTCACAAATGTCAAGTGAATAACAGTTGGGAGCTTGTACAAAATAGATGGATATCATTAGTTTGGGTGTACAGTTTCAAGAAGTTATTTGAGAATTTTGGTTCTTTTGAGGCATGTTATTGTAAGGCATCAACGTAACAGCAAATGTTATGTTCAAAATGAATTAGTTTCCCCCTATCTAACTGCAGACATTTTTTTTTTTAAACCACTCGTTGGTCATAAATAATTTAAAATAAATTTATGTCCCATGTTTAACTCAGTATAAATATTATAAATTTACCAGACGTCCGCAGATTTTGAGGAAGGAACAAAATGACTTCTGGACAATCCATTCAATTTGTACTCCTGTTTCTTTTGAATGTGGCTCACAGCTATTCAGGAAATCCTGGTAATTGTCTATGGGAAAGCCACAGGAACTGTAACCTTTCAAATCTGTAATTGCTCCTTACAGAAAGGGTGTTTAAGGTTCTATCATTTAAAGTTCCTTGGCAACATGGTCCGTAGATATGAATTATGATAGTTTCTGGGTTAATGCCACCGACAGGGAAATCAACTTCCATATGTACACCTTCACTCATTCACCATTTCTGCTGGCACCCTGATTTTCTTCATGCTGTGAGAATGCTTGTCAAATATCACATTCTGAAGGCGTCATATTTTTAGCATTGGCAATTACAAATTGACTACCATCTGTGCCAGCTGCAGATGCTGCTTCCTTGTCATTAACTTCATCCCTTTGGATGTACCAATCTCAGTCTAAGCCACATTATTCATTATGTTGGGCATGCTCTATGAACTTGATCTGAGCTTTAAACCCCACATACTTTCCATCAGCAAGATTATTAACTGCTGCCCCAGCAATATTTCTCTTCTTCACTTGGCATGCAGCCCTTCCCTCACTGAAACCTGTACACTTATGTTTAGAGCTTGGCTATTTCAAAGATTCTCCACTGGTCTGCCATTCTCTAACTAACTTAACTAACTACAGTTATCCGAAATTCTGTGACTTGTTATTAATTTATTTCTGAAAATTCCTTCAGTTTTGTATTTCACCCTGAACTCTTTTTTTGTATCCTCACATCTCCCAGCTGTTGTGGACTAAGCAATCAGCTGCTTCAATCCTACTTCATGGAACACAATCCCTGAAGCCTTCTGACCCTCATAGATTTCTCTTACCTCTTACAATGGTCTCTTTGAACTAGGTGTTAGCTCTCCACTGTTAATTCCAGTCATGATATTTCTTTATATATCCTTGTCAGGGTCTGGTATGGTTCAGCCTATAGCACCTTTGCTTCTGAATGAGAGAATTGTCGGTTTGGGTTCCAGAGACTTGAGATGAAAAGCTTGGATAATTCTTTAGAGCATTATTCATTTAATGCAGGAAATCTAATGATACTATGTTTTGAATGACACGTTAAGGCAATGATTTTGCTGCTCAACTCGACATGAGAGTTTCTATAACACCATTTTAAAGAATTGTACAAATCTCCTTGATATCCAGAAGGTATTTTCCCCCTAATTACCTAATAAATCAGCCATTTGATCAATTTCACATGACTGTTTGTGTTGGTGCTTGGTAAGTGCAGATTGGTTGTTGCATTTCCTCTACTGAAAGCAAGCACGCAGGTACAGTATGCAGTGCCAAAAGCTAATGGCATGTTGTTGGCCTTCATGGCGAGAGGATTTGAGTTTAAGATCAAAGAGGTCCTACTGCAGTTGTACAGGGCCCTGGTGAGACCGCACCTGGAGTATTGTGTGCAATTTTGGTCTCCTAATTTGAGGAAGGACATTATTACTATTGAGTGAGTGCAGCGTAGGTTCGCCAGGTTAATTCCCGGGTTGGCGGGACTGACATGATGAAAGAATGGGTTGACTGGGCTTGTATTCACTGGAATTTAGAAGGATGAGAGGGTATCTTACAGAAACATACAAAATTCATTGGACAGGGTAGATGCAGGAAAATGTTCCAGATGTTGGGGAGTTTAAGAATAAGTGGTAGGCCATTTAGGACTGAGATGAGGAAAAACGTTTTAACCCAGAGTGTTGTGAATCTGTGGAATTCTCTACCACAGAAGGCAGTGGAGACCAGTTCACTGGATGTTTTCAAGAGGGAGTTAGTTTTAGCTCTTAGGGCTAAAGGAATCAAGGGATATGGGGTAAAAGTAGCAAAGGGGTACTAATGTTAGGTACAATTCAAAATATCATTTTGCGAAGTGATGAGGAGACAAGTATTGCACATATAAAAGAACACCAAAATTATTTAAAATCTCAACGCATCAAGAAATAATTAATGGAACAGTTAGTCTGCTAAATTTAGATCTGAGAATTTACCTGGTTCAAGAAATCAATGCTCATGAAAATAATCTTGAAGGGAGAGATTTGTGACTCAGTAGTCAAGACCAAAAAATCCAATGTGTCTTTGTAATATATAGTCGCAGATATAGAAACTGACTCCAGCCATTTATTTTGCTCGGAATTGTAATTTATGTTGTCTTGTTTGTTCATGTCAGTATAAGGTTTCGAGTAATATATGGATATATATAGTTTTACAAATCAGCAATATAAAAACTTGAGGCTGCGAAGATAGATGTGTTAAAAGTTGAATCAAACTCGCTGATTCTGGACTATATTTTTAAGAAAGAACTGCAGATGCTGGAAAAATCGAAGGTAGTGTAGAGGCACCACACGTGGTGAACAAACGGGTTACTTTATTCAGGCACA
Source organism: Malacoraja senta (assembly GCA_038087875.1). Classification (NCBI taxonomy): domain Eukaryota; kingdom Metazoa; phylum Chordata; class Chondrichthyes; order Rajiformes; family Rajidae; genus Malacoraja; species Malacoraja senta. The sequence goes on along the minus strand of JAXLNO010000438.1, from coordinate 559,128 downwards.
ATAGGTTCGTGATACATGCACATTGGTCCTCTAACACAAAGTTATTGTGGCTGCTGCGAGGCTGTTGCCTCGTGGGCTTGAGCTGAGCCACTGCTGAGGTGGAAGGACACTCAGCCAAAGAGAGAAGAGAGCTGGTCAGCTCGAAGTCAGAGAGAGAGGGATGTCTCGGGGTTCGTTATATAATAATAATAATAATAATTTATCATTTTATTTACTGGCGCCTTTCTAAAACCCAAGGACACCTTACAATGCATAGAATCACAACAAAACAAAACAAAAAAAAACAAAAAACACATAATCGGAATAAATTAAATATAAAAACACCACAGTACACAAATCAAGGACAGAATTCAATTTCAAAAGCACCAAAAGAAAATAAGAAACACAAGTTTGAGGAGAGAGCAGCGGCGACCAATTCGCGCCAGCGTCCACTCTCCCCTCCGACCGCCATCTTGTACACGGACTGACAGGCACAGGCACAGCACACAAAATCATCCCCCCACAATGACCACCACTGTGGGGGAAGGCACAATGTCCAGTCCCCAACCCAGTTCTCCCCAGAGTCAGGCCCAATGAGGCCTCCACAGTTGCCTCTACGGAGGCCCGATGTTCCTGGCCGTCGGGAGAGTCGTCGCAGCGGCTGGAACGGCCGGTTTCCCGAAGGAGTCGATGGCACCTGAAGCCGACAGGGCCGCGCCGATTTGGAGCCACGAGGCTCCCGATGTTGGAGTCGGCGCCGCCGCCCGCAGCTGGTCGCTCCGCAGTCCCGCAGCCCGGAGGTGTTGATGTCGGCGGTCACTGCATACCGGAGCTCCAGCGCGTCGTTCCAGCGCGGCGACCCAGGCAAGGCATCGCCCGCTATGCTCCACGATAGCGCTCCAGCGCTGTGCCGCCATTGAAGCTGAAGGTGCTGGGCGGTCCCCGTCAGGAAACGGCGCTCCATGCCCGCTGGTAGGCCACGAGGACGGGTCGACGAGGCAGCCTGGAGAAAAAGCTGCCTCACTGACCAGGTAGGGACCTAGAAATAGTTTCCCCCTTACCCCCCCACATTAAAAGTCAAAAAAACCCAAACAGACAGAGAAATAAAAAACACTAAAACTAAAGAAACAGTGAATTTGACGGACGGCTGCTGTTTAGCAGCCGTTCCTCCAAGATGGCGGCTCCCACTGTACCCCGTGACAACTTCTCCCTGCCATTGCCCAGTCACATGACCCTACCCCCGACTGCTGAGGGTTCATGTAGCTAGTGACCCCAGGGTTAGTGGGTCGGGACGGTGGGGCCCGCGGGCGCAGTCGAAGCTCTGGCTCTGGGCCATCCCAGCCATATGCCAAGGGGTGCGAGGAGACCAATGCAAAAGCCGCCGGACAGAAGAGGTATAGACCAGTCACGTCGACCAGCAGGGGATCGTGTCCTAAGAAAGACGTCGGCAACAACGCAAATACAACAACAAGAAACTAATAGCAATATTTTTAATTTTTTAATTTTTTTAAATTTTTATTTATTAGAAGTACATTACATTACAACCAATTACATTAGTACTCGTCACGTATATCATATTACAATTAATGTACTCCGTCATTTTTTACACTAATAAAGGGAAAGGATGAGATTGAGAGAAAGGAGAAAGTGAAGGAAAAAAGTGAAAGTGTAAAAAACGTGACAACAAAAAAGAACAAAGACCCTATAAGAAAGAAATTTAAAAAAAAAAGAATTAAGAAATAAACCCTAAAAAAGAAGAAAAAAGAGAAAGAGGGAAAAGAGAAAAACAAATACTTTGTTGTAAGCATCACGCAAATGGGACATACCAACTCTCCAGCTTTCATCCCCCCTTTCCTGACCTCAGTTATTTTTAAAGTACTTTTGCACCCTTTACTTGTAATAATTCTATAAATGCAGACCACGTCAGGTGGAAGTGATCTCGTTTACCTGCCAGGAGGAGTCTTATCTCTTCTAGGTGTAATGTTTCGAACATATTTGAAATCCACATGTTTATAGTTGGTATTGGAGCGTTTTTCCAGAATTTTAGGATTAACTTTTTTCCAGTTATTAACCCATAGTCTATTAATTTCTTTTGGAACACATTTAGTTCTGGACTATCTTCCGTTGTTCCGAAGATAATCCATTCTGCTTTGGGTATCAGTTTTATTTTAAATAATTTTGTAAAGATTTCAAAAATTTCAATCCAAAATTTTTGAATTTTTGTACAGTAAACAAATGAGTGCGCTATAGTAGCTTCTTGAGATTGACATTTATCACAAATGGATGATACATTTGGGAAAATTTTAGTTTTGGAATAATATAATCTATGTAAAATTTTAAATTGTATTAAAGTGTGTCTTACATTAATCGAACATTTATGCATGTTTAATAAATGTTCATTCCACCTTTCCTTTGAGATTTTAATAGCTAATTCTTGTTCCCAGTCTCTTCTAATACCTTCCGTAGATGGTATTTCTACATTTAAGATAATATTATACAAATATGATATTAAGTTTGCTGATTCAGCTTTTATCTGCATTGCTTCATCCAATACATCTGCTGGGCTATTATAATGATCTTTTGTATATTTTTTCAAATAGTCACATATTTGAAAATATTTAAAATATTGATTATTTCCCAGTTTATATTTTATTTGTAATTGTTGGAATGATAGTAATTTTCCAGTTTCATACAAGTCACCGAACGTTTTAATTCCTAGTCTATCCCATTGTATAAAAGATTTGTCTGTAATAGAGGGTTTAAACGAAGGGTTATTAACTATTGGAGATAAAAGCGATAGATTTCTTAATTTTAAATTTTGTTTTATTTGTTTCCAAGTTCTGATTGTACTATGTATAATTGGGTTTTTGTTATAATTTATGTTATTCAGTTTCATTGGTGAGAGGAGGATCGCTCCAATGTTTCCAGAGGAGCAGTCCTCTCTCTCCATTACAATCCAGTCCACTTGCTGGGCACAGTTGTCCATCAGTTGAATCATATTTTTAATATTTACAGACCAATAATAATACATGAAGTTAGGGAGTGCTAAGCCCCCTAATACTTTAGCTTTGTTCAAGTGTGTTCTTTGTATTCTATGTGATTTGTAGACCCATATAAAATTAGTAATGTCTGAATCCAGTTTAAAAAAAAACTTCTTTGGTAGGTATATAGGAATCGATTGAAATAGGTATAAAATTTGTGGTAAGAAGATCATTTTTATTGTATTTATTCGGCCTATTAAAGACATCGGGAGCGTTTTCCAAAATTTAATTAGTGTATTTAATTTATTAAGTAAAGGATCAAAATTTGCTTTAAACATGCCTTGATATGTTCTAGTGATTTCAATACCCAAGTATTTAAATTTTTCTGTAGCTATTTTAAAAGGGAATTTTAAAAATGTGTTGAGTCTTTCGGTTTTATTGACATAATTTCACTTTTATTCCAATTTATTCTGTATCCAGAAAAAGATCCAAAGTCCTCAATTAAATTTAATATATTTGGTATAGTGATTTGAGGTTTTGTAATGTACAATAATATATCATCCGCGTATAAAGATATTTTATAATTTGAATATTTAGTATTATACCCATGGATATCTGGATGTGTTCTAATTTTTTCTGCTAACGGTTCAATTATGAGAGCAAACAACTGTGGTGATAATGAGCATCCTTGTCTATTTCCCCTTGATAGTTGAAATTTCGAGGATAATATGTTATTAGTTAATATTCTAGCTGTAGGTTTATTATATAATAGTTTAATCCATAAAATAAAATTCTCTCCCAGTTGGAGTTTTTGTAATACTTTATCCATATAATTCCATTCTACTTGGTCAAATGCTTTTTCAGCGTCCAGCGAAATAATTGATAATTCTTGTTCTTCAAATTTATGTGAGTGCATTATATTGAGTAGACGTCTCATATTATTAGATGAATATCTCTTAGGGATAAACCCCGTCTGATCTGGGTTTATTAGTTTACTAATATATTTACTTAATCTTCTAGCTAATGTTTTCGCTAATATTTTTTGATCTGTATTTAACAATGCTATAGCTCTATATGAACCAGGTTCTTCTATATCTTTTTCTTTTTTAAGTATTAGTGTGATCGTTGATTCAGCTAATGTATCAGGTAATATTTGTTTTTTAAAAGCATATTGGTACATTTTTTGTAATCGTGGTATAATTTTGTCATAGAAGCTTTTATAAAATTCATTAGTAAATCCATCAGGACCTGGTGTTTTTCCATTCTTTAATGAGTTTATTGTATCTTCTAATTCCTTAATTGAGATTTGTGCACCCAATTCCTCTTGTTCTAATAGCAATATTAAGCTAGGTGATTACACTATACAGTGGAAAAAAACCCTACAGTGAGCAAACAGCAAAGATACACCAAAGTCCAAAGTGGTCGGATGCCGAAAGTTCTATGGTACGAACTGTCCAAATAAATGTACTATGAGAAGAAGCTGTGCTTGAAACTGGAGGCTGTAGTGATACCATCCGACCAGGGGTGGCGCTGTTGACGGCGGTCAGGCTGCAGAGACGGCAAACAACCTGAGGTGGTGCTGTTGACGGTGGTCGAGCTGCAGAAACAGCACTCGACCTGAGGTGGCGCTGTTGACAGCGGTCAAAGCAGGTCGGACGTCGCTTCAGGCCGGCCGCCGCGGCCATTTTTGCAGTCGCTGCAGCAGCCATGTGGGAGCAGGCCACAGCGGCCATTTTGGCGGCCGGCTGAGGTGACCTTTACAGGCGGCCGAAGCGATTTCCGGATGCGTGCGGGACGGCCGGCATTGACGGGCCACGCCCCAGCGCTGCATATAGGCACCCCACCCACCGTCGCCGGTGTCGTCGGAAACCAGCTGCGCTGCCGCACCACCAGTGGAGACTGGAAGATGCCGGGGAATTCGTCATGGGACTGCCGACTCACGACCGGCTGAGGCTCCACCTCGTAGCTGGGCCGACCACGACCAGACAGGCCGCTAGCGGCTGTGGATCATCGAGGTCCGCGCCGGTGAGGAGCAGAAGGACGTCTTCGGGCAGCCGCACCAGGTAGGCCCGCTCTACTTCGGGAGGTTAGGCCTTGAGCAGCGGCCGGCGCAGTGTCGTGTAGCTTTCAACCGGTGATCGGTGGGCAGCTCCGAGCGGGCCGTGCGGGAGAGAAAGTGAGGGCCGCTCTCACCCCGCTCCCGGGGCCGGCGGGCGGCGGGTGGCGGTGCCGGTGATGCTGGGACCTCCGGTGGGCAGCAGCTGGTAGAAGGGCGGCGGCCTCTCAGCCCCAGTGGTCGGCTCCAGGCGGGTCATGCGGGAGAGATTGGCGGCTGTCAAAGAAGGACCGGACCGCGCCCCTTGACATTGCCGGCCTGCAGCTGCTGAGACCTGGCACAGGTGGGAAGCGAGCGACCGACCGTGGCGGCGGGGCCCAAAGGAACGTTACTACCGGGAGTCTAGCAGCCCGACCCCGGCGGTGGGGCCCAAGGCGGCGTCCGGGTACCGCACAGAGTTGATGGCCGCAACCATAGCGGTAATTACCGTAGAGCTGGGCTGTCGGTTGCAGACATCAGGTCACCACGGTAGATGGTCGGCTGCATGCGTTGGGAAATCCAAAATCTCCATTTTGGAACGTCAGGGGCACCAATGTAGACCCACCAAACATGGTGAACAAACGGGTTACTTTATTCAGGCACAATAGGTTCGTTATACAAGCACATTGGTTCTCTAACACAAAGTTGTTGTTGCTGCTGCGAGGCTGTTGCCTCCTGGGCTAGAGCTGAGGTGAAAGGACACTCACCCAAAGAGAGAAGAGAGCTGGTCAGCTCGAAATCAGAGAGAGAGAGGGTTGTCCCGGGGTTCGTTATATATACGAGGACACACCCCTATACCCCATGACAACTCCTCCCTGCCATTGCCCAGTCACGTGACCCTACCCCCGACTGCTGAGTGTTTGTGTAGCTAGTGTCCCAACCACAGTGCCGCCACAGTAGACAAAAATGCTGGAGGCGGGTGAGGCAGCATCTATGGAGCGAAGGAATATTCCCGCTCACCCGCTGAGTTTCTCCAGCATTCTGGACTATATTTTGATACCTATGTGTTTATAACACACTGAAAATGTTTCTTGCGATTGCACAAAAGCAAATTACCACAGATGCCAGAAATCTGAACTTAAATTTCCAATATTTTGTTTCTTTACTTGCTCTCTTTGGCCATACACTGTCACCCTGATTATCAGGGAATTTCTCTACATCCTAAAACTATTTCTAAGATTTTTTTTCAGTATGGAAGAAGTGCCTCTCTCTGTCTCTGCCTCTCCCTGTCTGGCTCATAGATACCATATAACAACACAATATTTCCTGCATTTTATATTTTATCTATTTCCTATTGATATACAAGTAATGTTCCTTTACCAGTACACAGGATTCAATTGCTCGCACATTTCAAATTGTTATTTTTATAGCATAGTCAAAATCAATTATTCTCTGTCAGATTTGTTTTTAAAATGCTCGGTGAGCAGGGAATTAAGAATCACTGCACCCTGAAGCATGGGATCTGTTAATCTTGAGTACTTGACACATTTATGGTAACTTCATGAGAGGTTTGCCTTACATTGGAAAAAAAATGATGTTGTATGTAATCTACTTGACAAGATATTATTCTTTAATATGGTTTTGTTTAATTTAACAGTAATCAATGAATATACACAATTTGTAGTTTGCTGCTTTCTTTAAGGAATGCTTTGAGAAATTAATATTTTCTCATTGTTATCCTACTGAGTCACTTTCTTAAAACACTTAAGTCATTCCAGTGAAGTTACTCCCGCAGTGGAGTTGAATCATGAGTTTGAGAATTTCAACCCAGCAATGATGAAGGACTAAAGATAGACACAAACTGCTGGAGTAACTCAGCAGGACAGGCAGCATCTCTGGAGAGAAGGAATGGGTGACGTTTTGGTTCGAGACCCTTCTTCAGACTGTTTAGGGATAAGGGAAACAAGAGATATAGGCGATGAAGTAGTGAGATGAAGAACAATGAATGAAGGATATGCAAAAAAAGTAATGATAATAAAGGAAACAGGACATTGTTTGCTATTTGTGAGGTGAAAATGAAAAGTTAGTGCGACTTGGGTGGGGGAGGGATAGAGAGAGAGAGAATTGGGACCTATTTCCAAAGCAAAAAGATGTGCAACTTGGAGAGGGACTTGCAGGTGGTGGTGTTCCCATTCACCTGTTGCCTTCATCCTTCTTGGTGGTATGGATTGTGGCTTTGGAGGTAGCCTACGTGTGCAACTGCGGTGCCTTTTGTAGATGGTACACATTTAGGGGCTGCAGCGGTAGAGTTGCTACCTTACAGTGCCAGATTCAATCCTGACTACGGATGCTGTGTACACGGAGTTTGTACATTCTCCCTGTGACCGTGTGAGTTTTCTCCGGGTGCTCCAGTTTCCTCCCACACTCCCAAAACATACATGTCTCATTCCTAATTGTCACTTATCCATTCCCTTCACAGGTGCAGCCTGACCTGCTGAGTTAATCCAGCACTTTATAGTTCACTAATATAACATTTATGTTGATACCCATTGAACTGGTTTTACCAAGGCATCTTGACATTAAACTTGGTCAAATGCTTCCTTGATGGCAAGGGCAGCTCCTCTCACTCACCTCTAGAATTCAGCTCTATGGTTTTTTATTTGGGTTAAAGCTGTGGCGAGGTCTAGAATCAAGTGATCCTTGCAAAACCCAAACTGGACAGCAGTGAGAAAATTATTAGTGGCAATTGCCACTGATAGCACTGTTGATGGTGGCTTCCATCACTTTTCTAATGATTGAGAGTAAACTGACTAGGCAGTAATTCTCTGGATTGTACTTATCCCTTTTTGTCAATGAGACAGAACTGTCCAATTTTTCCCATTGTTGGGTAGATGCGAATGTGGTAACTCGACTAGAACAGTTTAGCTAAGGTATAGCTGGTTCTGGAGCATAGATCCATGCAGCCGTGGAGCGGCCTCCAGCCGGAACGACCTGGGGGCTCCAGTCGCGGAGCCTGTGGAGACTGCAGACTTACCATCGTGGTGCTGGCCGGCCTCGGAGCGTGGGGAGCTGTGGTGGCGCACGGCTGCGACCAGACTTCGGAGCTTCGGAGGCTCCAGCTGCAGGCCTGTGGGCGGTGACATCGGGAGCTCGCGGGTCCCTGGTGGGAGCTTTTCGGAGCTCTCGCGGCGGCTGCTTCTCCCGCCCGAGTTGCGGGGCTGAAAACGACCCGGGGCAGGGCCTGACATCGCTGGCACGGCCTTAACGGCCGTGGGACTTGCCATCGCCCGTCGGGGGCTTTAACATCAGGAGAGGTTGGAGAGCAGGGGAGAGACAAGACTTTGCCTTCCATCACAGTGAGGAGGAGATTCACTGTGATGGATGTCTGTGTGAATTGAGTTGGTTGTGTGTCTTGTAAAATAGTTTCTTTTTGTTGTGGCTGCAGAAACCTAACGGAAAAATAAAGTTCCGTTAGTTCCTAACGGAAAAATAAAGTTCATTGAATTGAATTGAATTGAATAATAGAACTACCATTAGTACTACCATTTAGATATTGTCTGATCCTACTGTTTTTCCTATATGCAATGCTTTCTTAATATCACATGGAATGAATCAAACTGGCCAACGTATAATTTGGGATGTCAGGGATAGCCAAGATGAAACATCCACTTAGATCTTCTGGAGAAACAGGTTGCAAATGTTTCAACCTTTTCTTTAGTGGACACCAATGCTGAGTCCAGACAATGTTGAGAGTGGGGTTGTACTTTGAATATTCTTCTCCCATCAGCTGTTTAACTGTCCACTGCCATTCACAACAAGATGTGGAAGTAGGATGACAGAACTTCAATCAGATGTACTGATTTTGAATTCACTTAGATTTTGATTTTGGTCCACTGCATGCTAGTTTTGTGGTTTCGTAAGCAGATAGTCCTGCATTCACTGGGTTGGTACCTCGTCACTTTTAGGTATGCTTGTCCTTCTGCATTCCTCATTGATTCATTGGGTTGATTGTAATGGCAGAGAGAATGATGTGCTGAACAATGCAGTTACAACATACTGTATGTTAGTGTCAATTTCTGCTGCTGCTGCAGATGGTCCAGAGTGCCTCACAGATGTACAACTTTGAGATTCCTGACCGGTTCTGAGACCATCCCATTCAGCCCAATTGTAGTATAGGATGGCTTTGATGTGAAGACAGGACATTGTCTCCACAAAGATTATGTTGTGTATACTTCGACCAATTCTAACGTGGACAGATGCATTTGCCACAGGTATGTTGGCGAGGACAAGATCAAATTATTGTGTCCCTTATGTCGGTTCACTCATTGCCTGTGGACTCTGTTTGACCACTGCTTAGTTGGTGGCATATTGATTTGATTGGGGCCATAAAAATTCCTTAATATGTTCTCTTTATCAATGTACTGTATATATTACAGCTTTTATAAGATAGTGGGTTTTATTTATGCACCATACACAATCTAATGATTTTAAATGGAATGCTGATTATTAAAATGGCATTTTTCATTGTACCATTTTCCTTCTAAGAAGCAGAACTTTAACTAGTTTTTCATCAGCTATTTGGTGATATTTTGCATATAATCAATCACCAAGCAATGGTTCACAAATGTTTTTGAAAAGTATATGCATAATATGTACCTTCTTCGATGAGATATTCGTTTGTTCTGTGTTCACTAAAATGAACCAGTTGGTCAGGTACACTTCATCTGTAATATGCTAAAGACCAACACATTCCGTACAATCTGCACTGATCTCACTGGGACCCCATTTGATTGTGGATAATTCAGATTTAAATTGGGTGCATGAAAGAGTGATCCTTGTTAAATTGTCTGAATAATTTCTTGCAAATGTTGCCAACTGTTATTAAAGACTCCATTAGGTCGTCAGCATCTGAGAAAAATTGCTTTCTTACAATCTGTCATCATATTATTTGTTACAATAGCTTATTGTGCATAACTCTGGGTAAAGTTAGCAGTAATCAATAATCATAAATTAGCCATATCTCTTGCACATTACTGCCAATTTCCTGATATGGCTAATGTGGTATTGGCTGATAATTTACTAGCTCTGCTTGCTGGCTTAGTCTATAATTTAAGCAGAATGTGTGCTTAGCTGCATTTGAGATTTCCTGACCATATGTCCCGAATGAATCTTTTACAGATGCCTTTTATATAAACTTTTTGGCTTAACAATTTTATTATGTTCTATTCCCTTCATTAAGGTTTGCTGTTCTGTGCAGTTTCCGATTTCATGAATAATCGGAAAGGAGAAGTGTGTTTTATTCACACTTTTTATATTTACGGAAAGTGCAGCTTTCAAATTTGATCAAATCGCATAAGTTGTTGAGATTAATTAGCTTTGATGATTGAAAACAGCTAAACACATCTGGTGTAAACAATAAAACATGGGGTGCAACTTGTTCGTACATGGGGTGCAACTTGTGGACAGTTGGGATACTGGGGTAAAGGCTACAGCTTGAGACGTGATCCTTTGGCATGGTTAGGCCTCACTAAAGGTTTGATAGTGAGCTGCCCGGCAACCTATTGCTCTGGGGAGAGTGATCAAATAAGCTTGCACCTGTTGAAGGAAGGAGGCCTATACTTTTTAAAGCAAGGTGCTCTTTGAATTTAAAGCAAGGTGCCCTTTGAAGGAGCAAAATTCAGTGATAAGGTTTGCATTGGATTAATGGCCACTTTAACTACAGAGGTAGATGCCATTTATGGGAGTGGGTTCCTGCTCCAGCAATGGCATTCCTAAGATTTTCACAGTGGTATTTTCTTCCTGCGCTGTTCTTTGTGTCCTATCAATGTTATGGACAGGACTGAACTGCTGTAAAGCATCACTCTATCTTTCTTTAGGAACTGCAAATGCTGGTTAATACACAAAAGGACACAAAATGTTGGAATAACTCAGTAGGTCAGGCAGCATCTCTGGAAAACATGGGTAGGTGATGTTTCGGGGTAAGAATCTTCTTTAGATTACCGAGTCTGAAGAAGGGTCTCTATCCAAAATGGGCAACCTAAGGGGCATGTTTCCATACTGTATCTTTCAATCAATTCACTCAATCAATATTAATCTCACCTCACCTCAAGTCTCTTCACTTGGAAAGAACGTGGTTGATGTACCAAGAAAAGCAAATCCAATAGTGCAACAACAGTCAACAAAAGATTCTAGTTGGATACCAATGATCTTTTTAAAAAATATTTCTCATGAGCGAAAGCCATTTTGTCCCATTGAATTTATGCTCATTCTCAGAATATTTCCATCAGTGTGCCCATCAACTCCGATTTTTTTGCCACCTACCTAAACTAGAGACAATCCGGAGCACCCAGTAAACCTATCAACATATCTTTGGGATATGGGATGAAATTGGAGCTTATGGTTGGATCTCACAAGATCATGCAGACTCCACACAGGCAGCACCAGAGGTCAGGACTGAACAAGGACGACTGGAGGTGTGTGAAGGCTGAGCAAATGTGCCATTTGTTAATGTAGGTGAATGTACTGTGCACTCTAGGTTAGTGCTCCTTTAAGTAGCACTATGAGGCACTTTTTCATTCTAAACCACTTGGGCTATTACTGAGCAATGAACATGATGTAGTGCATACAAATGGGTTAAGGAGTTGATAGCGATCCAGTTCGTCATTTTGTAAACTTTATTGAAACATTCATCCTTTGACATTTGATTTGTTTTCAACATTCCAACCAACATAAAATTATCTTATAATTTATAAGTTGTTTCCAAACTAAAATTCAGGTATACATATAATTGCCTGAATATGTAAATCAAGGCCTTGAGTGTACCGGAAAATTCTCAACCTGCCCCCTAGATTACACAGTGCTTCAGAGCACTGAAGATATACAACCAATGTTGTCTCCACAAACCTCTCCAGATCAATTAGAAGGTTAAATGAACATCAGTGTTCTCTCCCAGGTCTCATTGGATTGCAGCAGATTAAGCAGCTGAAGGAGGCGGTAGAAGAGCTGTACTACTTTGAGAGCTTTAAACTATCTTTAATCAAACTTTATTTTGAACTAATTGTGGTACACTTTATCCTTTCTCTATACACTGTGGCCAGCTTGATTGTAATCAATGACAGTCTTTTCTTTGGCTTGATAGCACGCTACGGAAAGCTTTCCACTGTATCTCGTTACACGTGACAATAATAAACTATAGTTAAACAAAACAGTACAACATCCCCAGCATTGTGGTACCTGTTAGATTCCATTACTTCTGTTGGATCTGCCACGTCATACATGTACCCGACAGCAGACCCTGTTGTTCACCTTATTCTGAGTTCATCAGAGCAAGAGATTAACAGGCAGATGGAGGAAAAACTTTAAAGATGTTCTTAAACTTCACAACTTTCCCACTGACAAAGGGTCTCCAACCTGAAGCATTAACTCTGCTTCTCTTTCCACAGATGTTGTCCGACCTGCTAAGTCTTTCCAGCATTTTCTATTTTTTTATTTTTGCTTTGCAGCATATTAGTTTTTCTTATTTCCATCAACTTTTCCTTGACCTTGAACTTTTCAGACTAAATGCCACGGCACATGCACAGCCATGGTGGTGCAGCGGTAGTGTTGTTGCCTTACAGACTTGCAGCGCTGGAGATCCGGGTTCAATCCTGACTATGGTTGTTGTCTGTACGGAGTTGTATGTTCTCCCTGTGACCTGCATGAGTTTTCTCTGAGATCTTCGGTTTCCTCCCACATTCCAAAGACATACATGTTAGTAGGTTAATTGGCATGGTATAAGTGTAAAATTGGACCCAGTGCGTGAAGGATAGTGTTAATGTGTGGGGATCGCTGGTCGGCGCGAAGTCGGTGGGCCAAAGGGCCCGTTTCCGTGCCGTATCTCTAAACTAAACTAAATTAGAGATATTAGGAAAGTACATATGATATAGACGGTGTGATCAGCAGCGATGTGGGTTTCATTCCAGAGTTAATGGAACCCAGAAACTGTTATAATTGTTCATATTTCTCTGGTGCGCTAACATTATTTTGTCGAATAGGTTTTCTGGCCCATGTTAGAACCATGGATGTGTAGGAAGGAACTGCAGATGCTGGTTTAAATTGAAGATAGACACAAAATGCTGGAGTAACTCAGTGGGACAGGCCGCATCTCTGGAGAGAAGGAAAGGAGGATTATGAACCATGCTTAATGCACACTGCACAAAACGTTACTGGCTTTATCTTTCACTAAATGTTATTTACATTATTACCTTTATCATGTATCTGTACACTGTGAATGGCTTGATTTTAATCATATATTGTCTTTCTGCTGACTGGTTAGTACGCAATAAATGCTTTTCACTGTACCTCAGTACACGTGACAATAAACTAAACTAAACTTTCTGCAGTGCACCTGTAGAAATTTGTTAGAGTATTTGGTGACATGCCAAATCTCTTCAGACTTAAGGGCCTGTCCCACTTGGCCGTCTTTTGCACGTCACGCAGATGGCACGCGAAGATTTTGTACATCCCAAAATCCTAGGACGCCGCGCGCGACTGCGCGTCACTGCCTATGTCACCACGCACGCATAATGCGCACCATGCGCGCATCACGTGCGTGTCACTACGCGTGCGTCGTGATGCGTGAATGATGTCGCGTAAATTACGTGCAAATGACGGTCAAGTGGGACAGGCCCTTAAGGAAGTAGAGGGACTGGAATACCTTCTCCATGATTACATCAATGTGCTGGGTCCTGGATAGGCCTTCCAAGATAGTAAAGGCCAGGAAATTGAAGCTGCCAACTCTCCCCACTGCCGACCTACAAATGAAAACGGATGTGCTGACTTCTCCTTTACAAAATCAATGATTATTTCCTTTGTTTTGTTGATGTTGAGTGAGAGGTTGTTGTTGTGGTACCATGCAACCAGTTCTCTCCTGCAAGCTGACTCATCCTCACTTCTGCTGCAGCCAAGGATCACAGTGTCACTGGTGAATTTGTATGTGACATCGGAGCTATGTTTAACCACACAGTTATGGGTCTAGTGAAATGAGTAGAACAGGGAGAAAACCCAAGACAGATACAAAAAAGCTGGAGTACAGGTCCATACAGGTCAGGCAGCATCTGTGGAGAAAAGGAATAGGTGACGTTTTGGCTGGAGACCCTACTTCAGGGGAAAACTCACGCGGTCACAGGGAGAACATACAAACTCCGTACAGACAGCACCCATAGTCAGGATCGAACCTGGGTCTCTGGCACTATAAGGCAGCAGCTCTACCGCTAGGCCACTGTGCCACCCGCTAATGATGCTCTGACGCCAACCTCAGAGACTGAGATCACAGGGTTGTCAGGGGCTATGACGGCTCGTGAAGTTGTGTCATGACATGTAATCAGTACGCCACAGAACATGCACAGTTCCAGTTTTGCTCCACATTGTTGAGGTAGATTCGATTTAGATAGCTTTAGAAATCTTTCTGTTGTTTCTGCAAAGACAACCGACAGTTTCCTGACTAACCAAGTCTTTTGCGTGATCTGAAAGATGACTCGATTGTAGAGGATGGGATGGAAGGTGAAAATGAGAGGCAGTGTACAAGGAAGGTAGGAATGGTTCCCGGTTTACACATAAGTTGCTTGAAGTGTTGAAGCAGATTTCAATGAAATACTGCTGGCATGATTCAATAAAAACAGGGCCAAAGCAAGCACATATGCAGGAAGCCATAATGCCTACTTAAACAAATGTCACCAGAAAAATAAACTAATTTTGCACAAAATTTCTGATCGTTGCTTTGTATTTGTTTTTTCTGAATTTTTGATATCAATGCCCTAAAGTATGACAATCAGCAATGCGTGGCTCTCGATTAAAATATTTAATGGCATGGATATCTTTGTTGCTTAACTGTTTAACAATCTTTCACACTGATTCTGACTGAAATATTTCCAAAATACTTAAACATGTATATAATCTCATTTTTCAATCAAAATTCTGACCTAACACACTGCGTTGTTAAATACAACCACCTGGCACAACGAGGTATATATGAATTAACTGATCTCAGGGCGGGTCACAATTGACTAAGTTCCAATTGAGAGATGGGAAATGTAAGCTCGGCTTCCTTTTTTGGTTGTTATCCTGAATGAAATATTTAAAAATTGGACAGTACTGAAGATATCAGGTGATAGCAGGATTGGGTTTAATTGAAGTATGTATTATTTCAATAAACTCCTGATAGTCACTGCCAAACTTCACAATGAGCTTAACGAAGAGGTGCCAGATGGCAGTTAGCTCCGGTGGAACAATACTCGGGCACGAGGCAACACTTTAGAACAGGAAGGAAGTTAGAACAATAAACATTAGCCACTGAAGTTTGTATGGAGAGCTTCATTTATTTTTGCACAATGGCAGCTGATTTTTGGTAAGAATTACATTACTGGTGCACATTTCAGAATCAATTGTGTTTATTAGCAGCTGAGAAAGTGCAATAGCAGATGGTTTGCATGTGGACAGCAAGCACACAAAAGTTGTAAGTTGGTTGATCTGATCTTGTCCAGTGTTGATACCAAAGTGGACCTCATCAACCCACCCAACATACTGACGGAACCACCTCCAGTATGCCTGTATGTCTGAAAAGAGTTTGAATCTGAATCATTACCGATCCATGTTCTCCAGAGGTGATGCCTAACCCACTGAGTTACTCCAGCATGTTTGGTCCTTTTGTGTGCCTGCTTACTCAGGAGCTGGTATAATACCACTGCACATCACAATTGAAGTTAAATGATTAATGCTGAATCCAACATATTGCCCTGGGTTAAAATTTCACTCAAACTCTATGGTCAATTTCTTTAATAAAACAATTTACCCTCAAGCCCCTGATGTGTTTGTAGCCAACAGTCTTTGTGTGCTGGAAGAGGCAACAGGCTGGTTGCGTTTTGTTGACCAAAGCTTCTACTGAGTCATTTAAGAAGGAACTGCAGATGCTGGAAAATCGAAGGTACACAAAAGTGCTGGAGAAACTCAGCGGGTGCAGCCGCATCTATGGAGCGAAGGAAATAGGCAACGTTTCGGGCCGAAACCCTTCTTCAGACGTCTGAAGAAGGGTTTCTTCGTCTGAAGAAGGGTTTCGGCCCGAAACGTTGCCTATTTCCTTCGCTCCATAAATGCTGCTGCACCCGCTGAGTTTCTCCAGCATTTCTGAGTACCTTCTACTGAGTCACGCTAAACCAACCAATACCCAGGCAACACAACTGAACAGGCAGTGGAGATGCTCTTATGTTGAGAGAATACAACCTAATAACTAGGTTGATAGATAGATAGATAGATAAACATTTATTGTCACATACACCAATTGGTGCAGTGAAATTTGACTTGCCATGCAGCACACAAATAAAGATAACATCCAAGAATTTAACAACAACATAAAAACATCCCCCCACAATGGTTCCCACTGTGGGGGAAGGCAGCAAAGTCCAGTCCCATCCCTAGTTCACCCATAGTCGGGGCCTATTGAGGCCTCTGCAGTCGCCGCTACGGCAGCCCGATGCCTCAGGCCCTCTCGCCGGATGATGGAATTCTGGCGTCGGGGGAATACTCTCAACGGCCCGGAGTGTCTGGAGCGGCCGCCTCCTCCCAGTAGACCACGGCTCCCGAAGTCCACGAGCCGCGCTGGTCGATGCTCCGACTCTGGCGACCTCATCGTGAGATCCCAGGCTTCACGGTGTTTGAAGCTCAGCGCCGCCCGTGGCTGGAAGCTCCACTGACTGCAGACCGCAGACCGCTGACCGCAGACCGCTGACCGCAGCTCCGCGATGTTGGTGCCGGCTGTCACAGCTTACTGCACGGCGACCCGGGTTAGGCATCGCCCGCTCCGCGATGGTACTTCAGCGCTGTGCCGCCGCCGAAGCTGAAGTCCTGGCCGGTCCCGGCAGGAAAACGCCGCTCCAGTCTGCCCGTAGGCCGCGAGGAAGGGGCGAAGATACGGCTCGGAGAAAAGCCGCATCTCCGACCAGGTAGGGACTGCGAAAATAGTTCCCTCCTTCCCCCCCCCCCCAACCCCCCACATAAAAAGACTAAAGACCTCCAAAAACAAACACTTTTAACTAACTAAAAATAAAAAAAGGGTGAAAAAACTAACAGCTGCTGGCAGGGCAGCCATACTCGACGGCGCCCCAGGTGATAACCTAGTTACTTAAATGATGCCACTGCCACGCCTCGAGAAAGGGCCGGGACAAGTCACATCATTTGTTCTATAAAAAATAGTAGGATGTAGGTGGCTCTTTGAAAGCCCTTATCCATTCTCTACCATTCTCTCGGAGGTGTGCACTTGAGGTGTCTCCATGATCTCTCTCAGCTCTACAATGATCCCTAATCTCTGTGCCCCAAGCAATGCCTTTTTTAAATAGTTTCACCATTGATTTAAACTCAAAGTTCAAGAAATTTCGGTTGAAACCTTTATTTCTCCTTTTTCCTGTCTGAAATGTTCCTCAAAACCTATTTCTCATTGAGCTAATACCATCTTGTATCTTTCATAGTTTGAGTTTGTTTGCCAATTATTCTATTAAGCACTCGGGAGATGTCTGTACGGAGTTTGTACTTTCTCCCCATGACTGCATGGGTTTTCTCCGAGATCTTCGGTTTCCACACACACTCCGAAGACGTACAGGTTTGTAGGTTAATTGGCTTGGTATAAATGTGAAAATTGTCCCTAGTGTGTGTAGGATAGTGTAGGATAGTGTTGATGTGCGGGGATCGCTGGTCGACGCGGACTCAGTGGGCCGAAGAGCAGTTTCCGCGTTGTATCTCTAAACTGAGACAGTTTCCAAAGGTACAATAGAAATTAAAATTACTGATGATATCAATCAGTGTAATGCAGCTTTGGGTATGGGGCAGTTTTAGGATTGAGGAATGATGATGAGCATATTTAATATGATAATACCGAGCACATCCTTTACATTTAATCACCTATTTTACTCGGCACTATTTCTGACTAGCAAGCTTTAAATTAACACGATAGATGAGTAAAATCCATAATTCACACACAATATATATCTGTGTATGATACGAGTCTATTTTTGCTTGTCATGCAATTAAATATTTTGCACTCAATACAATGGATTTAATTTATTAACATTTTGATTACATTTTGCTTTGCTTTTGTTAGTATGTGCTGTTGCTATGTTACCAATGCCACTCGCAGGCTATTGATTCTCACTGGAACCTGAACAGGGCAGGCAATGAGTTTTAACTATGTGGGATCTGATTGTTATCTCTCCTACATGCACAGTAAAAAAAAAATCCCTGAATATATGGAGGTTTCATTAAATGTTTTCAAATTTAAAATTCTGTAAAAGCATCTGCATTGGGAAGTAATAGAATGTGCATTTAATTTATTCCTCCACCACCTAAAACACATGTTTTTGATGTGCAATACAATTCTCAAAGGTTCCTCTTCTTTTAGCAGCAATTTTGTATCCATTTTATTGGCTATAATGATGTAAAATACACTGGGCCAGATCTTGCTGGAACAGCATCATCTCCTCAACGCCAGCACATCCTGACTTGTATGGGCCAGACAAGGGCCGACAATCACCCTGATCCTTCTCCCCTGAAGTTGGACAGTGAGGTCTGAACCTTGCTCCAGACCCCGACCATCTTTAAAGGGAGGCCAATCTAAGGGTCAGGCTCTGATGTTTTAATTCTAGCTTCCATTACCGATTGACACGTTAATGTCATTTCAAAAAACGCCTGCAGGAAGAATTGATTCTCCATTTTTTTTTTTAACTCCCTGATTTCTCCGCAGCTCTTTCAATGATTTAGTTCCTCTTTCATCCAATTCCTTGTACGCTCCAGCTGGCCAACACCAACAGCTTCTCTTGCAGCCAAAGCTTGGCAGGCAGCTACCAGTCCCCTGCATTCATCATGGCATGCTGCTTCCCAGTGTGATTCTGTTTCTGCTGCTTCTGCACTTGGGTAACTACTAGAACTAATGATCTGCAGCCACACTCTAACAATTGTCCCACAGTGTCACCCAACATCATCAGCGGTATGAATTATATTTTAACAAGAACAAGGAATGCAAAATATTTTGACAACTTTTAAAGATAAAAATATATAATTGACCAACATACTTATAAATCTGTGGCAACTTCATCCTTTACTTATGCAGTTTGCTATACACAAATCTTCTACCAACCGCTTGGTGTTTCTATGCAAACACTATCCTTGCTTTAGTATTACTACTAATTTGTATAGAGAGTAGGAAGGGAGTTAAGTTTCCACTGATTACATGCCAAAGCATATAAACATTCTCTTGGAACGAGAGTCTCCCTTATGTCTTTCAGAATGTCTGAATTAGCTACTAGAAAAGATGGCTCTCCCATTTTATTTACAGGGCTTCTCTAAACATTCCTAGAAGGAATCATCAGGCCTTATATTGCTCTATATTTAATGATTCCATTTAGAGACTGATGTGTAAATTGTTGCTTAAACAACGGCTTTTCTTGGATAAAGCTCCTGTTAACTGTGGGTCATAAATTAAACTAAAATCACAGTGTTCTTTGGAATGTAAACCTCCCATGAGGTTTTCAGGTCTGCACTCATAAGTACAGTTATGGTAAATGTTTCAGGTTTCAGGGTGCAGAATCCAAGTTCGCATTTAACTCTGTACTGATCCAGTTGTGATTAAACACTTAGGCCATTTGCTGTCCTCTGATGTTTGAGAAGTAATAAAACCAATTCAAATGGTAAATATGCAAGATTTGGTTTGCATGAATTGGAGGAGCTAGACGCAATACCATCAGTGTTTAATTTGTTGTGTAAGTACAACTGCAGAGAATAATACTCTGCTAAGTGAAGGTTGAGGAAATTAGCGGGTCAGGCAGCATCTATGGACTCCTATATATCGGTGACACCAAGCACAGGCTCAGCGATCATTTCGCCAAACACTTCCAGACATACATAATCTCCCAGTTGCTAAAAACTCCCCATCCTATTCCCATACTGACCTTTCTGTCCTGGGCCTCTTCCACTGTCAGGGTGAGCCCAAAGCAAAGTGGAGGAACAGCACCTCATATTTTGCTTGGGCAGCTTACACCCCAACGGTATGAATATTGACCTCTAATTTCAAGTATCCCTTGCTTTCCCTCTCACTCCATCCCTTCCCATCCTAGTTCTCCGACCAGTCTGACTGTCCTCCTGATTAAATGCTATCTTTGTATTCCTCCTTGTTCATCTTCCCTTAGGTAACAATGATCATTTTCCTTGAGCTTTGTCCCCTTTGATCTCTCATTTTCACACCTTACCCTTCCATATCTCTGCGTGTGCTCTGACTCTCAGTCTGAAGAAGGGGGTTACCCAAAATATTACCCATTCCTTCTATCCAGAGATGAAGGACCCACCAGTACTTTGTGTATAGCGTAGGATTCCAGGATCTAGTTTCTTGTGTCTATATTCTATTATGTTCCTGTTTTAGCTCAGTAATATTATATTTGTAGGGTGGGTTGAATTTATAACAAAATGAAATAGAGCCTTTCTATACACATTTTATCCAGGCCCCTCGCAATATAATAAAATCCATCCTCAGTCCCCTCTGCTCCAAAGAAAACATCCACAACCTCTCTTACCTATCCTCACAGCAAAATTATCCAATCTATCATCATTCTCATAAATCTCCTTTGTATCCTAAAGGACACAAAGTGCTGGAGTAACTCAGTAGGTCAGGCAGCATCTCTGGAGAACATCGATAGGTGATGTTTCGGTTAGAGATCCATCTTCAGACTAAAGGGCCTGTCCCACAATGGCGACCTAATTTGCGAGTTTAGAAGAGCTTGCGCTCCCACAAACTCACAGCATTGTCGAGGTAATTCAAGAGTTCTCCTGAGTTTCCCCTGATTCGAACTCGGAGAATTACGGTAATCGCCGCTCGTAGGTACTCGGGGCTCTCATGGACATTTTTCAACATGTTGAAAAATCTTCACGAGTCTTCACGAGCTTACCGCATTTCCCGAGTACCTGCCGTTAGCGTTACGAGCCGCTAAGATACGTCCCGAGCTCCGACGTACCCGCTACGTACATTCTACGTGCTTACCACGAGTTTGATTTTTTTAAAATTCGGGAGAGCTCTTAAATTACGTCGTACAGTGGGACAGCCCCTTAACTCCCCTTCATGCTCGAGAGATGATCCCGCTTACTCGCGGCCTCAGTTTGGTCGAGGAAAATTTTTTCAGCATGCTGAAAAAATTTCCGCAAGTAAAAATTGGTCGGCATGGTTCTTTTGAACTCGTAGTGCAGTGGTAGTGTGTTATGTAGTTATAGGCAGGCGAGGTAGCCATAGGCAATCTCCTTTGCTGACCGGGCATTTTAATTGGCTCATTGGAGTTTTCAGAACCAAGGAAAACCGACTGGTAATGTTAAATGCCCGTTAAACTTTATTAAAAGTTGTCTGGCTTCTTAAAAGTGTCTCCACTCTTTCTCCCCCCCTTCTCCCTCCTTCTCCCTCCTTCTCCCTCCTTCTCCCTCCTTCTCCCTCCTTCTCCCCCCTTCTCCCCCCTTCTCTCCCCTTCTCTCCCCTTCTCTCCCCCCCCACCCCTCCCTGCTCTCTAAAGGACTTACCGTACATTGTGCCAGCCGTCTTTTACCTTCCTGTTCATCGCGGGCGTGAATTTCAGACAGCGCTGCCCCACTTTCCCTGGACCCGTCTTTGCGATGTGCTTGAGTGTGTGCTGACGGTTGATCCAGCTCGCGGTTTCATCGATGATGGTCAATCCAGCTCAGGCAAGTGCCCTCGAGCTTGAAGGTCGAAGACAGTTGCTGAAAAGTTGCGTAAGTGGGACAGGCCCTCGATTGTGGGGGATTGAGGTGATGAAAGCTGGAAAAGGGGAGAGCAGGACAAAGTGTGTCAGGTAATAGGTTGACACAGGGCTTTTTGACAAGCAGAAAGTTGGAAGAAAGGCCAGAGATAAGAACAGTGAATGTGAGACAGGTTTGAGGAGTTATTGATTATGAAGCTCGGGGGAGGAAAGTAACGGATTGAAGGGGAGAAATAGGTGGGAGGTGTCCACCTGGGCACAGGGGTGGGAGGGTGTCAAAGGGAGCAAGGGTTGTGGGGGAGAAATGGGGGTTGGTGGGGGGGGGGTAGTTTGTGGTTACCTAAAACTGAAAAATTCAACGTTCATACCACTAAGTTGTAGGCTTTGTACACTTTCCTACTGGAATCACATTATTGCTGCAACATGGTGACCAAAATTATATTCAGTGTACTAGCAACGACTAAAGTAATGTTTCATACACATTTATATATTGCTTTTATATATTGAGTAAATCTACTTTATTGCCTTTGGCAAATAATGAAAGCATCATCAATGCCTCTTTAAACACCTTAAACACCTTCCGTGCTGCCTCGGGGATCCGTGGGCATGCACTGCAAGATCATCAATATTAATTTCTCAATATAATAACATTTATTCTGTATTCCCAAGCCTTGTTTTCACTCCCCAAATGGATTACTTCAAATTTCTTTGAATCGAATTCCATGTGCTAATTTTCCGCTAACCCGACCAGCTGGTGTTATCTTCCAGTGGTTCACAGATTGTTAATATTTTCTTACAGCATAGAGGGAGGGTATTTGGCTCACCGAGACTATCCTGGGTCTTATTCTGGAGGCAGAATGGCATAGAGATACAGTTAATAGAGTGGACCTCCATGTGCCTGGTTCAATCCTGACCTCTGGGGCAATCAAAATAGAAATTTCATGTTCTCCCTGCAATATGTGGGCTTCTTCTAGTGCTCCAGTTTCTTCCCACATCCCACAGATGAGGAGGTTTCCGGGTTAGACATTTTAACTCAAATAGAGAAGTATGAAATATTGAATGGGGAAAAAGATAGTGAAAGATGAAATATTTGGGAACTCAGTAAGGTAGACACAAAATGCTGGAGTAACTCAGCGGGACAGGCAACATCTCTAGAGAGAAGGGTTTCGACCTGAAACGTCACCCATTCCTTCTCTCCAGAGATGCGGCTTGTCCCGCTGAGTTACTCCAACATTTTGTGTCTACCTTTGATTTAAACCAGCATCTGCAGTTCTTTCCTACAGGTTTGACTCTACCTGGGTCCCCATCAATCATGTCATTCACTGATTTCTTAATATCTTAGCCTCTCTCACTTCCCAATCAACTCCACCCTGAATCATCTGCAGCACATATATACCAGAGATAATTCACATTACCCAATTCACCCATCAGTTAAGGGCCTGTCCCACTTGGCCGTCATTTATGCGACAGGCCGGTAGTGACTGACGCGCGATAGTCGCGCGCTTCATCATGCGTCCGCACAGCCGTCAGGAGCGCATTACGTCATTTGAAGATCGACACAAAATGCAGGAGTATCTCAGCAGGACCGGCAGCATCTCTGGAGAGAAGGAATGGATGATGTTTCGGGTCGAGACTCTTCTTCAATCTGAAGAAGGGTCTCGACCCGAAACGTCAGATGGCGCAATGGGCTAAGTGTTCGGCTGGCAACCGGAAGGTAGCCGGTTCGAATCCCGCTTGGAGTGCATACTGTCGTTGTGTCCTTGGGCAAGACACTTCACCCACCTTTGCCTGTGTGTGAATGTGTGTGAGTGATTGGTGGTGGTCGGAGGGGCCATAGGCGCAAATTAGCAGCCACGCTTCCGTCAGTCTGCCCCAGGGCAGCTGTGGCTACAGAAGTAGCTCACCACCACCGAGTGTGACTGAGGAGTGAATGAATAATGCGATGTAAAGCGCCTTGGGTATTAGAAAGGCGCTATATAAATCCAATCCATTATTATTATTATTATTATTACCCACACGCTACCCACACGCTACCAGGTCACGTAAATGGCACGCAAATGATGGCCAAGTGGGACAGGCCCTTTAGCATATATCATAGGATGTGGGAGGAATCTGCATCATCTGAAAGAAACCCACAATGTTACAGGGAGAAAAAGCAAACTCCACCATTCTTCACTTTCAACTGCACATCTCAATGTTTGATACATGCAAAAATAGTTACCCAGTACTCGCAACTGGGAACAACCTACCATTCACTTCAATACAAAGTGATCAGTTCTCTTTGCTTATTGCCACTGAAACGCTTTTGTTTCCACCTTCTACTTCCTGTTAGTTCCCACTGGTTTTCTCTTTACTGATTATTTTATCAAACAAAACCTTGTTAAAAGCCCTGCAAAACTCTTATAGCTCAAATTAAATGTGCTGCACTCAAAAAAATTTAATATCATACTTATATAATATTATTTTAAATATAGAACCTCCATTGACAGAGGCAATTAGAGAAAATTGGGAACAAGAATTACAGATAAAAATTGAGAAAGAAGCATGGGAAAAATACCTGATATATATACATAAATGTTCGATTAATGTAAAATATAATTTAATCCAATTCAAAATTTTACATAGACTATATTACTCGAAAACTAGATTGAATAAATGTTATCCAAATATCTCTCCAATATGTGATAAATGCTTAGCTGAGAATGCCACTATAACACACTCTTTTGTCTCCTGTATAAAACTTCATAAATTCTGGAATGACATTTTTGAAATTTTTACAAAATTATTTAATAGAAGACTGGAACCGAATACAGAATTGATTATCTTTGGATCAATGGAAGATGGGAATACGCTAAATACGTATCAGATTGAGAAGATATTTAAATGAATTGATATCATTATGTGAGGTACATATCTAGAATTAACTCACTCAGACTAAACATCAGTTGTGGATCAGGGCACACTCATCATGAATCCTTGTGGGCAGCTGGCAATGTTAGTCGTGTGTTCTTCATTTTGTGATAGAGGAGAAATGATGGTAGAGTGGTGCAGCTGGTGTAGCTGCTGCCTTACTGTGACCGAGACCTGTGTTTGAAACTAACCTTGGATACTGTCTATACAGAGTTTGCATGTTCTCCCTGTGACCACATGGTTTTCCTCCAGATGATCCAGTTTCTCATGGATCTGTAGATTTGTAGGTTGATTAGCCTCTATAAATTGCCCCTAGTGCGCAGGGAGTGGATGAGAATGTCAAAGTCAATTTTATTCGTCACATGCACATACATTGAAATGAATTTGCCAGCAGCGATACACTTAAAAAGAACACACGATACACAATAAAATTGAACACAAACATCCACCACAGCATTCTTCACTGAGGTGAAAGGCAACAAAGTTCAGCCAGTCCTCCTCCCTTGTTCCCGTGGTCGGGGCCATAGACTCTCCGTAGTCGCCGCTACAGACAGCCCTCGATTTACAGGCCATCTCGTCGAGATGATCTAAACCCCGACGTCGGGACGGTGAAACACACTCCGCGGCTTGGAGGTCCCGAATCAGCACTTTCCTACCGGAAGCTGCTGCTTCAGGATGTTATAGGCCGCAGGCCGGCGGTCGGAGCTCTTCTCCGGCAATCCCTGGCGAGGTATCCCAGGCTCCAGATGGTAAGCTAGAAGCTCTGCAGACCGCGGCTTCAGAATGTTATCAGCCGCGGGCCAGCGGTCAGAGCCCTTCTTGTGGGATAACATAGATCTAGTGTGAACGAGTCATTGATGGTCAGCATGGACTCAGTGGGCTAAAGCGCCAGTTTTCATGCTGTATCCTTAAAACTAAACTCAGAGTAAGTTGTCAGATTCCCACTGTTCCCTGGTATCATTGCGAAGACCCATGGGCAATCCTCAAATGTGTGGCAGTGGGCGGCACAATGGTGCAGCAGTAGAGTAGCTGCTTTACATTGCCAGAGACCTGGGTTCAATCCTGAATACGGGTGCTGTCTGTATGGAGTTTTTACGTTCTGCCCATGACCTGTGTGGGTTTTCTCCGGGTGCTCCCGTTTCCTGTCAAAGACGTACAGGTTTGTAGGCTAATTGGTAAAATTGTAAATTGTCCCTAGTGTGTGTAGGATAATGTTTGTGTGCAGAGATCCCTGGTCGGTGTGGACTCGGTGAGCTGAAGGGCCAGTTTCCGTGCTGTATCTCCAAACCAAACTGAACTAGCAAGACTGCTGCCTGCGTGGAGTATGCATGCTCCATATGACTGAATTGGTTTCTTTCAAGTGATCCTGCCATATCCCAAACATATAGGTTTCAGTAAGTTGTAAAATGCTCAGAACGTGTAGTTGAGTGATAGGATCTAGGCAGTGTTTCAGAAGTATGCAGGGAGAATAAATTCGGATTAAGTACATATTTGATGATCACTTTTGACTGAGCTGAAGGGCCTCTTTCCGTGCTATATGGCCATGTGAATTTCATCTGTCAAGCTTCCCATGGGAGTTCCAGCCGCCTTTACTACCACAAGAAAATCAAACCCACTTTTAGTTGCAGGCACAAACACCAGACAATGGACCATATTGTAACCACTGCTGGCAGGTTTTAAAACATTCACCGGCCAACACCCTAACTTATAACCTAGCTTCAAACTTTGGACATGGTGCCTTCGTATAGTTGCTCTAATCTAAATATGATCTAACTAGGAGTAAACATTAAAGGTCCCAAATAGCATTTTAAGAAAAAAAAAAAAAAAGGAAAGTAAAGAGGAAAATGTAGTTATTTTGCAAGGGAAAGAACAAAATTCCCATCCTTTTCTTTGCAAATGCTGTAATGAATGTAGGAATGTCCATAAACCTGTTTCAAGGGTGAAACATTCACTAAGAGAAGCCAACAAAAATATAGTTACAGATGCTAAATGCTGATGGAGCAGAGGTGATACAGTAACTTAACAAGATTCAAGTACATTTGAAACACTGCAAACAACAGTCATGGAATGTTATAATACATTACTAACACTGCGAAATACAAGTCAGAGGAACTTGCGATTAATCTGAATAGTACACAGGGTCAGGCCAAACTTTGAGCACCATGTTCATTTCTGCTTCTATAGCCTGAGGTGCTCATTCAAGCATTGAATTCAATGCAGAACAAAGTCACAAGAATGATTCCTCATCTTACAGCACAAAGTAGGAGGCAGTCTGGATAAAATTGAACTCTCACGAGCCAAACAACCCGAGAACTGATCTCAAAGGTTTATAAGATGGATAATTAACAATATGCAATCTTTTTGTGAACATACGACAACACCACTAGAATCTATAGCAATGACATCAATAATATGACTACATCAGTGATACCTTCTTCCCGCCCCCCCACCCCCACATCAGTCTGAAGAAGGGTCTCGACCAGAAACGTCACCTATTCCTTCGCTCCATCGATGCTGCCTCACCCACTGAGTTTCTCCAACATTGATGGATCATTTGTTGACTGATTCTCCATTGCACTCTAATCACCAGAGGCACTCAAGATTTGGGACCTGCCTAAGTATAATTCTTCTTTTATATGTACAATGGTCTGGAGTTTCACACTCTATTTACTACTGTATATTTTCCCTGATTGGTTTTGAAAAAGATATTTAAAAACAA
Organism: Malacoraja senta; assembly: GCA_038087875.1. Taxonomy (NCBI): domain Eukaryota; kingdom Metazoa; phylum Chordata; class Chondrichthyes; order Rajiformes; family Rajidae; genus Malacoraja; species Malacoraja senta. The sequence goes on along the minus strand of JAXLNO010000438.1, from coordinate 531,732 downwards.
AGAGATAGCTTGTATGTGTCCACACTGCTCACCAAATATTTGGACAGGAATCCTTAAAGCAAGTGAGGGGAATGTTTGTATAAAGTCTGATCATCTGATAATTTGCAGCTGCACAAATCCTGAAAAATTACATTTTTCTTTGGTTTCCATGGCTATTCTGCAGCAAATGATGGGAAAAATCCCCATCGGAATTCACTTCCTTTGGGTTCTCTTCCAAGATTTCACAATGAATTAATAGGCATCCACTTGTCTGTAACAGGAGGAAATGCTTTAAATAATACATAATGGTTCCACAACCCCACTCGATTAGCACATCGTGTTATGGATTATATTATTTAAATAAAAACATATAGTCCTTTGAACAATATATGAATGATGGGGTTAATGGCCAGCTCTTGTTATTTTCTTTCTCAGCTGAAGGAGCAGAATGAAACATTCATTAATAATTGTGTGACTATTTCCCATGTACAGGGTGGTGCGGTTGTGCAGTGGTAGAGTTTCAGCCCATACAGAGCCTGGGTTTGATCCTCATTACGGGTACTTGCCTGTACGGCATTTGTACGTTCTCCCCGTGACCTACATGGGATTTCTCCAGGATCTCCGGTTTCCTCCCACACTCCAAAGACACACAGGGTTTGTAAATTAATTGGCTTGGTGTAAATGTAAATTGTCCCTAGTGTGTGTAGGATAGTGTTAGAGTGCAGGGATCGCTAGTCGGCACAGACTCGGTGGTCTGAAACGTATCTCGGTTTCCGCAACGTATCTCTGAACTAAACTAAAAGTAGCAGTTTATATGTCCCCACATGTGCAACTAGTAAGCTTAACACATTTGATTTTGATATGCATGCACCAGCATATTCAAAAACAAGATTCTGAAAAACAAGTCAAACCTTGTGACTAATTCAAAGCATTTGGAGGATTGCATTTCACACATACATGATTGCTTTTTTTTTTTTTAAAGGTTGTTTTCCACAATCTGAGTAAATGTAAATGATGACAAGGGGAATTCATATGTAAAAGAAAAACATTACACTCCAGCAGTAATTGTAATCCACCCAGCTTTCTATAGGAAACTCGATATTTGGGAGTACTCCTGACCTGAACATTCGTGGTATGCACAACAGCTGAAGTGAGCCTAGTTTGTCCATGTGCTATAGACTGTGTTGTTCAAAGTGGATTCCTATGACTCTACTAATATGGAGAAGTCTTTGTGTAAATGGACACGTGGCATGGAGAGATAAACTAAGCCATTTCGTGATTTTTCCCTGCTGTTTTTTTCTATGCTAAACTCTTGCAATCATTTTCACATCCTCTGGACCTAACCCATGTTTTTGTCTTTGCCTCGTCATTTCATTTTGCCACACTCCATCATCACTCTGTCACACACCTCTCTTCTTTCCCTTCTGGCTTAGCATTTGCTTAAAAGATGTTCTTCTCGAACACATTTTGCATCTAATAAAAGCTCCTTGACCTCGAACGTTGAGAAAAAATGTAACCCCAAGAAACAGGAAAGTAATGCAGGCAGGTGTTAGCCAAAAAAATAATGAATTTCAATTCCCGTTCCAAACCATACAATCCTCCAAAGTTCCACTTCCACTTATTGGAATAGGGAATGGTGGTTGCCAAGCAATCTTCCCTGAGGATGTGAGTTGATTAGCAAAATCTTTTAAGGAGGCTGAAGTTATTTATTTTAACAAATATTAATGTTTAACCCATGTTTTCTCAAAGCTCAAAAATTCCAACAGTTAAAAAGAGGTAAGAAGGTTTTTGAACATCAGGAAGCATGTTTGCATTGTTGCTCATAGGCCAAAAAAAGCTGGAGGTGTCCCTCCTAAATGACCATAATTTTAAACAATTTCCGAACCAACCCATGTCAATATCCCTGGCTGTACAATCCACCGTACACTGTTCCCAAAATCTGTGGTGTCTGTATGTCCCCTTTGATCTCCAAAGGTTTCACTCTCCACCATGAGCACTGCTATTTCGAGCATCCCATGCTTCCTGGGATCTGTAGGGCGTCCCATTTATATGGATCTCTGATGTCCACATCTGCCTGATTTCCAAATCTACATGCCTTACATGATCTATGGCACTCCCTGGATACCTGAACTTCAGTCACCCACCACAATTTCCAATTCCACACTCATCTTTCTAATCTACAAATCAGACTTCCATCACAATCTCCTTCTTCCATCACAATCTCCCTCTTACATAATATCGGCTGTGGAAATACCTCCTCATCTGACTGTTATATTCCTAAGCTATTAGATGAGAAACCTGCTAAAAACATTTGAAAAGCGTATTGAGTTAAATTCTGCAGGAGTACTAGAAACCTCAGGCTTCCCCACCTGGGAGTCCTCCCCTTCCCTCCCCTTCCCTCCCCTTCCCTCCCCTTCCCTCCCCTTCCTCTCCCCTTCCCCTCCCCTCCCCTCTCCTCTTTCCCCAATACCGAGCAGACACTCTTTATGATTCCAAGTAAATTCTCTCCATGCATGCTTTTTCACCTAACCTTGTTACTGCCATTTACAATTCCATTTCAGAATGTTAGCTGCTTCTGAATCTTGCTTCTGGTCTCTGCATGCAAGTTATCTTCCTCATCACATAAAATGGAGAGCACAGGAATAGACCATTTGACCCAGTAGGCCAGTGTTGGTGTTTGACTTCATAACTTCCTGTCCCATGCTATGGAAAGAGCCAATTCCATTATCTCCCCATGGGTACTCTCCTGTTTATTTGCTGGAACCTCAGGAAAACCAACCATTTTCCATGTTTGTGCTGCTTTTAATGGCGAACCCTCACAGAATCTCTCTTCCTGGCTTTTGCCAGCATTGGGTGGTGCATATGGAAACATAATCAAAGAATGAATCTTCAGTTTCTTTCCAGAATCGTTAAAACAATAAAGCTGTTTTGTGTCTTGTCTATTTCCATTCTAATTTACACTTGGAAATGTTTTCCAGCTTAGATTCTGGGGTTGTTAAGGGCCTGTCCCACTTTCGCGACCTAATTCACAACCTCTGCCGAGTTTGCCCTTGACTCGTACTCGCAGGATGGTCGTCACGAGGTCGTAGGAGGTCGTAAGTATGTCGTAGGCAGGTTGTGATGCTAGTCGCACGTACTCGTGGCATCAAGCAGGTCGGGGCGTTTTTTCAACATGATGAAAAATGTCCACGAGTAAAAAACGTTGTGAATTATGTCGTGAAAGTGGGACAGGCCCTTTACTCTGTTACTATTGTGCATTGAATGGTTAGACAAATGCTCTGAATGCTCTAATTTATGAAATCACATAACACATATGTTAATGGTAACACAGCCATGGCACTTTACATGTTCTGTGGTGCTATTGATTAACAATCTACACTGGTAAGTGCTGTGTAAAATGAGCAACAAACAGATTTCAGCATCTGCAGTCTCTTGTGTCACTGCTGTGTACATTTTTCCACTTGGTTAGATTAGAAAATTAAATCAATTTTAAATATAAGTGATGAAAACAGATTTTAATCTCACCAATCTGAATTGCATAGTTTTGTATTTTTCAGGAATCTATTCTTTTGTCATGCTGGTAACCAGAAATGGATCAATAATGTTAGCAGCTCATTTACAAAATCACACAGGCAGAAACGTACCCTTACTAATAATAGGCCTGAGTGACTTGTGGCAACTAAAGAACGGTCTTGTTTTCACGCCATTTTGAGAATGTATTGTTTTAATACTTGGCTGTGTGATATTTTGGTGGTGATAGAAATAACTGTTTTTCATCTTGACAGCTTCTAAAATTAACTAAACTAATGATCTTGTACCTAAAAGGTCAACCAATCTCAGTGAACGCTTTTGTTTAGGAAAGCACACCCACCCTTTGCAGGCTAGAGGCCAGTAAGAGGTGTTTTTCTAATCTGCTCAGAACACTTGGTTTGTCAACCAACTATAATCTTGTTACTGATTAACGTGTATATCAAGCAAAACTCAACGAGAAAAATACATTTTCTCCTGTTTTTGACAATTTCTTTGAAGGATTTGAGACTTTGCCTGGATGCTGGATTGTTAACCAAATTAATCTAACAGTAGCCTCTAAATGGACTTTTAGGAGCCACCATTTCAAATAAAAATCTGCACCCTCTACTGAGGAGGTGTGGTTCTCTTTCATCATTGAAATAGTTATTGAGAGGGAAAGGATTGAACCTTGGTCCCATTTCCCTTTACAGGCATCACAGATGGTGACTTGCTCCCTACTTATTCACCCCCATTCACTGGGGTTGGAGACAAAGAATGTCATACCTATAGTCGGCATCTCAGAATGCTGTATTTCCCCAGCATTGAAGAACTATCAACTTCTAGCTGAACAACCGCAACTTGCATTCTACAGGAAAAACTACCTTCAATTTCATTTCCCTTTGACAATGTCTGAAACATTGACACTTTCCACAGATACTCCGTTCAGTTTAGTTTAGTGTCACATGTATCGAGGTACGGTGAAAAACTTTTGTTGCATGCTAATCAGTCAGCAGAAAGACAATACACGATTACAATCGATCTATTTACAATGAAAAGATACATGAGAAGGGAATAACGTTTAGTGCAAGGTAAAGTCAAAAAAGGATAATCTGAGGGTCACCAATGAGGTAGATAGTAGTCCAGCACTGCTTTCTAGTTGTGGTAGGATGATTCAGTTGCCTGAAAAAAGCTGGGAAGAAAATGTTCCTGAATCTGTGTTTGTTTCACACTTCTATAACTTTTGCCTGATTGGAGAGGGGAGAAGAGGGAGTGGCCAGGGTTTAACTCATCTTTGTTTATGCTGCTGCCCTTGCCGAGGCAGCTTGAGGTAAAAATTGAGTCAATAGAAAGGAGGTTGGTTCGTGTGATGGTCTGGGCTGCGTCCACAATTTGCTGCAATTTCTTGCCATCTTGGATGGAGATGTTCCCAAACCAAGCCGTGATGCAGCTTGATAAAATGCTTTCTATGGTCCATCTGTAGAAGTTGTTGAGAGTTGTTGATGACATGTTCTTACTTCCTAAGAACTTCTGAGGAAGTAGAGGCGTTGGTGTGCTTTCTTGGTAGTTGCTTCAATATGGGTGGTCTAGGAGAAGTTATTGGTGATATGCCTGATCTGTTGAGTTTTTCCAATCTTTTCTATGTTTATCTCAATTTCTTTACAATTGGATCCTTCCATCTGGCATTCTGTCACTTTTCTGCTGTTAGCCAGCTTGACTTTGAGGAACCAAACATATCACAATTGCTCCTCTCAGGGGAGTTATGAAAATAATTGTCTTCCTCACAATAACCCTTTTCCTCACAACAGACGGTGAGCTTGGTATTTCAAGGTCAACTCTCTTTTTTAATGGAAGGGAGAGACGTAAATATGATCGCTTATTTCCCCCCAACTTATGCTGAGATCTCAAGCTTGGATACAACAAGAACCAAAGTTGTTTTTGCCTCGGTTTATGCCTAGATCTTACATTTGGTGATTATGACACATAATGAGGCCATTTTGCCCGCTGCAACAACAAAGAGTCACACAGCACAGAGACAGGCCCTTTGGCCCACCATATCCATGCTGGCCATCACGTACTCATCTACATTAATGCCATTTATCAAAGTTTGGTCCATAGCTTTCAATTCCTTTGTGACTCATGTGCTTGTCTTGATAACTATTAAATGTTCAGACAGTACCTGCCTTCACCATTCACCCAGACATTGGGGCTCCAGATTTCATCCTCTCTATAGATGAAGAATATTATTCCTGAGATCCCCCCTAAATTTCCTATGTTTAAAGCTAAACCTGTGCCATCTAGTTGTATATACCTCTGCTATGAAATGTTTCCTGCTATCTCTCCTATCCCGTCACCTCATAATTCTGTCAGGTCTCTATCAGCCTCCGCCACTTCAAGGAAAATAAATCCAGTCTCTCCTCATCGCTGAAACATTTAATCCCAGGCTTAATCATCTCTGCACCCATTCCATAGTGTGGCAAACTCTTGCATTCTGTGCCCTGGTTAATGAGGGTAACTGATCAACTTAAAAATTCTTCAGTCTGAAGAAGGGTCTCGACCCGAAACGTCACCTATTCCTTCGCTCCATAGATACTGCCTCACCAGCTGAGTTTCTCCAGAATTTTTGTCTACCTTCGATTTTTTAAGCATCTGCAGTTCTTTCTTAAACAACTTAAAAATCATGCTACTGAGATTCACATCCAAATCATTCATGTGTATAACAAATAATAAAGGTCCAAGCATCAATCCCAATGGTACACCGTGGGTCAGAAGCTTCCCGTTACAAAACTGATCTTCCACCATCAGTCTCCGCCTCCAATTTAGGATCCAGTTTACCAACTTGTCTTAGATTCCAAGGGTTCTTACCTCTTCCCATGAGGTAACTTGCTAAAGTCCGTGCTGAATTCCATTTAGATTGCATTGAAACGTCTTCCCTCAGTCATGATTCTCTGCCCTTGTGGGTGGTGGATGCCAGATCATTAGATATTTTTAAGGTGCAGATAAATACGTTTTTTTTTAAATCAAGAAACCCTGGGGCTATTTGGGAACCTAGTACAAAAGAGGAGTTGAGGCCAGTATAGATCAGCCAATGTTACATTAAACAGTGGAACAGGAATGTGGGACCTTGTAGCCTACTCCAACTCCTGTGTTCTGTGTGTTCTTGTACACACTCATCAGTACATGTTGTTACCTATTTAAAAATGTCAATTAGGTTAGCCAGCCAGTATTTCCCTCAACAAAGACCTGCCATCTCTCTTAGTTTAATCTCTCCCTTTTGAAGTATAGATGAATCCTGTTCCTCAGTTTTTTTCCTAATAATTCTGATGTTAGACTCACAGGCCTATAATTGCCATATTGCACTTCTTGAATAAAGATGCACATTTACTGTCCTCCAGTCATTTGGCACCTCATTTAAAAACCATTGCCAGGGCCACAACATTTCCCCCCCTTTACTTCCATTGTGGTCTGGGATACATTTCATCAGATCCTGGGGATTTATCCACCATAAACATGCTAGGAAATCTAATACCTTCTCCTTTTTTATGATAATGTGTTGTAGAATTTCACTGACCCCCTTCCCTGAATTGTCCAACTACAATGTCCATCTCTTTGAGGTAATTCCATTCATCCAATTCTCTCTCATCTTATATTTCTGTAGTCCTCCAGCTTATTCTATCACCTGGTACCAACCTCTTTTTTGCTTTTTGTTTATATTGAAGGGAAATTTAGTAGCTAACACTGGCCAAAACCCATATGGTCAGATTTAGATTAGTTTGTTATCATTTATATCCGAATGCAATGAAATTCTTAGTTTTTATGAAGCTCATAGAGTAAACCATAAATACAGCCAGAAAAAATCCGTGGAAGGAATTAAACAGCTGAAAAGAAGGGTCTTGACCCGAAACGTCGAGTGCCCATTTCCCTTGACAGATGCTGCCTGACTCGCTGAGTTCCTGCAGCAGTTTGGCTTTTACTCGATTCCAGCATCTGCAGTCTTTTGTGACTCCAATAAGCACAATGTGCAACAATAAATATAACAACAAATGCAAAACAGCATAATGGTGCAAAACTTGTAATCTAATCTCAAGCAGTACCAAAGATACTAAAGTGCAATAATGTAATAACTAAGTGAGGTAGCATTAAGAGTAAGAGTAAGAACAGGTTCTTCCTTACGGTTATCTAAGGAGGAAAGAGGTAACTGGTTCAGGAGTCTGATAACTGTAAGGAAGAAGCTGTTCTTAAGTGTGAATATCTGGGCTATCAAGTTCCTGTATCTGTACCTGAAAGGTAGAAGGGAGAAAAGGGAACAACCAGGGCACCAGACATCCTTGATGATACCTCCAGCCTTCCTGATGCAATGCACCTTAAAAATGGATTGGATGGAAAGAGGTGATGAGCCTGTGATGGACTCTGCAGGTTCAGGTGTTCATGAGCAGAGCAGTTGCCATGCCATGCTATGCTGAGATGCATCCCATCAAAAGGGTCTCGACCCGAAATGTCACCGATTCTTTCTCTCCAGAAATGCTGCCTGTGTCAATCTTCTGTAACACATCTTTTGAAGTTTGAGAGAAATCTGTTGATATACCAATTCTTCTCAGACACCGAAGAAATACACTGATGCACTTTATTGATCATCGCATCATGACTATGTGGAGTTCAAGAAACCTGGGCAAATGTGTAAACTTCACACAGACACAAGGTAACAATTGAACACAGGTCCTTGGAGCTTGCATGGAGCAGTGCTTACTACTGTTCCCACCCCTGCTGTCATTTTGGGTGGCATCGTGACCTACTCTGCGGCAATTGCTAAACAGGTCCATGCTCATGTGCTGCATCTGCGGCTTGAAAAACGTGTCCATTCACAAAAACCTGCACACAATCCACCAGAGGTATCTCACATTTCTAGAGGCATGATTTGAAATGTCTCCCTTTTATGAGTTGATTGACCAGCTCACACTGGTCATCCATGTGTTTCAATGTATCCCATTTTTTTGTGTCTTTAGTTAAAGGCCTGCTTCACGAGTTTGCGGTCATTGGCGGTGAAACAGGAAGTATATACCGCTCGTGGACCGCCAGAGACCGTGGGTTCGGTCAAACGCACACCGCCAATGACCGCAAACCCGTGGGACAGAGCCTTTAGGAGTGGTGTAATCTAAGAAGTTTGTTCCTATACTAGCACATAGTGGCTAATCACCTTCATACGACTTCTATCATTGTATTTGAAAATGTAAGCTAACACATTGTGAAAGGACATTCTGGCAATGTACAGAGTAATGGACATACCCCAGGATAAACCATTTCTTTCAGGAGAATTGGAGAAAAGAAAAACGGTTGTTGTAATGTAATGCAGGCATCTGCTGGTTTCTGCAGAGCAAAAATGTAAATAACCCATAAATTCTCAATAAAAATCAAAGCGTTGGGATAGTTTCAAGCAGCAGTATGTTTGGTATTCTGGACAAGCACTTGAATTGCCAAGGCATTGTAAACTATGGATGAAGAACTAGTAAAATAGGTTAGTATAGATAAGTGCTTGATGGTTAACATATACGTGTAAAAATGCATGTTTCTGTGCTCTATAACTCAATGGCTCTGTAATTGATTTGAGTCAACCATTCGCCATGGATGGCATTCAATTCAGGTCATGCTGACCCAAACTGTACACGGTTGTTATGGCCTCAAGATCAATTGAGGCTCACAAAAGTATCACGTGACATTTATTTCAGCAAGATGTGGATTAATTTAAAAAGGACACCAATGTTTTTTTTTTGCAATTTTCAGAGCAATGAAGATAAATAGCATTAATCGTAGTATTTTATAAAAAGTGCACTGAAAAGTAGAGTTTTGGGAGCTGCAGAGTGTGTTGGCATGACGACACAGTATGTAGGAGTTTTGAAATAGCATGCTGAACGGGAATCGTTATTCAATGAGTATCATCCACCTCCTGCAGAATGATTATTCCTGTTCTGTGTTAATTGAGTCCCATTCAAATCTAAAATTAAGCCATTCATTTCTGGACACATATACCAGTTTCACATTCCTTTAATTTGACAAGGTTCTGATATAAATTTCCAAGAAACAGTGAATTTTCAGTTTTCTTTGAGGTGTATATGGCATTACATATTAAGTGCCAAAACATATAAGCAATTTATCAACAGGTGCATCTGAATAACATTAGATCTTGATGAAGCTCCAAGTTTTCTTATTGGTTCCATTGTTGAGTGAACATACCCAGTGAAATTAAATGGATATCATATTCTGGGATATCGTTTCATGAAAACATGAATGTAATAATGGTAGATCATAAACCTATTACACACCACACTTAGATTAAATTTAAACATTACTGGATGTACCGTGATCCTTTGCAAAGTAACTTGGTATTTCCATCAATTATATTGAAGGCTTAAACGTTATCATGTCTGGAATTTAGGAATGAAAATGATAATAGCCGTGGGTTGTGTTGATACATAGAAATAAAACAGAAAGCAGTGCAACACAGGAACAGGCCTTGAGGCCCGCAATGTTTGTGCCAAACATGATCCCAAGTTAAACTAATCTCCTCCGCCTGCATATGATACATATCCTTCCATTCCCTGCACATGCATGTGCCTATCTAAAAGCCTCTTAAACACCACAATTGTATCTGCCTCCACCCCCACCACTGGAAGTGTGTTCCAGGAAAATGGACAAGGGAGAGCCAGTGGATGTAGTGTACCTGGACTTTCAGAAAGCATTTGATAAGGTCCCACATAGGAGATTAGTGGGCAAAATTAGGGCACATGGTAATGGGGGGTAGAGTGCTGACATGGATAGAGAAGTGGTTGGCAGACAGGAAACAAAGAGTAGGGATTAACAGATCCTTTTCAGAATGGCAGGCAGTGACTAGTGGGGTACCGCAAGGCTCGGTGCTGGAACCGCAGCTATTTACAATATACATCAATGATTTGGATAAAGGGATTCAAAGTAACATTAGCAAATTTGCAGATGACACAAAGCTGGGTGGCAGTGTGAACTGTGAGGAGGATGCTATGAGAATGCAGGGTGACTTGGACAGGTTGGGGGAGTGGGCAGATGCATGGCAGATAAAGTTTAATGCGTATAAATGTGAGGTTATCCACTTTGGTAACAAAAACAGGAAGGCAGATTACTATCTAAATGGCGTCAAGTTGGGAAAAGGGGAAGTACAACGGGATCTGGGGGTCCTTGTACATCAGTCTCTGAAAGTAAGCATGCAAGTACAACAGGCAGTGAAGAAAGTGAATGGCATGTTGGCCTTTATAACAAGAGGAATCGAATATAGGAGCAAAGAGGTCCTTCTGCAGTTGTATAGAGCTCTAGTGAGACCACACGTGGAGTATTGTGTGCAGTTTTGGTCCCCTAATTTGAGGAAGGCCATTCTTGCTATTGAGGGAGTGCAGCATAGGTTTACAAGGTTAATTCCCGGGATGGCGGGACTGTCATATGCTGAGAGAATAGAGCAGCTGGGCTTGTACACTCTGGAGTTTAGAAGAATGAGAGGGGATCTCATTGAAACATATAAGATTGTAAAGGGTTTGGACACGTTAGAGGCAGGAAACATGTTCCCGATGTTGGGGGAGTCCAGAACCAGGGGCCACAGTTTAAAAATAAGGAGTAACCCATTTAGAACGGAGACAAGGAAACACTTTTTCTCACAGAGAGTGGTGAGTCTGTAGAATTCTCTGCCTCGGAGGGCGGTGAAGGCAGGTTCTCTGGATGCTCTCTCTTGAGAGCTAGATAGGGCTCTTAAAAATAGCGGAGTCAGGGGATATGGTGAGAAGGCAGGAACGGGGTACTGATTGGGGATGATCAGCCATGATCACATTGACACCACCACTCTCTGTGTAAAACACCTTGCACCGCACATGTCCTTTAAACCTTCTCCTTCTGACCTTAAAACTATACCATCTAGTTTTTGATATTTCAAGCTGGGAAAAAGTCAGACTCTCTCCTATCATTGTCTCTCATAATTGTAAGTACTTTTTTCTGGATTCCGACACTCCAGAGAAAACGATCCGTTTGTCCAACATCTCCTTACAGCTAATAAGCATGCAGCATTCTGGTAAATCTCCTTTGCACTCCTTCCAAAGCCTCCACATCCTTCTTGAAATGGGGTGACTAGAACTGCACATAGTACTCCAATTGAGGCTTAGCTAAAGCATTATAAAGCTGCAACATGACTTCCTGCCTCTTATATTCAATGGCCTGACCGATGAAGGCAAGCATACCATACATCTTTTACTTCAGGCGCGGAAATTGCTATCAAAACATGGGGGGGGGGGGGGGGGGACACACCGTTTTTTGGTGGCCACGCAAATGCAAGGCTTTGGAGACTTCAGCCATGGGCCCTGTGGACGGTTACATCATGAACTGACCTGGTTGGTGACCGACTCTGAACTCCAGCAGCAGCGGCTTCGTCCGCCCTGAATCGTGTGGCTTGAATTGGCCCGTTTGCAGGGCCTTTCATCGCCCGGCGCAGTTTAAAATCGGCTTCAACATCAGGAGCCTTGGTCGCCTCGATGCAGCATATTGATTTTAAGCCACGCCGGACGATGAAATGCCCCGTGAAAGAGCCGTTTGAGCCCTTAGAAAGTGTCTGATACCTGCTTGAATCTTTCAAAAGCTACAATGTGATAAATAACACTTAAACAAATAAAACTGAAGCAAATAAAGGCAAACAGAAGAACCAAACTTGGAGGGGGGAGAGAGAGAGAGAGAGAGATGGGAAAAACATACTAAATAACGTGAGTGACCGTATGAGGGACTTACTTGCAAGCCAGCCAGGAAACGCGTTCGACCGGAGCCCTTAATGACCTGACCCATTTAAATTTGATACCCGTTTAAATCTTTCCCATCCATCAATACATCCAATTAGTTCAAATGGTAATTGTACCCGCATCAGACAGCTTTATGAATTTCTTCGTGAATACCTTCAGTAATACTTGAAGGTCAAAACACAATTGGTGACACATCGTGTTAATACGATGTTAATAGAGACAATTAACAAGCGCTTAACAGTGACACCCCTACTATCTCGTGGAAAGCGAAGATTTTAATAGATTTTTTTTCACCAAATTTCAAAATCCGGATTACAAAACATGGGGGGGGATTGTCCCCCACCTCTCAAAACATCGGAGGGCGTGTGTGTCCCGTCCCCCTCCAGGATTCCCGCCCATGTTTTACTTTGAGAGAGCTATGCACTTGGACCCCAAGATTGCTTTGTACATCAATTCTGTTAAGGGACTTGCCATTAACTGTATTATTTCCTCGCATATTCGACCTCCTAAAATGCAATAACTCACAATTTGGAACAAACTCCATCTTAAATTTCTCTACCCATATCTGCAACTGATCTACATGTTGCTCTATCCTTTGACAGCCTTCCCTACTATCTGAAACTACACCTGTTTATTAACCAAACCTTCCCCATTAATGTCCAGGTCATTTATATGTATCACAAACAACTGAGGCCCAAGCACAGATTTCTGCAGACCACTAGTCACAGATCTACATCAAGAATAATAACCTTTCACCACTACCCTCTGATTCTCTGAATGTCAGTTCTGAATCCAAATTACCAGGTCATCGTGAATCCCATGCATCTTACTCTTGTGGATCAGCCTACCACAGGGGACATTATCAAATGGCTTACTAAAATATATATAGATAACATCCACTGTCCTACCCTTATTGATTGCCTTTTGTCACCTCCTCAAAATATGTAATGGTTATGATGCTGTGAACAAAGGCAAGCTGACTGTCCCTAATTAGCCCATTATTTTCTAAATGGAAATAAATTCTATCCTAAAGAATCCTCTCCAATATTTTCCCTACCACAGATACGAGACTCATTGACGCCCCTTATCTCTACCTTCTTACTTAAACAATGGATCAACATGGGCTACTCTCCATCCTCCGATACCTCACCTGTGGCCAAGAAGATACAAAGATCTGAAGGTGGATAAGTCACCTGGACCATGTGTGGTCTGCACCCTAGGTTCTGAAAGTGGTGGCTTTAGAGATTGTGGAGGCATTGAGCGATATTTCAAGAATCAATGGAGACAGGAGAGGTCCCAGTTGATTGGAAAATTGCCAATATTACCCTGCTGCTCAAGAAGGGAGCAAAGCAGAATAGTGGGAACTATAGGCCAGTTAGTCTGACTTCGGTGGCTGGTAAGATTTTAGAGTCCATTATTAAGGATGAGTTTACGGAATGCTTAGAAGTTCACATTAAAGTAGGCCAAAGTCAGTATGGGTTTGTGAACGGGAGGTCTTGCTTGACAAATTTGCTGGAATACTTTGAAGAAGTAAATAGCAGGACAGGCAAACGAGAGTCAGAAAGCCTTTGATAAGGTGCCATACATGAGGCTGCTATGGAAGATGAGAGCCCACGGTATCAAAGGGCACATAGACAATAGACAATAGGTGCAGGAGCAGGCCATTTGGCCCTTCAAGCCAGCACCGCCATTCAATGTGATCATGACTGATCATCCACAATCAATACCCTGTTCCTGCCTTCTCCCCATATCCCCTGACTCCACTATCTTTAAGAATTCCACAGACTCACAAGGTTGGCTGGATTGCAGGAGACAAAGAGTGGCAATAAAGGGGGCTTTTTCTGGTTGGCTGCCAGTGACTAGCGGTTCCGCTGGGGTCAGTGCTGGGGCCGCTACACGTGGTATATTAATGATTTGGACGAGGGGATTGGCAGCTTTGTGGCTAAGTTTGCGGATGATTCGAAAATAGGTGAAGGGCAGGTAGTGTAGTGAAAGCAGGGACTCTGCAGAAGGACTTGGATAGGTTGGAAAGAGTAGGCAGAGAAGTGGCAGATGGAATATAGTGTAGCAAAGTGTGGAATCATGCATTTTGATAGTAGGAATAAAGTAGAGAATCCAGAAATCGGAGGTGCAAAGGGACTTGGGAGTGCTAGTGCAGGATTCCCAAAATCTACAGGTCAAATCAGTAAAAAAGAAAGCAAACCCAATTTCAAGAGGGATACAAAAAAACAGTGATGTAATGCTGAGGCTCTATAAGCCGCTGGTAAGGCTGCATTTGGAATATTGTGACCAATTTTGGGCACCATTTCTGAGGAAGGATGTGCTGGCTCTGAAGAGGGTCCAGAGGAGGTTTACATGAATAATCCCAGGAATTAGGATAAGAAATACTTTATTGTCACATGTGACTAGGCCCAGTGAGATTCATTGCTTGCATGCACAATGGATACAAATAGCAGCCACCTATGGGGCTGACAAAGTTACAAAGCACTCCGTCTTTTGGTAGGTTTTATTACCTAAAATTAGTAGGTTCACCTATGATGAGCATTTGTCAGCACTGGGCCTGTACTCGCTGGAGTTTAAAAGAATGAGGGGGGACCTCATTGAAACATACAGAACAGTGAAAGGCTTGGGTAGAGTGGATGTGGAAAGAATGTTTCCACTAGTTTCTACTAGGATGTTTCCACTAGAGGTCATAGCCTTAGAATTAAAGGACGTTCTTTTAGGAAGGAGATGAGGAGAAATGTCTTTAGTCAGAGGGTGATGAATCTGGAATTCTTTGCCACAGTAGGGTGTAGAGGCCAAGTCAGTGGATATTTTTGTGGCAGAGATAGATTTTTGATTAGTACAGATGTCAGAGGTTATGGGGAGAAGGCTGGAGAATGGGGTTGGGAGGGAGAGATAGATCAGCCATGATTGGCGGAGTAGACTTGATGGGCCGAATGGCCTAATTCTACTCCTTTCACTTATGACCTTATGATCATCATTGAGGTCCCTGCCTCCTCTCTTGCTCCTCTCAATGGCCTAGGATAGATCCCATCAAGCCCTGGAGATTTATCCACCTTAATGCTCCTCAGGAGACACACCACTAGCTCTTTCTTGATCTCATACTGCCCTAGCATATAAATATACCACAGTAATCTCAGTATACTAGTGAGAGAGAAGCCGATGAGGAAATTAAATCCATCAATGAATAAAACTCCAGATTCCCAAGTGAAAACCATTGTAGTATTAGAGACAAACAGAGTTACATTGCATGAATGATTGTAGCAGAGTTTGAAGACATCGATGTTCAATGCTGTTTTTAATATAAATGTATTTAGAATTAATATCATATGATGTCGTCCATAATGTTCCAAATGTTGTAAACATTTCAATGAGTGTTTGAAGCAGAAATAGGTGCTGTATTCAAAAAATATATACAAACAAGTGGACATTGAACTTTTTATCAAGCATGAATGACTGCGTCACAATTGAAAGATTCACAAAGAATAAAGGACTAGTATGTATATCAACTTGTGGAAAATTTTGCAAGCAGGATGGAAATGAAAGGTCTTAACTTTCCATGTATAATGTGCTAGAACATTCCCTCTTCTGACACCATTGCGAAAATCTTATTAAAAAAGGTTGAGATTTCTTTAGCTTCTTGAAACCTAAGCTCTTCTTCCCATTATCGACACCAGACAGGAAACCATGATATCTTCCCCACCCAAGTCATTAATGAAATATTAAGTTCACTAACCAAAAATAAAGTCAAGGTCTAAGAATGCCAACAGACATGTTTCAAGCAGTTGTTCCTGGCGCTTGCCTAGGTCAATAGAAAACAGAAGTAACATATTTTGGTCAGTATATCTTCTGCCAAGCTTCAATTGCTTGTGGTCATATGGCTTCTATCACACACCATACTAAAGTTGTGGCTTTTAACTCTCAGCTGGAAACTCCACATTGAACAAAAAACTTCCACTATTCAGAACCTTCTGAGTGTCCAAAAAATTATGTTTAGTGGAGTAGAAAAGATGGCAATCAAATTGTGCACAGCACCCCCCCCCCCCCCAAACAGCAATGTGATAATAACCATACTTTTTTTGACATGTGGATTTTTTGACATGTGGACATGTGAAATTTCCCTGCTCTGAAATCTTTAATGAAGCAGATATCTCACCTATATGAAATCTCATCCAAAAACCACATCCCCAACATGGTAGCATCCCCACAATGCTGCACTGATCGTTCAGCTGAGATGTTTCTGTGCTTTGGATGAATAGTTTAATGCATAATCTTTTACGCCCTAGCATAACAGTGTAATCAACTGAACCATGGGTGACACTGTATTGTACCTGACATATGCCACAGCATATGTGAGTTAAACAAATAAACTCAACAGAATGACAGAAATAAATCAAAAGGTTGCTAGTGAAGGGTTTCACTTTGTAATTTATCTTTACAAGGAAGTGAAATGTTAGTATTTAGTTTCTGATTTACTGAAACATTCAGGTTATCTATTAACCTATTCAACAAATGGACTTATGGTTCACAGCAACAGAGGAGCCATAGAAAAACATTGCTGCGTGATTAAGATGCAACATTCCATACCCAAACAGAGGTAAAAATTTTAACTAACTGCCTCTTAATTAATGTTTTTCATATTTCATGGTCATTTGTAATTACTCCAGGTAGCTAATGAGTGCCAGTTATGTCAAACATAATAGACTAAGCAATGCCCGCTAATTATCTAGTAGGGGACCTCATAATTCCCCTTGGTTACAGTTCATTATTTGAATTGCAGCATTTTTCTGAAACTAAAAATAAAAATAAGTATATGCCTATGTTTTAAAAGCCTAAACACATTCTGGTATTCTGTTATAAATATGGATATTGGGGGAACCTCAAAGGTCCCCAAATTTCTGTTCCATACCTCATTCATAGACTCCATTTTGAAGCAGGATTCTGCTTAGCTGCTGAAATAGAACTGTGTTAGGCCCTTGCAATTCTTTTAAATCCTACTTCTTACATGTTCCCTGCGAGGAAGTACTCGATATAAACACAATAAGTCAATACACAACACAATAAGTTGCCTATGATCAAATACACAATTTTTCAAATTGATAGAAATTGAATTATTATTGTTGTGGAAAAACACCAGAATCAGCAGTCTCTAGTGATGCCAATAAATACAGTAAGCACAACAGTAAATATGCCAAATGCGAAACAGCAGAATGGTGCAAAGATTGTATAGCAATCTGCAACAATGCAAAGAGAATACTAAAGTGTCTTTCACTCAGTTTGATTGTATACAAATGAAAGAATATTTAATGTATTAAAAAAAAATAGCTTTTGGCATTCTCATTGATTTTGATACATCTACAAAATAGTACGGATCATATGCCTTCCTGCAATGCATCAGTTTTAATTGTACGTTTCTATCTTAGAGACACAGCAAATCTCTTTAACGCTATTTGTCTTCACTGATATTGATGTAACAATTTTTTTAATGGCATTACAGTACGGAATTTTAAATAATTTTAGGTTGGAACAGCAGACAGTGAATTGTAATTGTTTACATTCTGATGGATATTCCTTTCCATTGATTCCTTGGCAAGAGAAAAGGTCTTGTTTGCATTTCAAATTAACATCAAATTAACAGTTGGCTATTTGATGAATTCCATTCTGATACATTCAATGATAGCAAATACAGGTTTAACATTATTGGAATGGTATTGATTTTACTGTAAAAGAAAGGAAGCTTCATAGATCTGACACAATAACTCTTTATGTCACCATTTAGATCTACTTATGCTGTTTTAGAATTGATTAAGTAGCTGAAATGATTTAAGATGGTAAAAGAACCTACAGCCTTTTCGATTTCTTTAAAAAAAACTCCCTTTCCAATCCTCAGTCTTTAGAATTATTAAATGCATGATTATTTAATTCTCCTAATTTAACCAACAATTTTGCTCGTGTTTGCATTTCAGCATTACTGCCATTGATTTTTTGTATTTCCTTCGGTAACAGTTAAACTCAGTTAAACTCTGTCTTTGCTTGTAAGATGAAGGATTAATCATTATTGAATGAAAGAGTATAACAACATCAGTCAGCAATGAATAAGAAAATATGGTTGATGGCAAACTTGTGCATAGTTTTCACCTCACGAACAGTTATAATGGTCTCCAGATTCTTCATGACTTTCTATTAGAAATTTCCATTTATAGTACAAAGCATGACAACCAAATCCTTTATTTTATTTATCAAGTTGCAACTTAGCATGGTTTCTTTATAATTAATAAATGAGTTAATATTTCTGGAATATAGCTATGTCAAACATAGAACATAGTTTGAAAAGTTTACTGTGCTATAGCATATTGAGACACAAATAGTGTGTTGCTGAATGAATAATTGAATACCCATTTTCATTTCACCCATCTATCCCTTCCAGCTTCCACCTCATCTCAACCTTCCCATCTAAGTTCCTAATCTTACTTGAAACTTGTGCACAATGCTATAAAATGTAATTCATTGCTAGGTAAGTGAGGAATGGTGTAAAACGTGGCTATCGGCATGATGTATTCTGGGCCTGACTAGCTCAATGCATCAGATACGTACAGCTCAATTCCTGATCTCAGAATGCTCAAATGGTATTTCTTAAAATATCACAGGAGGCCGCAGTCGGGAAATGCAAAATGCAGCATCATTTGAAGTTTAAAAAAAGCCCTTGTATCGTAAACAAATTGAACAAAGAGACTCTTCTGCATTTTTGTCGGTGTGTTTTCCATCTACAAGGGTAGAGGAGGGGATCGCACATTAAAATACCTTCCTGAAGTAACTGAACTATGCCTGGCGATATATTCTGATCAGCAGCATAAAAGAAGGGTGGGGTGTCCTGACAGGAAAGCAAACAGAAGTCTTTGTTGGTTTGTGTTATATGCTGCTCACTCATAAAACTCAGATGCAGCAAGAAAAAGCTTATGCTGGAGAGCAAGTCTGCTGGTGATAACGTGATCATTCCATGTTTTAATAATAATTTCAAACTCATTCAGCACCTTTTAGATACTTCTGTATCCAAATATGGATCGTCAGTAAATAATATTAAAACCAAATTACCCAGGAATATAGATAAAGTGGCAGCAAACCATTCTGTCATTTGGAATGATCATTCCATTTTGATCAATTAACATTGTGCAGGAGGATGTCACAATGTAAATGGTGCAGGGTGGCACAGTGGTGCATCTGGTAGAGCTGCTGCTTCACAATGCCAGACACTTGGGTTCGAGCCTGACCTCATGTGTCTGTATGGAATTTACACGTTCTCCCTGTGACCACATGGATTTCCTTTGGGTGCTCCAGCTTCCTCCCACATCGCAAATACATGCAGGCTTGTGGGTTAATTGGCCTCTGTAAATTGCTCCTGGTGTGTAAGGAGTAGATGAGAAAGTGGGATAACAGAACTGGTATAAATGCGTGATCAATGGTTGGCGTGGACTCGGTGGGCCAAAGGGTCAGCTCCCATGCTGTATCACTAAACTAAAACTAAACATATTACCACAATTGTAATAGAAATAGGAGTAAAGTATTTGTGCAATGTCTAAAAGTGTCCATCCCATGAAACAAGTTAAGGTGCTATGGTGTTTTGCAGCTTATTTGAAGGGGTGCGTGTGCGTGTGTATTTGATTGTGCATGTGCATGCGGTTTATTTTTAATTAGTTGATAGTTATTTGGGACCCAGTATGCAGTACATCATTCCCACCATTTTCAATGAAGGTCATATTAAATGAAACCCTGCTGCGAGACACAAGATAAAAAGCAATACAAGTATTCCATTGATTAATTGCTGACTGAACATATTACAATTCACAGCCGAACTTCATATATCTGGTTACGTAAAACATGTTTAATTTTGGTGACTAGTTGATTTTCTAATTTAACAGTTATGTTATTAAGAATAACAGTGAGTCTATCCATGTAGAAAAATAGTAAGATTAAACAAGAACTTACCAGTTTGAAGTTTGATCTTTATTTTATGAGGAGTTACGATGAGTGATTATGTGAAGAAGGCCGTCCAGGTGCATGCGCGTCAATCTTCAAAGCAGCGGTGTGAAATCACAGATAACAGTAGTTGAACTAACATAGTAAGATTAGAGATGACTAGAACTACCAGATGATCTTTATGATATGAGGGTTGGGAGCGGAGGGCACATAATCGCTCATCGTAACTCCTCATAAAATAAAGATCAAACTTCAAACTGGTAAGTTCTCGTTTAATCTTACTATTTTACTTCGGAGTCACGTGAGTGACTACGTGAAGACTTTGAAGCTCTGTGATTACATGCCGTGGAAAAAAAACAAGTCCACACAAGCACGACTGCATCAGTTTATCACAGATAAGGGAAAACATTAATAATGCATACAGACATGACATAGATTTAAAACATGCTGATGCTGATAAATGAACAAATAATAATAATAGTAACCTCTCTCATCCGGGGGGAAACTATAAAATAGAACCTAAAATAGAGTTGGCAAATACCCCTGGTCTGGCAATGGGTTAAAATAAAATGTTTGGAAAACTCGTTCGTTAGACCATCCTGCAGTCGGCAGGATGTGGTCCAGAGGACCGTACATAACCCTTGCTGCTGATGTAGTAGCAGCCCTGGTGGAGTGAGATTAGAAAATTAGTATCTACTGTATAAGCCAGAACCCTGTTTTAACCACCTGGAGGTGGTCTGAACTGATACCTTCTTGAGAGGTTTTTAGTAGCTAACTACATAGGTAGTATGAGAGCCTCTAAGGCTCTAGGTGACCTTGACGTAATGTTGTAAATGTGTGACCACACATAACCGAAGGTGCATGGGGTATGCAATGAGAACTAGTTTGAGACCTGACACCCCTGGGCTGCCCTGCATAACTAAATCGTAAACATGAAATATTATATTATAGCAGGTATAACCAACCTGTCCAGTTGCAATTTATGTAATGACTGGACCCGTTGCGCTGAGAACAGCACCAAGGGGATAACTACCTTATGAGAGCCGAGCCAAAGATAGGGATATAGCTGGAGCCCCCTGGTGAAGTAGTGTTAACACAATGTCAATATCCCATACTTCCGTGTACTTGGGTCTGGGAGAACTTGTGTAAAGATATCCTTAATAAACTGGATATCAGAGGGTGAGACCCGACAGAGCGGTTCCCGCTCGCTTCAGCAAATATAATGAGAAAGCACGTTGGGCACAGTTAATGGGACTATCACTTAATTTATTGTCAATGGCCCATTGAAAATGAACTCTAAGACGTCAGTGTCCGTGCCGTATTATATGTAACATAGCATTTAAACAGAACGCTTCCCATCTCCTGAAGAGGAAATGCACTGCTTATTTGGTGCTATCCCTGCACTCTGCAGTGAGCACATACATGGATCGGTCTGACAACCCAAGCCGCAGGAGCTGTCTTCTCAGATTCTGTAAGGCAATGAATTGATTAATCATGCAGAGGCTGGTTCCCCAAGTCCCAGGCTGAACCAGCAAAGTTTTATGTTTAGAAAACCCATATAAGGTTCTACTATAATTCCCAACATATGCGGGAAACCATGGCTACATAGGCCAGTCAGACAGTATGAAAAATTATTGCTGAATTTATTGCAAGACCCGACTGATGAGGCAAAATGGAGCAACGACATAAAAGAAAATTCCTTCCCCGTGTAGCGAGAATGTATCTCTCGCCACTGTGATGCCACATGTCTTTACAACCGGTGAATGAGCCTGGATGCAAACATATCGACATTCGGTGTTCAATCGAGCCATAATGTTATAAAATACTTTGTGATCCAACATCCATTCTGTGTTGTCATTGATTTACGTGATGATACACCAGCGCCAAATAAGGTTGGGTAAATTATGACAGGATACTTTGGCTTGATTGCACCCATGTGACCAACATATGCCACCACCACAGTGTATCAACCTGGAACTGAGCATGCATATCCGCACAATAACCCTTTAACCCATAGTATGCACCTAGCGTCTATAGGTAGTTGATACCAATAACTGAAGAATTGGTAATTCATGCAAATCCCATTCGCCTCCGTAACTAGAGATGGCATTCGTAATTTCCCATCTAGAGCACTATTCAGTCTGTAATAACTGAAGATTTACTGACCAAAACTACTGGAGCAATGCTGAATATTGTTCGTCCACCATTGTGACTTAGGTGGCTTCAGCTGGTAAAGCATAGACCCGTTAACAATGACCTATATGGCACTTGAGAGGTTACTACTTTACACGTTGTAAGTTCTGATAAAGCAAAGACCAATTGCACAGCTGAAACACAGCTGCTATATTGCCAATTACACTTGATGAATAGAAGTGCTTCATAACAAGGTTGTTACAGGCTTCTATTGATTCCAATCTCTTGCCCCAGGGCGGAGTCACAGATAATGAATAGTTAAATGTAAAACCGAATAATCAAACTACAGTTGGTATCAACTTAAATTTAACTGGAGGAACCTCAATTTCTCAAATATAGTTGCGGCTGAAACAGTTGATTTTGGCAAAACACAGCGTTTAGAATATCATTCAGCTAAGCCATAATAAGTGTTTTTGAGCTCTGAGCAGTCCCAGCACCGATTTAGTAATTTGGTAGATGTCCTGGGAGCTGAAGTTAGCCCATTTGCAAACGCATTAACTGTTATCATTGCCCCATCCAGCTAAATTCCAAATGTCTCCTGGGATCCCTGTGAATGGGACCTGAATAGTATTCAACTTTGAAATCGATGCATGCCATAAAGATCCTAAGGAAATCAGTTTGTTAGACAGTAACAAAGTTCCATATACTGAAAAATCTATGTTGCACATGCTAGTTAAATCAATTTTAAACCAACATCCTCCATCTTTCACAATGAACAGGCCACGCCTGCCATAATTTCGTGCCTGCCTTGAATTGACAACTCTGGCCAGATTCCCGAGCCTGTCTCGAAAGGTGATCCTGGCCATAATACTGAGCCTGCCTCGAAAGACAACTCTGGCCATAATACTGGGCCTGCCTTGAAAGGCTACTCCGGCCATAATTCTGAGCCTGCCTCGAAAGACGACTCTGGCCATATTTCCGAGCTTGTTCCGGAAAGCAATCCTGGCCACAATACCGAGCCTGCCTCGAAAGACAACTCTGGCCCCAATTCCGAGCCAAGCTTGGGACCCTAGTATACTGTGCAATAATAACCCAATCTCATGTTATCATTTTAGTATATAACTGATCTGAATCTCATGTTATCATTGTCATTTGTACAAAACAATTGTAAATATTACCAACTTGTAAATGGTCCACTACCCCATGTTTCGGAAGAACCAGACCCACCTACCTCCATGGTTACCGGTGGTCTATGGTAAGACAAACGGCCCCTGATGTGGGTTCTATTCCCGTCCTTGATTGGAGAGTAGGAATGGTAGTGTATGTGGATTCCATATTTCCTGAGACCGGCTTGGACCTTGGCCTGAAAGGCCTCTGCCCAGCTTACAAGCTGCCACTAGTTTCAGTGAACTGCTTACTGCCGATGAGGCGTGGGGTGTGTCGTCGCCGATACGATGAAGCTTGTTCGTCGTTGGTACCTTGATCAGTCCACCAGCTTTTGCTTCCTCATTCAGGTATACCCGTTGGTTAAGTCTTACCTGAAAAGAAGATTCGGCGCCTGGTTTCATTTCCTCCAATGTCACCCCTGATAGCGCAGTTCACTGCCGGCACTTGTAGTGTGAGGGGAACTCTGGCCCCTTCCGGGTAATCTGCCAAAGGCTGGAACCAATTTATCCGGCAGTAACCCCTTCGCTTGCGAGTATTTCCTCTCACTCCCCTCCACAGAGAGGGAAATTCGTAGGCAGCCCTGAAAACAGGTGCTGCCGCAGGCCCCTGAGGATACCTGCGCTGACATGGCCCCTCCTACGGACGTATATCAAGATTTTTGCTCTGAGTCAGACAGGAACTGACCCCAAATGCTCCCCTCCTCAGAGAGGGAGACATTGTGCAGCCTTGTAACAGGTGCCGTTGCCGTGGGCCCCGAGGAGACCTGCGGTGATAACTCCCTCCTTTGGAGTATATCATTGTGGAGCACCTCTCCATCAGGTGCTCCATGTGGGTTTGAACATTCAAAGACATTACCCATGAAGGAGGGGATCCTCTCCATCAGGAATCCTCCTGGCCCGACTCGTTTGAGTCAACGGGCCTCTTCCCTACGCTCCCCTCCTCAGAGAGGGAGATATAATTTTGTGGCTACCCTCCAAGTGGGGTTGCCTAGGTGCTACCAGCACCAGTCTGAAGCCACTGGCTCCACCGCCAGCGACTCGGAAGGCAAATTTGAACGCCGCCCACTACCCGCACTTCCGCGGTCTCCGTAGCGGGTTCCCCGCGGTCCGTTTCCGGAATTCCCCGAGGTCATGACCGGGATTCCCTGTGGTCCGTGACTGGGTTCCCCGCGGTCCATAAAGGTTCCCCCGCGGCCCGTCCGGACTTCGCCCCGAAATTCAGTAGGAAAACTCTGTAAGCAGAGAATCCTGCAAAAGAAAACATAACCTGGGAATAAGTTTAAAACTTACCTTGAGGTTTAAACTTACCGTTGGCAGGAGCAGCGTGCCTGCCAGTCCGACGTTGCGCAATGTGATAGGCGTAATGACGTGCATGCGCCTGGACGGCCTTCTTCACGTAGTCACTCACGTGACTCCAAAGTAAAATCGATATATTACCACCACTGCTGAAATGATTTTATGTTTCCCTGTCATGTTAATTGAAAGAGTGTTTTGATTCTAATTTGCTCTACTAGAAGGAGGTGCCGCATGATGGCTGCCTCGCCAACGGTCTGTCTTCGTCTTTTCCTTCTTTGTGTTTTTAGTTTGTTGTAAAATGTATGTTTTTGTTTTATGGGGAAATTTTTCTTATCTCTTTCCATGACGGAGATGCGACTTTTTCCGTGTCGTATCTCCATCAGCACTGCAGCCTAACATTGTGGAGTTGGCGGCCTCTTGCTGGGAATTCTAGAGCTCCAACGCGGAAGCCTGCAGACAACATTTCAGATTATTTCCACTATAAATAAGCAGTCAGATCTGTCTGTTATATTTTCAATACATTTTAAATTCTTTATTTACTTTGAACACTTCAGTTTTCTGCCAATATCTTGTGGCGGAAGGGTATTATTCTGGCTGGTTTGTGACCAGGGGTGTTCCTCAGGGACATCTGTTGTTTGTGATAGGCATAAATGACTTGGACATACATGTAGATGGGTTGGTTAGGAAGTTTACCCATGACACAAATTGGTGGAGTTGCAGACAGTGAGAAAGTCAAAGAGATGTATATAAGTTACAGATTTGAGGTGAGGAATGGTAGATGGAATTTCATCCAAGCAAGTGTAAGATGTTGTACTTTGAGAGCTTGAATTTAAGGAGAATGTCTACAGTTAATGATAAGACTCTTAACGGCATTGATGTACAGGTAGATCTTGAGGTCCACGTTCATAGCTCGCTGAATGTGACAATGGTAAAGATGGTGTTTGCTAAATTTGCCTTCTTCAGTTGGGGCATACTGTATAAGTGTCAGGACATCATGTTGCAGATTTTTTAAACTTTGCTTTGGCTATGTTTGGCGTACTGTGTACAATTCTGATCGCTTAGTTACTGGAAGAATGTGGAGGCTTTGGAGAGGATACAGAAGAGGTTTATCAGATTGTTGCCTGGATTGGAGGGTTATAGCTAGAAGGAAAGATTGGATAAACTTGTATTATTTTTTCTGACATGTTGGAGATTGACCTAAAGAAAGTATATCAGATTATAAAATGCATAGATAGGATATACAGTCAAAATCTTTTTAGGGCCCGTCCCACTTGCCGATTTTTTTCGGCATCATGTCAGTGTCGCCAAAAGAATTTGAACATTTCAAAATCCAGCGGCGACAAAAAAAACGTTGCAACACTCGAAAAAACACCGCGCATCATACGTCATCACGCCGCGTCACGGCGCGTCACCGCCGCATCACGCCACATCATGCTGCGACGTTTTGATGACCTGATACGTCAGTCAATTATGCCGGCAGTCGCCAAAAAAATTGCCAAGTGGGACGCCTTTTTGCTAGGGTGGAAATTTCAAAAGCTAGAGGGCATAGGTTTATGGTCAGATGAGAAAGGTCTAAAGCAGATATTTGGGACATGTTTTTTTACACAGAAATTGGTGGATGCCTAGAACCCAATGCCAGGGATAATCATCCTTCAGTCTATCCAGAATACCGAGAATACTCCAGGTAGTATAGTCCAAGAGAGTACTGGGAACCATTCATCCAAAGCTACTCTTTCCCTTTTAAACATTCTGTCTACACCACATATTATGTCCCAAATTACTAATGTATGCCAAATCATGTTAAACTAAAATTAACTACACCTTCCACTCCTCCACCTCCAAGCTTAGTTTATAGCAGAAATATTGTCTCTATTGGTTAATCTTGAGTTAATCCCCTTTCCCCAATCTGTACTCACGCAAACCAACACTGTCTCCACTAATGGTAACATAAAAATATTTAGGGCTTTATTTAGTATCAGAAAAACTGATTCAGTAGTTTCCTTAACATTGAGTCAGATCAGATTTCAACTTTTCATTTAATTTTCAGTAATTAACTCACAGTGACTGCAGTGTGCAGGCAAAACATCTCACACGATACACCAAAACATGTACCTCCCAAACCCCTGTGGTTTCTCACATCGTGTGATCAATATGATTCTAAATTTCTATAGACCATTTCAAATGTTCTTGTTTTGTCCTGTCAGTTGTTTGTTCTGTTCTTTGTGCAAAAGCAAAACTGCAGATAATGATCTGAAAATGCTAAAAAAAAATGCACAGTGGGTTGGACATCAGCTTTGGAGGAGAGAGATATGGAGATACCGAGGGAGAGGGGAAGAGAGAGACAGAGACATAGATGGACAGAAACATATCAAGGGTTTCAGACTAATGACCTTTCATCAATATAGAAGTTCTTTGACCTAAAATGTTAACTCTATTTCTCCTGCTGTGGATGATCCCAGTCCTTCTGTTTATTTCCAGCATGTTCTGTCTTTATTCCCGTTTTCTCATTGTTGGTGACTATCTTATGCGTAATTATGGCCAGTTGCTTTTTCCTACGCTCAATACCCATGATGCCATAATTGCTGTTTTCGAAATAACAACACCTTTCAAAATCATAGTTCTTGGGAAACATTATCTATTTTAAATCATGTCTCTGTGAAAGGCCTTATTCACTGAACATTTGGTTGGCTAATGACAAACATCTTCTTGCTTGAAGCATGTTATTCATCTTGTTATTATGAAACATCTCCAACGGCTGGTTTGGATGAGAGATGTAACATCAAAGAGGATGGAAGCATGGCCTTCAGACAACCATTACGCATCAATTTACGCATACTAATCGCACACTAATCCCATTTCATTCTCCACAGATTTCCATCGAGTCCCCCTATATTCTACCACTCACTTGCACATACAATGGCCGGTTAACCTATCAACCTGCACATCATTGAGATGTTGGAGGAAACAGAAAAAGCTAGAAGACACACATGCACTCGCAGAAAGAATATGCAAACATCACACAGATAGCACCCAAGGTCAGAATCAAACTCAAATCACTGGGCCTGTGAGACAGCAGCTCGATTAGCCACTGCTGCGTCACCATGCGAGCCCTGTTACTTTATCCAATCTTCCTATTGTGCTTACACAATAGATTCTATAGAAAACAAAACCATGTACATAACCTGATACCATTTGTATTTCAGTAGACTCTCAAATTCCAGTTAGTATGAATTTCCTGGACTGACGTTAGCATTATTTCAAATCCAATTGTCTTGGAGTGCTGGAATAATTGAGGAGTAAGAGCAATTGAACAAAATCCATCTGAAGGGCATTTCCAACTTCAGCTTTCCAAGCAAAAGTTTGTATATTGAAACAATAAATTGCAATCACGTACATCATTCAGAGTGCAAGTTAACACTAGTTATCTGGGTCATATTTAATAAAACGGTACACTGCTGCTTCTGCTGAGGATTATGACAGATTATGCTATAATGTTTAATCAACATAGTTTTGCTAAAGGCTTGGTTTTCACAAAGCAATTTATAAATTTCAGTTCTAGGTATCTCTCAATATCTGCTCGCAATATTCATTATTTTGACCCAATATCATTGATGAAAGTTTTTCTTCAAAATTGGGCACAGGTTAATATTGATGATGCAATGACCTTTTTAAAAACAGATCCCTTGTTCTATTCACTGTTTTAGTTATCAAAAGGTGTCTATGTTTCAAAAATGAATTCCTCAGCTGAACATTCTACATGGTGGCCTTAGGCAGTGACTAAAAAACAGGTTGCACAACAGGGATAGAGTTGATTCATTAATCATCTTGCACTTTTTTTCAAGCTGCTATCAATAATTCTAATCAATAGCATATTCCATTGGATTTGACATAAAGTATGGAATTA
This sequence comes from Malacoraja senta, assembly GCA_038087875.1. Classification (NCBI taxonomy): domain Eukaryota; kingdom Metazoa; phylum Chordata; class Chondrichthyes; order Rajiformes; family Rajidae; genus Malacoraja; species Malacoraja senta. The sequence goes on along the minus strand of JAXLNO010000438.1, from coordinate 502,975 downwards.
TGGTTTATGCAAGTATCCATTATGTTTTTACAGTTGCCTTCCATCTTTCTATTTTTTCTATGTTTAATGTTATAATTTAAAAAATCAAGTCTATTTTTTCATCTGTGGCGATGAGTGATTTCACAGCTCTCAGTACTCAAGAGATGGGTAATGGCCCTGTCCCACGGGCAGGCGGTTACTGGCAGTGAAGCGCGGCATCTCCGGAAGCGGGGACTGCGCGGCTACCACGAGAGCGCCGCGCGTATGCCGCGGGAGCGCCACACGGATGCCGCGTGGGGCCCGAGTGATCTCCGTACGGCCGGTCCCACGAGCTTGCGGTAAGTTAAAAAAAATTAAACCTTACCGGAAGCTGTTGCCAGCGTATGCCAGGTGATCACCGCACGGCCTGTCCCACGAGCGCGGCGTCGGGTGATGATGACATCGCGCAACGCAACGCGCTACGCGATGACGTCAATTCGGCTCGCGGCGCTGTGGCGGTGCTAGCGGTGCTCATGGCGCACTGGCGGCGGCTGTGGCGGTGCTCGTGCCGCACTGGCGGTGCTGTGGCGGTGCTCGTGCCGCACTGGCGGCGGCTGTGCGGTACGACAACATCTTTGAACATTGTCGACTTTTTGTGAGCACCGTTTTGGGACCAACACCGCACTGTCCCGGCGGTGTGCGAGGGACCGACCCCGCGGGCCATGCGCGGTCTCTGGCGGTCCACGAGCGGTCCCAACTTCCTGCTTCACTGCCAGTAACCGCATACCCGTGAGACAGGCCTTTAAGGCTAGCATTAATTGAGCATCTGTAATAACCCTTGAGAAGATGGTGGTAAACCAAAGTAAGGGTAAAGGTTTACCCGAAGCATGGTAGTTTTTTTCCAGAGTCATTTTAGATCAGTTATTCGAGAATTTCAATCCTGTGAAGAAGAAAGAGCATCAATGTAATTCCTAACAGTATTGTGTGAATCTTTGCGGGGAGACCGATAACACTGCAATTAACTATATTGGATTTGTCCAGCGTGAATGGTCAAGGCATACCTGGGCAAAATTCCATATTTTCAGATAGCTGCCAATGTTTGTAATTCTACTGGAACATTTGACTAGAAGCATGCCAGTTATGGAATGTATGTCTCCAATAGTACAGCTGGGATGTTATCTTGCTCCATAGGTTTCATTGCATCTAATCATGTCTGTCATTTCTTGGTATCAAGTGTAGTAAGCAGAATGAAGACGGGATGTTGTCTCCATCAGGACTGTGTGGAGGTCACTCCTGTCAATACAATTATAGACAAGTAGAACTATAGTAAGAAAGCTATGAGGTTGATGTCAAATAGATCTATCCCTATATATATCATTGACGTCAAATAGATCTATATATTCATTCAAACTGCCAGCTATGTCATTCGTAATTTGATCAGTGACATTGCCATCACCCTGCTCAAAATAATAGATTTTGGTCCATTACTCAGGGCGCATTCCATGCTACATTTTGTACCCCTGCTAGGTATTTTTCTGAAGATCAACACAAAATGCGGGAGTAACTCAGCGGAACAGGCAGCATCTCTGGAGAGGAGAGAAGGAATGGGTGATGCTGCCTGTCGTGCTGAGTTACTCCACGATTTTGTGTCTATCTTCGGTTTAAACCAGCATCTGCTGTTCCTTCTTAGGTATTTTTCTGATTAATTTGGTGGAAGGAGAGCAGGAGATGGGAATCATCTGGAGGTTTCTTTACTTGTGTCCGACCCAGTGGGGTCCGGAGCTGTTGTTGCTGAACCCCAGGATCACACTTCCTCAATTAGTTATCATTTCACACAATCAGTGGGCTTGTCGCACCCGGGATAATAATGGAGAACGTGGAATCTATTGGTGGACCACTGTGTGGAGCAGCAGACTACAGATGCTTTTCAAGACAACTTTGCAACATCTGTATGGCTGGGAGTGATTTATTTTTGTCTGAATTTGTTGCTTTGGTCAAAGCTGGGGAATCCAAGAAGTTTTCTTCTTATTCTATTTGAATATAGCAATTTTGATGCAGCTTCAGGGGCAACTAAAAATCAACCATAATGCTATGGATTTGCAGTCATATATACTCCAGACTAGATAAGGGGCCCGAAAGGTAAAGGATAACAAAATATACCGTTATGACATTCTGGTACTTTCACCTTCACTATCACTGAGACTAGCTTTTTTATAAAATGATGTATTTGGCCAGTACGGCTAATCTGCCATTTGCCAACTCCCTGCCTAGCTGGTCTCCATGTTCTCACAGGAGATCATGTGATCAGACCTTACGTACACCTATGTCACCACACCTCCTAAAATGGCGGGCAAAGCCTGACACCTGAATACACTTTATTGTTAATGAATGTGGGTATAAAAATATATCAAAGTTAAAGAGGACAATAATTTATTTTAATGCCTGGAAACTTGGAATCAGGTCAACCTCAAATCACATGCAAAATATATTCATGAATTAAAGCTTTGGTCCTGTCATTGAAAACCAGCAACACATACCGAAAGGAAACAGGCCATTCGACCCACCACATCCATCTGTCCTAATCCCATCTTCCAGCATTTGGTCCGTAGCCTTCTATGCCTAGCCAAGGCAAGTGCTTCCCTAGACATTTCTTAAATGCTATGTATGACCAATCGCTGCTTTCTCCACTCTCTGCAGCAGGTCATTCCCTCTCCGACAATACATTCACACTTGGTGAAAAGGGTCCCCCTTACAGCCCCTTACAATAAATCTATATCATTCAGTTTTACTCAGCTGTGATAAGGAGACATTTTTCATGCAGACTACCATATCTCTACCTCTCATAATTTTTATATCTCAGTCATGTCCTCTCTTAACGTCCTCTGCTCCAGGGAAAATTGATCTCACTTCTCCAGTCTCTGCTCCTAACTGAAACCTATTGCCTCCCTAAAATTATGCAATGATTGAAATATATTTTTCCATGTACTGTAACTCATTTGAAAATGCAGATTAAAATCCAAACAGGAGGTATGGAGGAGGGATGATTAGTAGATTTGCAGATTGCATGAAATTGGTGGTGTTTTGGAAAGTAAAGAATGTTTTCTAAGACTACCTAAAGACATACATAGATTGATGAAAGCTTGGGCAGAGATTGACAGATGGAATTTAATCCTGACAGGAGTAAATTAATGCTTTTTGGAAAGTTATTTAGAGGGTAGGAAATATACACTAAATGGTAAGGCACTATGGAATATTGAGGAACAGATTTGGGGTTCTAGTTCATAGATCCCTGAATGTGACAACATAGGTAGAAAGGGTGGTGAAAAAGACATATTGCATACTTTCCATCAAAGGATATAGAAGTTGGGATGTAGCATTTTAACTTCACAAAACACTAGTTAGACCGCACTTTGAATATTGTATGAAGTTCTGGTCACCATGCTGTATAAGCTATAAGTTTGCACTGTAGAGTGAGGAGAAATTCACCAGTTTGTTGCCTGAATTGTAGACCTTAGATATGGGGAGAGATTGGATAGTCTGGATTTGTTTACCCTGGAGTGAAAGAAGCTGAGGGGTGGTCTGATAGAGATATATACAATTAGAAAAGATATATGGAGATAGGGTAGATGGTCAGAATCTTTTTCTGTGGGGGGTTAACAAAAACAAGTAGGCATAGGTTTAATGTGAGAGGAAGGTGTTACAAGAGAAATTAAAGGGGAAAAAGCCGTCAGGTCGCTGTCAGAGGCTGCCGAGTGAAGCAGCAACTGGCTTTGGCTGAAGAAGAAGGACTCCAACTGGGCTGCAAAATGACCAGCAAGAGGGGTAAAACGGAGAGGAGCGCACCTGGGACGCCAGGTGTTGCTGTTGAGCCCTCTGGAGGTGTCGTGGGCCTATCAACAAAACAACAAGGAAGGAGGGTGCCCACCTGATGACCCCAATGAAGTTTTTGCCCCTACCCCCACTCAAGATAGTAAGAAGGTGCCAATTATAGTGGAGATTGTAATATCAAGTCCTATAAGCTCAACTACAACTCACTGCCAGAGGAGGTAGTGGAGCCAGGTACAATCACTTGGCTTAAGAGACATTTAGACGGGACTTAAATAGGCAAACCATAGAAGGATACATATGTAATGCAAGCAAATGTGATTAGTGTAGATGGGTGTAATGAGCGTGGTGAACCAAGGGGCCCATTTATATGCTGTATATATCTATGACTCCATAATTTTACTGTACAATTCATCCTACAAACAAATAAATAAAACTCAGTAATGTAGACTTCAATGTGCCATGTCTTGATGTTGCTAAAGCATGGATTGACATGCACTCTACCATCATTTCATTGAATGTCATTAGCCTGTCAGTTGCATATATTCCAGATTAATAACCAGATTTAAAACAGTTTTTCCGTGGCCACTTCCTGTTGAGTAAGTAAGGAACATTGTTTCCATTGCCTGCCGAATGATCGAGCTACCGCATACCATTCTCTACCCAGCCAGTCTCCTAATACTCTCTCTAAATCTCTGTCCATCTGCCATTATCTACATTCTTTTCTCTGCTCCACAGTTTTCTCTACAGTATCTAAATAATGCAGTTCAATGATAATGTTCAAGTTATGTGAAGCCCCTACACTTCATTTCATTATCCCTGAAATTGTCAGATTTGATCTCCTGAGTGGACATATTTAATCATTTCATCCAATTGTGTCTCCATTAAAACAGACAACAGTTCACATTAACTATCTTAATATTTTCCTCTGCTCTACTTAAAAGATGTTTTAAGTAGAGCAGAGCTGAAATCTGATTTCACCCTGACCACCTTCTCCACGTGGAGGGATGCTATATTTGGATATACACCAATGGCTTTTGGAGACTGATAGCTTTTATTGAGGGATATTTAATCTCCTTTTCAGAGCCGGCATTAATGTAATGCTCTCCTTCCCTTTGGAAAGTTATTGGTTTTGAATGTCAGAAAGGTAGCCAGATCACAGATTTCCTTTCCTTTTTAACATATATTTTTCAAGGTATGGTTGACATTGATTGTCAGGTAATGTAATACATCAGGCTTTGTAGCATTGCTCTCCCATCCTATACAGAGACAAAGATCTCATTATTTCCCGAGGTCTCACTTAGACAATCCTCTTGCCTCTGTGGTGATCCAGGTGAACCTAAAGGTCTTGGTAATGGCTAGAGCACAACAAGTAGTGGTTGGCCGAGAACACAAAATCAGTAGCCTCATCACTCCTGGCCTGGTGCTGGAGGACAACTAGATTAATGACGCTACCAATCTCAGTTTTATAATCTACTCACAACCAAGGTAAAACGAACATAAGTGCAGACAGTTGACAAATCGGACATTCACATAAGCACTGTTAAGCTACCTTTAAATCCCCCATAGTCATGCTAGGATCTGAACTAATGTCTCGTTATCGACAAACCTAGCCAGTAATTTCACCTCCAGTCCACTACTCCCATCACTTGCCATTACCACTATTCCAATTTCTTGGCTGAGGAGTTGCACCAGAGAGAAGATTTTATCAATAATTCTTATCCACAGTTAGTGAATTAAGTGATATTACCAACTCCTTCTTCAGTCTAAGCATTTAATTGGCAGGTCAGTCAGAGTGCTTGACAAAGAGACAAGAAAGGGAGTTCAGATAACAATGAAACATAATATTTAATGTTTATTTCATGTGAATGATAGTTTTTGTATGCTTAATATAATGTATTAATGATAACAAGAACAATTAACAAGAACAAAATAATTTCCGGTATTGTTGTAAACCCTGTTACTTTCACAAGTAAATTACAGACAAAGGAAACCCATCCACTGCATATTTCTGATTGGAGAAAAATCTCGGGGAGAAAGAACTTACAACCTGTCGTCAAGGGATTTGGTATAAAAAGGGAAAATGCTGCAGTCTAAATACCAACCAACAACTCATGTTTCCCAAGGACCAGTAATAGGCCAGAAGTGCTGCTATTTAGTATGAGATGCAAAATCAAAAAATCATGAACACATACTCTTTGCAGAAGAAAAAATAAATTGCTGCTATCAATGGCACTATTTTTGTTTATTAGCAAATGAAAAACCTTGTCCTTAATTTGTGTGAGACTTGCTATCTTCAACCAGTGGCAAGTTCAGCCAACAAAAAAGGGTTGTACTGGAGCTTTACCTAACTTATAATGATCATTAAACTAGATGTGAAGAACTGTTGATGTATGTGGTTGAATTATAAACTGGCCTGACTTGCAGGCTGAAACTTGAATGTGAGTGATAGAATTTCCTGGATAGGTTGGCTTGTCACAAATTGATTGCCCCGAGGTTTACCCCGAGGCATTTATCACCATAGCCGGGGACTTCAACAAAGCCAACCTTAAGAAATCGCTCCCTAACTTCAACCAACATGTCTCCTGCAGCACCAGAGGATCAAACACCCTCGACCACTGCTACACGACCATCAAAGACGCCTTTCGCTCTATCCCTCGCCCTCACTTTGGTAAATCCGACCATACTGCAGTGCTGCTTCTTCCTGCCTACAGGCAGCAATTACTGAGCGCACCCCCAGAGGTGAGGATTGTACAGAGCTGGTCAGGGGGCGGGGGGGGGGGGGGGTGGGAGGGGGCAGAGGAACAACTCCAGGACTGTTTGGAGTTTGTAGACTGGGCAATGTTCAGGGACTCGGCTACGGACCTGAACGAATACGCCACAGTCGTTACAGACTTCATAAAGAAATGTGTGGAGGACTGCATCCCAACAAAAACCTTCCGAATGTTTCCTAACCAGAAGCCTTGGATGAACCATGAGATCCGCACTCTTCTGAAGTCCAGATCCTGGGCATTCAGGTCTGGAGATACGGAGGTCTACAAGAAGTCCAGATACGACCTTGGTAAGGCCATCAAAAAGGCCAAAAGGGGCTTCTGCTCCAAGCTGGAGGATGAGACGGATGTTCGGCAACTGTGGCAGGGCTTGAATGCCATCACCTCCTACAAGGCGAAATCAGGAGGCAGCTCAAATGTCAGCGAAACATCACTCCCTGACGAGCTCAATGCGTTTTACGCACGTTTTGATAGGGAGAACACTGATATGCCTTCCCGAGCCCCCTTTGCCGTGACGGTATTTCAGTCACAGTCACGGAGTCCGACGTCAGAAGATCCTTCAGTGGGGTGAACCCTCGGAAAGCGCCTGGACCTGATGGTATACCCGGTCGTGTTCTAAAAACCTGGGCGGACCAACTGGCTGGAGGTTTTACGGACATTTTCAACCTCTCACTTCTGAGGTCTGAGGTTCCCACCTGCTTTAAAAGGGCATCAATAATACCTTGCCCAAGAAGAGCAAGGTGACGTGCCTCAATGACTATCGACCAGTGGCACTAACGTCTATGGTGATGAAGTGCTTTGAGAGGTTGATTACGGCGCATATCAACTCCTACCTCGACAAGAACCTCGACCCACTGCAATTCGCTTACCGCCATAACAGATCAATGGTGGATGCGATCTCACTGGCTCTCCACTCCGCTCTGGACCACTTGGACAACAAAAACTCATATGTCAGGCTGTTATTCATTGACTACAGCTCGGCATTTAATACCATCATCCCCTCCAAGCTGGTTACCAAGCTCTCAGATCTGGGTCTCTGCGCATCCCTCTGCAACTGGATCCTCGACTTCCTCATCCACAGACCACAGTCTGTCAGTATTGGTGGAAATGTGTCATCCTCGATAACGATCTGCAGGTGAGCACCTCAAGGCTGCATGCTCAGCCCTCTGCTTAACTCACTCTATACTCATGACTGCGTAGCCGGACATAGTGCGAACTCCATCATCAAGTTCGCCGACGACACCACTGTTGTGGGACAAATCACTGATGGGGACGAGTCAGAGTATAGGTGAGATCGGCCGATTGACCAAATGGTGCCAGCACAATAACTGGCTCAACACCAGCAAAACCAAGGAACTGATTGTGGACTTTGGAAGGGGTAGGATAGGGAGCCACAATCCCGTTTATATCAATGGTGGAAAGGGTCAAGAACTTCAAATTCCTGGGCGTGCACATTTCTGAAGATCTTTCCTGGTCCCAGCACACTGATGCAATTATAAAGAAAGCACATCAGCGCCTCTACTTCCTGAGAAGATTACGGAGAGTCGGTATGTCAAAGAGGACTCTCTCGAACTTCTACACGTGCACAGTAGAGAGCATGCTGACTGGTTGCATCGTGGCTTGATTCGGCATCCAGGAGCGGAAAAGCATGCAGCAGTTGTGACCACTGCTCAGTTCATCATCGGCTCTGACCTCCCCACCATCGAAGGGATCTATCGCAGTCGCTGCCTCAAAAAGGCAGCCAACATCATCAAGGAGCCACACCATCCTGGCCACACACTCATCTCTCCGCTACATCGGGCAGAAGGTACAGGAGCCTGAAATCTGTTACATCCAGGTTCAGGAACAGCTGCTTCCCCACAGCCATCAGGCTATTAAACTCGCCAACAAACAGACTCTGAACTATAACAGCCCATTGCACTTTATCTGCATATTTATGTGTAAATTGAACTGAACTGTTCTGTATATTTGCTTACAGTATTCTGTTGTGCTGCAACAAGCAAGAATTTCATTGTCCTATCTGGGACACATGACAATAAACTCTCTTGACTTGACTTGACTTGACTTGGCTTACTATTATCCATTATGTATATTTCTTTGGGAAGTGTGGTTAATTTCTCATACATAATGTTGGAAAATGAACGATAAAGTAGATTGTAAATTTCTTCTTTGTGCAGTGATACATTTTGTCTTTCTTTACTGATACTGATACCTACTGTTGTTTAGGAATGGCTGCCCAAGGGTATGATTGTACCCAGTGGGTCTAATCATATTAGCGGCTCTGCTAAGCACCCCATCTTGTGGTTGACTTAAGAACTGTTCATAGACACTAAAAGCTGGAGTAACTCAGCACGGGACAGGCAGTATCTCTAGAGAGAAGGAAAGGGTGATGTTTCGGGTCGAGACCCTTCAAGACTGGCACATGTGGAAAGTTCTGACTGTCAGTTAAAACTGACAGATGGACATGCAGCCTCCATGTAAAAAAAATCAAAACTACAAGCTAAAAATATCATCTCAGTGTGACTTTATCATCAGCATTGCACACCCATTGCTCAATAGACAAAGCATGTTTCTGTTTGCAGAATCAGGTCATCAAGTCAGTTTTTTTCTTCTGTGCAATTATCCTTGCTAGCAGCAATGCATTTCACCTGATCCAATGTTACCTGTAGGATTGAGATATCTTTTCAGATCTTGGTTGTTCTATTATTTGCATTACTATGTGAGTATTAAAATCAATTTAGATTTCTCTACTTGTCTCACTCACTTCAAATATAGCAAAATTTGCTTTATTCAGCTTTCTTTTAATAAAGTGTAGACATTTCTTAATTTTTTAGCAGCGCATACGTCTTTTAATTACCACCTTCCTTTATGGCCGATTGTACTGGTATTTTTCATTATAATTTTTAATAATTAATGTCTAATTCATGAATAATTAATTAAGAAATTATGGTTAATTCAATTAATACAAAACTTTATCAAGATTTATTTGACATCCTTTGGAACAAAAAGATTTTAAAAAAAGGAAGAAAGTAATATTCTTTAGCAATGTTCTTTATTTGATATTGTAGTTCATTCAAATTGAACCAGCCTGCTGAAATGTTGCAACTATTATGCTATAAACTCAATCAAATATTTTACTGAGGACTGACAATCTCATTACACCCTCTTCCCCATCATTCATTTTGAATTGTAACTATTTTTATATTTTTATCCATTTTAAAACATTTAACTCCACAATTTATGATATTAAATTCACCGGTCTATCACCTCAGCATTCAACATTTATGATTCTGAGGGAGATATTTCAAAATAAGAAAAATAGATAATGCTGGAAATGCTCAGCATGTCAGGCAACATCTGTGGTCGAAAAACAGTGTTAATATTACAGGTCAAAGACATTTCTAGACATTCCCTTTTCTGTTACGGGTTCTTCAATCAGAAACATTAAAGGGCCTGTCCCACTTGGGTGTTATTTGCGCGTCATTGACGAGACATCATTTACGCGTCACGACGCGCGGGTAATGCTGCATGGCGTGCATTACGCGTGCATGCCGTGCATTTACACACGCATGGCGCGTGGTGAGACGTGGTGGCGTAGGCAATGACGCGCGGTAGCGTGCGGCGCCCCAGGATTTGGGGATTCTCAAAATCCTCGCTCGCCACCTGCGTGACGTGCGTCAGGTGGGACAGGCCCTTTACTCTGTTTGTTCTTTCCACAGATGCTGCCTGATGCAATTTCAGTTTAGTACACTTTCAGTTTTAGTTTCACATCTCCAGCATCTGCAGTTTATTTTATTTACATTTCCTGGTTTAGTTAAAGATAGCCTGTGTTTTACTTTGAAGTTTTTTTATTAATCCTGATAATAGTGACAGCCTACTTTTAACTGACTTTAAAACCATTGTGGGTTGTATGCTGAATATACTGTTGAAGGAATAAGGAACCTAGAGTGCAATATATACTACAAAACAACAAAGATAAAAAGAATGGTGATGCATATCAGAGGTGGCAAAGCTGGATAATAGATTAGCTGTCACTATCCTGTTCTTTGAGATCAGATTCTTCCCAATAAGGAAGATGTAGGTCAGCTGCCACGATTAATATAGAATGGCGTAAACAACACAGTCATACAATCCAAGCCTTTACTTAATAAATTAGAGGACTAGTTTTTGTCATTGTTAATGACACTAACAATATTGTATTTAAATGCAACTGCGTCTCTGGGTTTTCCTTATTGTGTAGATGTTAAATTGTGATTATTGTAGTGCTCAACAGCAAATATATTATATGAAAAATGAAAAGAGACAATTAATGTAATTTTTATAGGTTTTAGTAATCCATTAAGTCTACTGGATCCTTTAAGCAAAAAAAGGATTAAATTATCAGAACAGTGCTGTTCCTAATACCACACTGCATTATTCACATAATAATTTGAAAAAATAGTATTTAAATTTGTGTTACTGTGTGATTTTCTCAATGCTTCTTTTATATTTTATCATATCCTAATACACATTACAGACCACACCAACTCTGAATAAAGTATTATATAACAGATGGTTAATTGCATATCTCCAACTGCCAATAAGCATAATTCAATTCTTGTGATGAATAAATGTTAAATAAAGTTTTGTGTAGTGTTCAGCCTCCCGAATCAAGTTTTGTCTAGCGATAGTGAGGAAACAGGCCCTTCGGCCCACCAAGCCCATGCCGACCATTGATCACGTGTACTATGTACTACCTGTGCTATGTTATCCCACTTTCTCATCCTACACACTAGGGGCAATTTACAGAAGCCAATTATCCTACAAACCTCCACATCTTTGGAATATGGGAGGAAGCCGGCGTACTTGGAGAAACCTCACGTGGTCACAAGGAGAGCATACAAACTCCGCACTCACAGCACCAGTAGATAAGATCGAACCAGCATCTCTGACGCTTTGCGGCAGCAGCTCTACCTCTGCACCATTGTGCCACCCACGGTGTTCCATCAATTGTTCCATGTAAAATCATCAAACTAATTTCTTGCAAAAATGTTCATTAAAACTCACAAGAAAATGATCTTAATTAAAAGACTGAATGTGCTGATGAAAACATCGAGTTATATATTATCACAGGATTGTTTTTGAAAGAAATAGCAAGGGTTGAGCTATATATAAGGTGCTCCATCAATAAATCTACACCAGACCATCTAGATGAAAGGAATTGAAAGAAAAACTGCATATCAAAAATTTGTATTGCCACAAGACTTGAAACAATAATATATCAGAACATTTGTTGATTTCATAGTAAATACTAAGAAAGATTTTATGTATTTTCTTTCTATGTTTATAACTCATCTTTATTTTGCTGGTGAAAACCCCAAATGTTAACCATTTAGAAACATAGAAACATAGAAAATAGGTGCAGGAGGAGGCCATTCGGCCCTTCGAGCCAGCACCGCCATTCATTGTCATCATGGCTGATCGTCCCAAATCAATAACCCGTGCCTGCCTTATCCCCATATCCCTTGATTCCACTAGCCCCTAGAGCTCTATCTAACTCTCTCTTAAATCCATCCAGTGATTTGGCCTCCACTGCCCTCTGTGGCAGGGAATTCCACAAATTCACAACTCTCTGGGTAAAAAAGTTTTTTCTCACCTCAGTCTTAAATGGCCTCCCCTTTATTCTAAGACTGTGGCCCCTGGTTCTGGACTCGCCCAACATTGGGAACATTTTTCTTGCATCTAGCTTGTCCAGTCCTTTTATAATTTTATATGTTTCTATAAGATTGCCCCTCATCCTTCTAAACTCCAGTGAATACAAGCCTAGTCTTTTCAATCTTTCCTCATATGACAGTCCCGCCATCCCAGGGATCAATCTCGTGAACCTACGCTGCACTGCCTCAATCACAAGGATGTCCTTCCTCAAATTTGTGACCTTTCGCTTCCTAGAACAAAAACAGGAAATCCAGCAAATTTGTAATTTGATCATTTATTCATCAGCAGAAATGCCTTGGTTCAGAATGGTAATGGAGAAGATTTTAAAATTGCAAAACGTCGTCTCATAAGTTTCATAAATGATGCAAAGATTCAAACGTACGCATTTAAAAAAAAACATTTGTATAATTCCAATAACGCGGAACTGAGGAGATCACAAAACCAACTGCAACCTTAGAAATACTACTCAGGATTAAACTCCAAACGGGAAGTGAGATATTAGAGCTCACCAGACTATTTTTAGTCATACCTCCAAGTCCTCATTTTGAAAACATTTTCATATAAATGGCATGTAACAAGAAGTGAGAAAACAAGCCAGGAGGGCAATTACTTTAGACTTTAGGGATACAGCGTGTAAACAGCCCATCGGGTCCGTGCCGACCAGCGAGCACCCCGTACACTAATACTATCCTACACACTAGGGGCAATTTACAGAAGTCAATTAACCTACAAACCTGTACATCTTTGGAGTGTGGGAAGAAACCGGAGCACCCGGAGAACACCCATGCAATCACAAAGATAACGTACAAACTGTGCAGACAGCACCCGAGGTCGCGATCTAACCCGGGTCGCTGGCGCTGTGAGACTGCAACTCTACCGCTGCGCCACTGTGCTGCCCCAGTTATTGAATCTTTGCTCCAATCCGGACTTTCCTGCCAGTCATTCGTTGCCATTTGCATCTTAGTGACAGCGGAGAGGCATGTATTGATGCTGCCGGGGATACTTTTGTATGCAAGCAGATAGAAGTTTACTGATGCTCCTTAATATCCACTCTGGAAGTTTATTTAACATCCACACTGGTGTTTAGGCATTGTGTTGACCTTCAGGGTCTTTAACCATTTGCTGCACCAGTGGATGTCCTCTTGTAGCTGCATGTTAAGTTTCATACTTGGCACAATCAAGATGGATTTCGATGCACAATCTCAAGAGGAGAATTGCCAAATCCAGATAAAGAGCCCCAACCAGGGAAAGTTGCTCAGAGTAATTCAAGATTAGGAAGAGCAAGTAGGTAAATTATCCTAACCCTCTCCTGCAATGAGTGCAAAATCAAGTTCAAATGTTTTTAATCTCGTAATGTTTCCATACTTATAGTTTTCCTCTTCCACTGTGGCAAAAAATACCGCTTCATTGAGAACGGTTGTTAAATTCAGATTTTTCAGGGTAAGCAAGATACTTGAGAAAATATAGGGAAGAAAGGGAAACTACCATGTCAGAGAAAGTATTCCGTGGTGTCTGAAGGAAACCTCTTGCCCCTCCTGGCACACCCAATGAATGAAAACATGAGCTTCTGGTTGCCCTTGCAGTTGGACATCTGAGTCAGGCAGAAGTCACTCAGGTCTGGGCCCTGAAGAATATAGGGCGAGCCATTAGGGATGAGATGAAAGATAATTCCCCATCTTGCCCCTATTTCCACATACAGTAAATGACAGCCTCCATGTTTCTCTGCCATTCAAACTCCTTGGTACCTGCTCACACCCCTCCAGTGATTTTTTAATGTATTCATTTGCTCAAAGATTGATCACTAAAATTGGCTTTCAGATGATCAATACCATCTATTTTCTTGATGATTGATTTCCTATCCAAAATACATCTTTTGGGAGAATTTTAAAACATGGAAAATATGCCAACTAGATTTAAAAAAAGACAGAAAGGCAAGAAAGAAGAAAAGGACAAAGTTAATGAGATATGAAGAGATGTGGTAGCATAGAAAGAATAGTACATAGAAATTGGATTTGATGTTCATAAATGCTATTCATTCTCAGATATTATAGAAGTAATCTGTCATTAATATTATAGGGATCAACTGATGGCTCATGTGAAAGTAACTGTACCATTACTGTTTCTTTTGTGACATATTGCAGAAGCTGAACACATAAAAGAAGCTGGCAAGATTTTTTTTTTTTTAATCAATAAATACAGATTTTTTAATTACTCATTTAGAAGGAATATCAACTAAATTGCTACAAAGTACTGGAGGAACTCAGCAGGTCAAGCAGCATTTCTGGAGGATATGGATAGATGACATTTCGGTTTCGGACCCTACTTCAAACTGAACCTGACCCATCTACAGTCTGAAGAAGGGACTCGATCCGAAATGTCATCCATCCATGTTCTCCAGGGATGATGCCTAACCCACTAGCTTTCTCCAGCACTTTGTGTCTTTTTTTTCCTAAACCAGCATTTGTTGCCTCTTGTATATATCGGAGTGTTTTACGTACAATGAACAACCGTGCAGCCAAATATGCAGACTGAGAGATGACATGATAGAAGTATATAAAATTATGAGAGTCAAAGATAGAATAGATAGGTAATGTCTATTTCCCATAGTAAGAGTATCTAAAACCAGAGGGCATAGATTTAAGGTGAGGGACGAGATATAAAGGGGATCTGAGAGGGTTTTTTTCCACACAAAGTAGATGATATTGGGTATGTTACCAGAGGAAATGGTAGAAACAGGAAAAGTAACAATAAGAGGCATATGAACAGGTACTTAATGAGTGGGCATGGAAGGATATGGAATTAATGCAGGCAAGTGTGATTAGTTTAGATAAGCATGATGGTCGGCATAGATGCAGTAGGCCAAAAGGTCTGTTTCTATGCTGTACAACTCTAAGAGCATAATCATATGAAGAACAATGAAGTGAATACTAATGAAATTAGTTTCCCATGACATTGATTCAAGGAACCATACTCATCTGTTTTTTCAAGGAACCACACTGCCCTGTTTTTTCAAATAGCATCATCCATTGAAATATGGAAAGGGAGAACTTGGTTCAACATTTCATCCAAAGGGAACCATCTCGGACAAGTTAATGATCCTTCAGTACTGGCCAAAGTATTAAATTTGAGAACACCTTTATTTTACTACAGTGTAAAAGAGGAAAGAATGCATTTACAACCCGTTTTATAATCTCCTCATTTTGAATTCCACTGTCAACTAATTCCTCACTACCTCCTATTTCTCAAAATCAAAAGCAGTTCCTTGAAATGAAGCTTATGAACTGCCTTCCAGATTTAGAAGATTAGTGGTATGACAATGACACCAAAGAAATAAAATCAGACTGCTATCCTAATTTTTTTTTAAATCTTCCTTCTACTTAATTAAGAAATTATAACATTTCTATTTTTTGTTCTTAACGAATATTAACACCCAGTAACTAAATACCTGATAAAGCTTCCACTCTTCATTCTAACGTTTACCAGGATTTTCCACAAATTTTGCTAGGTCAGCAATTACCTTGTTACTTTCCCCTTCCCTAGTTTTAATATTGTGTAAAGACTAGAATGTTACTGCTATTCAGCAGGGATATTTGATTGATGTGCACGGTTTAATTTGTTCACTCAGTGGAGCATGGTAGTGTTTACACAATGCACAGGTTCATTTTCTACAAATAAATTAGAAGCAGGAGTAGGCTACTTGCTCCTCCAGCCTGACCTGCGATTTAACATGGGACCGTTTTGATTGTTACCCTGACTCTGAATTCCCAGCTACCGATGGTAACCTTTCACCACTTAGTGAGCAAGAATCTATTTGACTCTATTTGAAAAATATTCAAAGTCTGATTGCATGCAATACTCTACAATGTACATAAAGCAGGTTACTTTTACGATTAAAGTATTTGTTTACCATGCTGAGAACCAACTGCACAATGACAATATGTGAATAAAGCACTTAACAACATATGTAATCTAATTAATTGCTGGCAGTGAGCCAGTGAAGCTGTATTGACCTCCTGGAGTTCTGATATTCATTAACTATTTGACCAAGTTATAGTGCCTAATGATGATATTATTCAAATAAAATCTCATATCTCATTCCATTTATATTCAGTACGGTCATGTGATTATGTAAAACTAGAATTTTATGTAGGCAGTTACAGTTTTGCTGATTTTCAATCAAGCTGGAATTTCCCAGATCTAGA
The DNA here is from genome assembly GCA_038087875.1 of Malacoraja senta. Taxonomy (NCBI): domain Eukaryota; kingdom Metazoa; phylum Chordata; class Chondrichthyes; order Rajiformes; family Rajidae; genus Malacoraja; species Malacoraja senta. Next base: position 486,525 of record JAXLNO010000438.1, on the reverse strand, counting down.
TCTCTTGGCTATATTATTCCAAAACACCCTTAGCCAGACTTCCCATTTTACCTTTCAAAATCTTGAGCTCTTCTGAAAATCTGTTTCTTGTCCTAACTTGAACAGACCTGATCATCCATCATCGCTAACCTTCAATGGATACTTATTAACTAACATCTTATTGTTATTCTCGATCCTTCTTTCAAATTCTTCAATCCATTACACCTCCCTTTTTGTAATCTTAAAATCTGTAAACCTCCAAAAGATCTACCATGTTCCTATTCTGGATACTTGCTTGTTCTTGATCATTTTGATAGGGCCTTTGGCTATCAAGATCCTAAATATAGGAATTTCCCCCATTCCCAACAATATAGACAAGAGTCACACAATACAGAAAAAAAAGGACTTTAGGCCAATTTGTCCAGGCCGTCCATGTCCCATCCAAGCTAGTCCCATTTCCAGTGCCTGCCCATATTCCCCTCAATGTTCCTATCCATGTACCTGTCCAAATGTCTTTTAAATACTGATATTGTACCTGCTCATTTTGTATACCACCCACTCTATCAGGGGACCGTTGTGCACTCACAGCACCAGAGACAAGTTTGCATGTTCTCCTTGTGACCATGTGGGTTTATTAGAGAGTGGATGAGAAAGTGGGATAACGAACATGATGTGATCAATTGGTCAACGGTCAGCATACACTCAGTGGGCCGAAGGGCCTGTTTACATGCTGTATCTCTAAACTAAACTAAACTAAACTAAAAGATGCCCTTTGCATTCTTATCAAATCTTTCCAGTCTCCCTGAAACCTGTGTTCTCTGGTTCTTGATTACCTTACCATGGATTTAAAAAACCTCTACATTCACCCTATCTATTCCCTCATGATTTTATATACCCCTATAAGATTACCTCCTCAGCATTGTGTGCTCCAAGCAATAAAGACTTAGCATGCTCAAACTCTCCTTATTGCACAGGCCCCCAAGTCCTAGCAACATTCTTGTAAATCTTCTCTACACTCTTTCCAGATTAATGACACTTTTCCTATAGCAGAGTGACCAAAACTGACCACAATATTCCAAAGGTAGACGAAAATGCTGGAGAAACTCAGCGGGCGAGGCAGCATCTATGGAGAGAAGGAATAGGCGATGTTTCGGGTCGAGACCCTTCTTCAAAAGTGGTTTTACCAATGTCTTGTACAACAAAACATTCCAACTTCTGAAGAAGGGTCTTGACCCGAAACGTCGCCCATTCCTTCTCTCCAGAGATGCTGCCACACCCACTGAGTTATTCCAGCATTTTGAGTCTACCTTCAATTTAAACCAGCATCTGCAGTTCTTTCTTACACATTCCAATTTCTATGGTCGGTTCTCTGACTGATGAAGGCCAGCATGCCAAACGCATTCATCACCAGCCTATCTACCTGCAGCACATCTTTCAAGGAAATATGTACTTCTACTCCTAGGTTCCTCTGCTCTACAACACTCCCCGGGGCCCTACTATTTACTGTAAAGGCCCTGTGCTGATTTGACTTCCCAAAATACAACATCTCACATTTATCTGAATTAAACTTCATTTGCCATCCCTCGGCCCATTTACCCAACTGATCAAGATTTACTTTCTCCATTTTTAATTCTCCAAAATCTCCCATTTTTACTATGTTTTTGCTCAACTGCTTTATATTCATTTGTGGCTGAATGTCAAATTCCTTTGTTTACGCTCTTGTGATGTAGCCTGGTTGCATTTTGCTGCCTAAAGAACTAAATTAACATTAAAGTACACATCAATCTTTAAAAAACAATATGCTGGAAACACGGACCCAAATCAGGCAGCTTCTATGGAGAGATATTCTGTAGAGAAATGAGAATGTCATAGTTCTATCCAGGATATATAAAATGGGGCAATAAAACACTCTTGACTTGAAATCAGGCACCTTCTATGGAGAAATATTATATTAAATGTTTCTAAATTCATTTAATTACAATAATATATGTGAAACATATTTCATTTCCAATTCTGTTACACCAGAATGTTTAATGCTAATGAATTAAATGTCACAAAAATACCAAATTTGAAAAACCAAAGTTCTCACTGATCAGGATTGCCACCTGTCTCCTTTGCCATGTTTCACTTCTTGTTTCCTTGCACTGTTGACCAAGTCTGACTTCCCTTCTTCACCCTATTCTCCACTCCCAGTTCTAAAGAACAACACCTCGTATTCAGCTTGGGCAACTTCATCAGTATGAATATTGATTTCTCTGACTTCAAGTGACCCTTGCTTTCTCCCTCTCTTTGTCACTCCCCCACCCTAGTTCTCCGACGGGTTTCACTGCCCTTCTGGTTAATTTTACTGATTGTATGCCTTTTTGTCACCTTCCCCTCAGCTAACAATGAGCCATTCTACATTTCTTTCTCATCATCTGCTTTGATCTGTCCTTTTCACACCTTACCCCTACATACCTCTAGACTACCTCACCCCTGACTCTCAGTCTGAAGAAGCGTCTGGACCCCAAAGTCACCCATTCCTTCTCTCCAGAGATGATGCCTGTCCCGCTGTTACTACAGCATTTTGTGTCTATCTATTGTGTCTGAGTCGAGACAGTCACTGTTTCTCTCTCCACATACGCTGCCTGACCTGCAGAGACTTTCCAGCGTTTTCTGCTTTCATTACTTCTCTAGTCTACGCTGAACGTATCGCAGAGGTTTACACTATTCAATAGGTTCCGTGAATCATTCCTGAAGAATGATGTAGTCTTTACACCAAACCAGACACAGATTAAGAATCAGATTTCTGATCACAAAGTGACTGTATGTGTGTGTTCGTCGGGCGGGGAGACCCTTTGACAGAAAACAATGAGGATATTGGTTCTGCGTCTGGGGCTTATCAGTGGGTTTTAACATTGGCTGTTTTCTCCAAGCGATGGGTTTGAAGTGCTGAAAATCATCGCGGGATTGGCGGCATGGGTTTAATGATTTCAGTGCGGTGGGAGACGGTGACGAGAGATGGGCAGCGCCGTTGCTAGGATCATTATAGATTGCAGTCGGAAGTAGTTGACTTTTAACAAGTCGGGGAGCAGAGGGTTGGCGAGGCGTCGCCTTGTGTGTGTGTGTGTGTCTCACGGCGTGGCCATTTCCACACGGTGCAGTTACAGAGATAAACCGGGCTTGGAGTTTCCCCGATGGGGATCAGCGTCCGCGACCAGCCTCTCGTTGCCCAGATTTCTTTTGTGTGGAAAGCAGGCGATGCTCCAGAGATTCCCCTCTGAGCCGCAAAACCTCCCCGCCCGTTTTGTTCCTCTTAAAAACAAAACCAACTCGCTTTCACCCGAGTGGATGGACCTTCTGAAGCCAAGGGGAGAGATCACAACCCTGGTCATATCCACACAGAAAGACCCTAGCTCTGCCTTGCGGTAAATGAAAGGAAGTGATGGGAAACAGTGTTCAGAAAACACATGCAGGTAGGAAGCTCTCTCTCTCTCTATCTCGTTCTCTCTCTATCTCGTTCTCTCTCTCCTTTGCTCCCCTCTTCGCTCTCATTCTGTGCGCTACGGGGCTTTAACAAGAAGCTGCGAACAGCTAAATGTTTCCCATTCAAATTGGGGAATAAAATGAATTTGGCATTATTCTGCGGTTTGATATTTCTGTGGGTTAGATCGCGTGCCACCCTAGTGAGTGAGGCACATTTCACACAGCCGAGTCTGCGGGCGGGGGTTTCCTCTGCCGGGGATTGTGATGGGTGGGTAAAGGAGAGGATTTTCCAAAACCATTCCTGATTTCCAGGCGTTGTCTGCACTGCGCTGCGCCCAGTATCGGTAGAAGCTGCGCTGACGGGGTCTCACTCCCACACCTAGCTCCGGCGGCTTGTGAGCCGGTTAACGTGGGCGCAAAACGCAGTCTCGACGGGCAGTTCACCTCCCAACGGTGAACCAGTTGTCCCCGTTTGAGCGTCGGGTACGAAATGTAATCGCATTCGGTCGAGAATGGTAAATTATAACCAAAATGAATCGGGATTTATCACCGCCAACCCCGAGGAAGCCTTGGGAACTGGATAGATTCAAAGACCCGGGGCTGTCATATGTGGTTTGATCACGATTTTTAAGTCCTCATTGTGTCAATGCACACGCTGATAAACAATGAACTTAGATGTATCAACTTCTCGCAGATTAGACACTCAAATCTTTTTCGGGCAGTCACCTCTGATCTTTAGTCATTGCAACGAAATCTAAATAGATGTAGAAGACTTTTCCTGACTTAACCGGTTATTAATGTCAAGGTATAAAGGTTTGGGGGCCTATGAGGGCGTTTTTTTTATGTGAAAAGCGGGGGCGAGGGGGTTGGAGTGGGTTTGCATAGAAAGAGAGAGGATACTTGAAACCAGTTCCCAGAGCTGTCAGTTGCCGTTTAAAACAAATAGATTTATTGGTGCCTTTGTACTAAGCTCCGTGTGACAGTTAAAGATCTGCTATCTATAGTTACAACCAACTGCTACGTGGGGGTTTCCATTTTTCAGCTGTCGGAGGGCAGTGGGGGTTTCAGTTAGAGGGTGTTTCATTGCCTTGAACGTCGGAGAAAAGTTCCGAACAGGTGAAGAAGGGATGGATGATGTGTCAGTTGCTCCTGACTACCAGCGCTGCGATTAACAACCTTCCTCGCGTAATAAAGCCACGAGGGCGGGGGGTGTTCGCCATCTGAACGCGTGTGGAAGAAGGCTCATTCAGTATAGCAGCGCCACTTATTTGCAGGAAACAATATTGTTAGAAATAACACTTTCACATTTCATCCTGTACAGTGTGAAACATGGTATGCCAACCATTCCATGAAGTTTCCAAGCATTGGGCGTAATTAGCACTGCGGGCCTTTTTAATTCAAGAATTGCAGTCTCTGAAAGCATCAAACTGTACAAGCTGTCATTAAGGCTGTTCGTTGGAGTTAAACTAACCGTGATATGGCGAGGGTGTGCCCTGGAGGATGTTTAATGCTGTTTCTATTTGAGGGGATGATACAGTCAACTATTTGAGGGGATGATACAGCTCGGCGGGAGCTTCTGACGGATTAGGAGAGTGGGTTGGAAGATGGTTGTTGTTTTCGTTGCACTGCCGAAGTTTTTTTGTATCTTTAGAAATGTTTGGAATGATTAAAGCAACGTTTTAACTAAACGTACCACAAAGATGTTTGCGCGTGAGGGCGCCTTACATTTTGAAATTAACCCTTGTTAGGCAATGATCAGCTATATTTTCTGATCTTCCACACGTGTTGGTTATATTTTTAACTTTTCATTTAGAAAAGTGAAAGTACACATTTTTTACCAAATATTTTTTGGAATATTTAGGTGCAGAAATACAGGTTATTTTTACACCAGCTCATGTCTGAAGAAGGGTCTCGACCGGAAATATTACCTATTCCTTTTTTCCAGAGATGCTGCCTGACCCGTTGAGTTACTCCAGCATTTTGTGTCTGTTTCCAGCTCATAGAAAGATCGATTCACCACATATCACCACCACACCATTCTCTTACATTTTCCTTTCCTTAACATAAGTGCACATCCTTGTTTGAAATATATAACGGGTTGAGCTTCCAACATTATTTCGGATACTCCAGTAGTCCACAATCCTGTACAGAGTCATTTAAATAGCTCTTCCTTGGAGATGGTAGTTGGGATGAGGGGCATGAACCATTGGGAGGATTGTGGGCAGAGCTCAGCACAAGTGAAACCTGGACATATGTCGTGGTTGGCCCCAACAGTACGGAAATGATGGGAATAGTGAGCAGTTCAACGGTCCACTTGCAGAGTGGAGCTGGATGACAAAAGTGGAGGGCCAGGTCAGTCAAAGAAGGATACTTAGTTTGCTGCAAAGAAAGGATTGTCCCTCAACCGTTGATTTTAAATTTCCACTGTGGCCCCTGCTGATTGGTTTCAGGGACATTTATTTGGCTTTATATCTCTGGGTAACAATATTGAAATGATTGACTCAAAATGGTCTGTCTGAAGAAGAGTCCCGACCCAAAATGTCACCTATCCATGTTCTCCAGGCCTGATTTGCTCCAGCATTTTGTGTCTTTCCTTGGTAAACCAGCATCTGGAGTTCCTTGTTTCTGATATTGAAATGACATTTGTGCCCAATTTATTGTGTAGGGCTTCTAATGAGGCATTTGCATTCACTTACTGTGAGTGCCAGCAATCTATTTCAATGAGAAAATAGCAACAGAGGGAACTCTTACAGCAAGAAGACAGAACTTTATTTTTGAATTTAGCTGTACTGCTTCATTCTAAAAATTGCTCAAGAAGAGACCAAAAGGTTCCACATGTTCAGATCAATATTTGATTCCAGCCCTCTGGTGATGTACCTATCCACTGACCTGTGGATATTTTCTTGCTGTTTACTTTAACTGAACCTTTCATTGTTTTGAACATTTGCTGCTACTTTGTTCTAATAGAAAGAACCCCAGTTTTTCAAGTTACTGACAGCAAAGACCTTTCAACTCATTTTAGCAAAGCTCATCTGCATACTTTCCATTGCTTCATTCTGGTGAAAATAGCCATAACTCTCCAACTGAAGTTTATAAAATGGGCATAAAATATAAGCAATAAGATATTTTTATCAACAAAAAATTTTGGGGGAAAATTTATAATATTTGTTTCTCATTTTTTTGTTCAGGTTTTTTAATGTCTGTCAATAGAGTCACATCCACACAACATCAGATTAAATCATTGGATGCTTCAATTTCAAAGGAGAATAAAAGTAAATGCATTGCCATGGAAAAACTTCAAATATTTAGTCACAGCACTGAAAACGTAATAGCAAAACAACCCTAAATCTATAGGAACAACACTAATACCAAGAACACCCACCAAACAAACACTGTCCAAAAGAAATAATACTTACAATTATTATTGGGGTTACATAATACTTTCTCAAAAATTATGAATCTCTTTAATACAGAAAATAAAGAGAAGATGGTTTAGAAATTTGCCTTTGACTACTGATGCTAAAATATCAACTGCCCATATCTCCTTCACCACCACCATGCATGCCAGAGAGGGTTCCATTAATTGTTTAGTGCTGGGTGAAGAAGACAAGTTTCTCTCTGATGTTCTACCTGAAGTTTCTACTTGTGAGGACATTTCAAACTAAGGGTCAGAATTCTAAGATAGTCACAATGTATTACACAAAATATTACAGGGAAATTTACTTGGAATTATTGTACCAATCACTGCTGGCACATCAATATTAACACTTCATTGATGTGCACTAGCACGATCAGTGTCTGTAGCTGTATTTAAAGAAAATTAATATTAGTCAAGGTAAGATTTTAAGGGAGAAAAGAAAAGATGGCTATATTGTTAGAAAAAATTGGATATGAGGTGGGTCAGAAGCAGCATGTACTCTCACTTTCACCATTTCACAAGCTCACGTTATAGGAGTTATTAGGCAATTCGGCCCATCGAGCCTACTCCGCCATTCAATCATGGCTGATCTCTGCCTGCTAATCCCATTTTCCTGCCTTCTCCCCATAACTCCCCACCTGTTCTAATGAAGAATTTCTCTTCCTTAAAAATATCCACTGACGGCCTCCACAGCCCTCTGTGGCAATGTGTTCCACAGATTAACTACCCTCTGACTAAAGAAGTTCCTCCTTTCTAAAAGAGCGCCCTTAAATTCTGAGTCTATGACCTCTGGTTCTAGACTCTCCCACCAGTGGAAACATCCTTTCCGCATCAACTCAATCTATACCTTTCATTATTAAGTTTCAATGAGGTCCCCCCCTCAACTTTCTAAACTCCAGCGAGTAGAGGCCCAGTGCTGTCAAACTCTCATGCTAACCCACTCCTTCCTGGAATCATTCTTGTAAACCTCCTCTCCATAGCCAGCACATCTTTCCTCGGATACAGGGCCCAAATTTGCTCACAGTACTCCAAATGTGGCCTGACCAGCACCTTACAGAGCCTCAGCATCTCTGTTTGTGATAATTTGTGATCAATGATTTGTTACTGTACTGTAAATCGTGTCGCATTGGAAGAATAACAATGAACACATATAAGAACTGAAGTAATGGAGGTGTGAGTAGGCTTCATAACACTTTGATTATGATCTGCCGTTCATCAAGATTCTTGAAGAAGGGTCTCGACCTAAACATCACCCATTCCTTCTCTCCAGAGATGCTGCCTGTCCCGCTGAGTTACTCCAGCATTTTGTTTCGATCTTCGGTGTATACCAGAATCTGCAATTCCTTGCTACACAAGATTTGAGAGATCTTTGACATCAGTGCCATTTCCCCACAGTATCCCCATACTTCCTGATATCATTAATCTATTACTATTTGCTTTGAATGAACACAATCCCTGTCTTTAATTGAAATAGAATTGAAGCAACAAGAGAATAATTTAGGAGATGAAAACCCTCTAAAGTTAGTTAGAATCATAGAGTGATACAGTGTGGAAACAGGCCCTTTGGCCCAACTTGCCCACACTGACCAACATTTCCCAGCTACACTAGACCCACCTTCCTACGCTTGATCCATATCCCTCCAAACCTGTCCTATCCATGTACCTGTCTAACTGCTTCTTAAGCATTGGGATAGTCCCAGCATCAACAACCTCATCTGGCAGCTTGTTCCATACACCCATCATCCTTTGTGTAAAAGTTACCCCTCAGATTCCTATTAAATCTTTTCCCCATCACCTTGAACCTATGTCCTCTGGTCTTCGATTCCCCTACTCTTGGCAAGAGACTCTGTGCATCTCCCCAATCTATTCCTCTCATTATTTTATAAACCTCTATAAGATCACCCCTCATCCTCCTGTGCTCTAAGGAATAGAGACCCAGCCTACTCAACTTCTCCCTATAGCTCACACACTCTAGTCCTGGCAACATCCTCATAAATCCTCTCTGAACCCTTTCAAGATTGACAATATCTTTCCTATAACATGGTGCCCAGAACTGAACACAATATTCTAAATACGGTGTCACCAACATCTTATACAACTGCAACATGACCTCCCAACTTCTATACTCTATACTCTGACTGATGAAGGCCAATGTGCCAAAAGCCTTTTTGACCACCTTATCTACCTGCGACTCAACCTCCAAGGAACCATGCACCTGCACCCCTAGATCCCTCTTCTCTACAACATTCCCCAGAGGCCTACCATTCACTGCGTAGGCCCTGCCATTGTTAGACATCCCAAAATGCAACACGTCACACTTCTCTGTAGTTGTGGTAACTAGTGATGGATGTGTGATGATTCTTTTTCCTTTGTTTCTTTTCCTACCTTTCTCTCCTGCAAGTGTTAAATCCTTTTAGAATTCTCAGCCTGCAGCACACTAGTGAAATCACTGAACATCATCGATGAGCATTGAAGATGACTATCTGGATCTGTTTGAGCAAGGAGTCATTTAAATTCTGTTATCAAGCAGCATTTCCACCAGAACACCAGGTTCTTTTCTTTGAATCATAGAAACATACAGCACAGACGTGGGCCCCTTTGGCCAACATCCTCCATGCCAACAGTGATGCCTATCTGTGCTAGTCTCATTTGGCTGCATCCTTCTATGCCTTTCCTATGGAAGTACACCAAACAGCTTTTAAATGTTGTATTTGCATCTGCTTCCACTACATTTTCTGGCAGCTCATTCCAGACATTCATCACCCTCTGTGTGAAAATCCTACCCCTTACATCTCCTTTATTTTTTTTCTCTCGCACCTTAAAACCTGTGCGTCTTGGTTCTAGACTCCTCTGTCCTATTTGACAAATTTCTGTAACGTCACCCCCTCGGCCTCCTACCTTCCAGTGAGAATAAACCCAACCTTTCCAATCTCTCCTAACAACTGCAGCCCTCCATTCCAGGCCACCTCCTGGCGTGAACCACTTCTGCTGGCTTTCTATTAGTACCATGTCATTACTGCAGTGTGGTGACTAGAATGGTAAAACAGACTCTAATGGATCTCTAACCAATATTTTGTCCAACTCATATGCTGATTGGCTCAGCCCCTGAAGCCAAGCATGGCAAGTGGCTTTGCACTACCTTATTACTTGTGTTACCACTTTCATGCAGCTATCGACTATTACCCCAAAATCTCCAAATACATTCACACTCCTATGGTTTCCGCCATTTACACTATATGTCCACCCACAATTTGACCTCTCAAAGTGCATTAGCTGGCTCTGGATTAAATTACATCTTTCACTACTCCACACCACTGAACTATGTTCTGCTGTATCCTTTTGAGTCTTCTTAATCTAATGTCTAATGGATGGATTGTTTAATGTGGCAGAAAGACTGGGTTTATTCTCAGAGGAATGTTAGCATACTGAGCCACCTAAGACAATATTATGACAGATTACTGCTTTGATCGAAGGAGATAATAAAACTAAGAGGACTTCAGAGAGAATTCCAGAACTTTGGCCCTTGCTTGCAGAAGGTATAGCTGTCAGCCATGGGGTGATTAAAATCTCGAATGTGCATGATGCCAGAATTGGAGGGGATGAATTAGGGAGTTGCAGGCAGGATTGCAACCATAGGTTGGAGCAAGGGATTTGGAAAATGTTTTAAATCTAGGGTCTTCTTCTTGGGTAGGCCGTTAGGATTGAGGTTATTTTGTTGGTCCTGCGGTGGCTAATGTAACCAATATGGGATGTAATGTAACCAATGTGGGATCCACCGACTCTTTCACAGGAAGTGGCTAATGGGGTGGACAGGATGGTAGCCTGGAAAAGGACACTGACTGACATTGGTCCATCCAGGTATTGCTCAAGCAAGAACTCGTAGAGTTTGTGAGGAAATACACTCCTTCCTATGCATCTGATCTATGGACCTGAGCTTGTCGATACCATGTCAAATGCTCCTTTTCCACTCTGAGCGGCCATGAGCCAGGATTTACTTAGGGGGCTCACCTGATAATCTCTTTGAATGACAATGTTTGGAATTGACTCTGTTTGTCTTGCTCTTCCTGATTATAACTCGGGTCTCAATTCTAGGTATGGTAGCGTGGAAAAGAACACTGGCCCATCAATGTATTGGTCAAGCAAGAACCAATATAGTCAGTGAGTGAGCAATGGCTATTTTGGATCGAGTTACATTTGAGTTGAACTTGGCAAGTCTAGAGGTAACAAAGGCATAATACATGGCAGACAAAATTGCTGGAGGAACTCTGCGGGTGAGGCAGCAATTCTGGATTGAAGGAATGGGTGACATTAAGCGTCTGAAGAAACATCACCCATTCTATCCAGAGATGCTGCCTGAGGTACTCCAGCATTTTGTGTCTATTACTGGAACATTACCTTATGCATTAGGATTCTGGGATGGGACTTGATCAGGTTCTTATGACTGAAGAGATAAGAAATCTGAAGAAGGGTCTTGACCCAAAACATCACCTATTCCTTTTCTCCAGAGATGCTGCCTGACCTGCTGAGTTACTCCAGCCTTTTGCGTCTTAAGAAATCTAGTCTGGCTGACAGCAAATATTTAAGATAGGCATATGAATAGATAGTTAACAACTCATCCCTTAGTCAATTTGACAACTGGATAATGAGGCTATCTGAAGCTCTCTTATAGGCAGTCCCAAAAAAATCAGTTTGTTTAACACAGGCTACTAAATAGAGGAAGCACAGGCATCATAGACCCTTGAGATCTTACTGGTGGAGGATGGAGGTATAAAGGGTCTAGATGTCATTGGAAAAGATGAGGCAATGGTGGCCTAAGAATAGAAAGTTATTGAAGAGTTGAAGGGCTTGTAAGGTGTCTCGGATGTAGATCAGAAGGGAATGGTCAGGGGGGATAGGATGGAATCAAGGTATGTGGAGATGAGTTCTGTGGAGCAGGAGCAAGGAGAAACAATGGGTCTGCCATGGCAGTCCTGTTTGTGGAATTTTGGAAGGAGATAGAAGCGTGCAGTGCAGGGCTGGGGAACTATAAGGTTGAAGGCTGTGGAGGGGAGATCGCCAGAGGGGATGAGATGTGGACAGTGTTTGTCCATTTCTCTCCACTGATTCTGCTTGACCCGCTGAGTTCCTCTCTTTGCATTTCCGCAATAGCGATATAGTCTGTTGGGAACAGATAACTATTATCAGAAAACTTGATAGTCACTAACTCATTCTCAGCATGTCCTTGCAAACCGCAGTTTTGTCTTCAAGACCAGCGATGGACAATCTAGCCGACTGCGACGCCTAAGAAACGGAGTCCCCCAAGGCTCGGTACTACTCCCCATGCTCTTCAATCTCTATATCAGCGATCTGCCACGCACGACCTTGCACCAGTATGGATACGCAGATGACCTGGCCCTACTGCATTCGGACAGGAGTTGGTCAAACGTGGACGATGTGCTCTCGATGGATATGGAACTTGTCACGGGTTACCTTAAGACCTAGAGACTAAAACTGAGTGTGGCAAAAGCCACCACAACGGCCTTTCACCTGAACAACAAGGAAGCTCATCACCCTCAATGGGTCACCCCTACCCTATAACACATTTCCTATATACCTCGGGGTGAACCTAGATCGGCAGCTGACCTGAAGCTCTCCGTGCTAAAGTCTTGGCGCAGAACAACCTCCTGCATTGCTTGGCTGGATCGTCATGGGGCGCCAGGACATCTACTCTCCGAAGCAGTGCACTTGCACTTGTGTACAGCGCCGCTGAGTACGCCGCCCCAGCATGGTGCCGCAGCGCTCATACTAGCAAGCTAGACGCCATCCTCAACGACACCATGCGGGTCATCACCGGCTGCCTACGCCCTACTCTGACGGATCTTCTGCCGGTGCTCGCAGGTATCGCACCCGCCAAGCTTCGCAGAGAGTACTTCACTCACAGGCTGGTGTGCAAGGCCCCATCGGATGCCAAACATCCTCTGCACCAACTCGCCCAGTACTCACAGCAACTGGGACCTCAACACCTGTCACCTCGTCACCCCTTCTCCCGTCATGCAGCGACTCTCATTGGCTCTGGTTTCAACACACTAGGAGCATGGAGAACCAGCTGTGAACAGACTTCACGACCTCCGCAATTCACTGTTGCACCGAACAGCACAGCCCCACCTGGCTCGGTACTGCCCCGCAAAGAGTGGGTCGCCCTGAACAGGGGTCGGCCGGTTCAATGCCAACATGTATCGCTGGGGGCTGCATTCATCAGCAGCCTGCATATGTGGAGCGGTCCAGCAAACAGCGCAGCACGTCATTTTCAACTGCGCTGTCCTCCGCCCCACTGGTGGAGGGGTAGAACTCACGGCCCTCGACAGCAGCACATTGAACTGGCTGCAGCGCCTGGAGGGCGTTACATAACCTCTGCTGCCGCAAACTCAAGAAACATAAACATTGTCAGCTTTGGTTCCAGATCACTATAGCTGTTTGAAGTTAAATGTTAACAAACTTTTAGATTGTTAGAATCTGTAAATAGTTTCTTCCAATACTCTGTGTTAGAATAAAGCTGGAGTGCTCAAGGATATTGGTGAGGAAAATAGCAAAGCGTAAGCTACAGTATCAGCTGCTGTTCTCAGACATTTGATCTGCACTAAATAATTATTTCACAGAGACGTGTAGTTGAAGCTTCTACTGGAAATTCTGATGGATGACCATGCCAGTAACCTTTGATTTTTTGACACTTTTAACTGTAGAATAAAAATTACATTTACAACTTGCTGATAACATGCAGTTGTATTCTACTTGTGTTTTGTACTATTGTCCTAATTTTTGCGCAGTCGGTGTTTCTTTTTGCTGTCACATAGAATTTTATGTATGATTTATGTATGTTATGTTTTGTGTGTTTGTTTGGATCTGTGTGCTTGTGAGGCTGCTGCAAGCAAGATTTTCATTGTACCTTACTTGTGCAAATGACAATAAACTCGACTTGAGTTGACTATCTGTTCCATTTGACCTGCTGCTCTAACATTAATTCTGTTGACCGCAAGTCACTTAGTAACTGCTTGTAGAGACCCTTCACTTGTTACTGTGTGGGTAGCTCAACAATGCCTTCTATTCATCTACTAAAAGTCACTGACATGCCTTTACATGCACCAAAGTGTAATTTACTATAAAGACATAAAATGACTTGGCAACAAAGTTGGAATATGTCGAAAAACACAATGTTGAAAACACAGTTCTTTGATTGGATTTCACAAGAGCATTTGAAACAGTGCTGCGTACCATAAGCTCTAGCTTTCATATTTGTTAAATTAATTCCAATTATTAAAATGATGGTCCTTTCTTGAAAATGAGGAAAAAGTGCAATGTTCTAACCAACCATATCGAGATTAGACATCATAAACTATTTCAGCTGGAGGGGATTTTTGTTTAAAGCTATAAAATGTTTATGAAATGAAAACATGTTCTGGCATTTAAGATACAGCCGCCTCTTTGTTGTTTTTAACAAAGAGCAACGCTGGAGCTGCTGAGACAAAGGAAAGATTGGAATGTTAATGGAATAGCCATTGAAAGTAATATCCATAGCAATTTGGGACAATGTGTAATTTCTTATCTAGCTTCAGTTTTCCTGTTAACCATTCACTGGGGACATAGTGCTTTTCTTGTGTGGATAAAATGGTACTAGTAAGAATTTGCTTTTGGGTGACTTGAGGCTAGTTAAGTTGGCAGCTCTACCAGTCAACAGTGCATGCTCCATCAGCTATCACTACCCCATCACCATTGTTCTCCTTCAACCAACAACTCCTAGCCCATTATCACCATCAAATTAGGTAAAAGGTACACTGCACAAATTCCTATAAACACAAGGAATAAAAGAACAAGCACCATTCGGAGTTAATCAGAGGAAGAAAGACATGTGGCCTGGGCATTTATTTAAAAATTCAAACTGATCAAGTCAAGTATGAGGCACGAGAAACTGCAGACGGGTATCCATAACTCAACTGTGAGTCGTTAGTGGTTCAATTGTCACATATGCAACTGCACAGTGAAATTCTTTTACATATGCAGCCTTTGTCTGAATATGACATTTTGGATCAGGACCCTTCTTAACTGGCTGAAGAAGGGTCCTGACCCAAAACATTGTCTGTCCATTTCTCTCTTTAGATACTGCCTGACTCGCTGAGTCCATCAGCACTTTGGTAAATAGCCAAATGACTGGCCAAACACAAATATTTTAATCTCAGGCTAATTATTTTTTGCCATCACATAGAAGGAATATTTGATGATAGTTTATAGTAAGAGGGAATTGTTATAACATCATCGGTAAGCATTTTTGCTGACTTTAAACTAAGACAGCTTTGCATCTGGTTGCATCACTAACTTCTTCATCAGTGTCTCTCAAAAGATCATAAAAGTGAAAGGAGCAAGACTGCTCTTCCATTCATTAAGATCATAGATGATCTTATTTTTGTTCCACACATTTCCTATCTGGTTCCCATAACAGTTGATTCTTCAAAGATTTTCAGATTTCCCCGTGTCTTGAATGTACGAGCAAGACTATCTTCCCTTTTTTGAACCTCAGAGAGTGTAGGGCCATTCTGTTTTATCTCTTCAGCAAAGATAAACTCTTCATATCAGAAATCAATACATACCTTTTTCACCACTGCCTCTAAAGCAAGTATGTCCTTAAATTAGACTAAAAATGTACCCAGTATTCCATGTCAGGATACCAAAGTCTTGTAAAGTTGTCTCAACTTTTTTTTTCAAATCTTGCACTTCATTTCCCGACATTGAAATTGGAGAAATTATTGTTTTGACACAATGTTAGTTCAGATAACAACTAGAACATCCTGTTGCACATACTGAGTAGATATTAGACACTAGAGGTAAAATTTAGTGTGTAATTAAGACAGTACCTTCATTTGAGAGTGACCAGTGTTGCTTGATCAAGGGAAGGTCTTTGGTAGACTAAATATGATGTAATCATCCATATTAATTTAATACTTTGGATATTCATAATCAACATAAAGTCCTTAAAGTAATTATTCATGATCTGGTGAAAAAGGCCATAATAATTGATACAATACTGCTGCCTGTTTAAATCTTACTAGTGACTTCAAGATGCTATAATGTTACAGATGTTTCAGCTTCACATTGTGCATTCTCTCTCTATTCTTTGAAAACATTGACAATCTGCAATTGAATCAATAAATTGTTTTTTCTACGGTCTCAAATATTGTCACATTCTTGTATCGCTGTTTGAAACTGCATAATTCTGAATGTGGGCGATTGTGGTTGATCTACAAATTAACTTTATTCCAAAGTGAAAGGACCATTAGCCCAACACTGCAAATACATTTTCACCACTTAGTTGAAAATAAAAAGATGATCTGCGATGGATGTGATAAACTGGAACTTGAAAACTGATTTATGCAAATGTCTAGGACAGATTACTGCATGTGATGCTGCTTTTATTGATGGTATTCAGTGACAGAATTTCCCGACCTAGTGAATCTTAGAATAAATGTTTCCTATTAGTCATAAAACCATTGCTTGATGTTTTAAAACACCACACCGTACAAAGATGTTCTCAGAAATTCTTTGCTTTATCCCCCTGTAGATGTATCCAATCATGTGAGAAGGCCCTCTGGGTGGATTAGGCTGTACTAATAAAAATACAAGATGATGGATTTCTGAACTTCTTGATAGTTATGTAATAATTATGAAGAAACAGTTTGAGCAACCAGGAAAAAAAATCTATTTTCAACAAATATTGTTTTTATCAAGATTTATTATAGTCCCATTTATAACAGGCTAGTAATCCAATGATAATACACGTTTTCATTGGGACCCTATTCAGAAAAAATAGAAAACAATGGTGTTTTTAAATACAAATCTGTTTTTTATCATTGTGGATTGTAGGTTTAATGACATTTTGTTTTCTTTGGAATATGAAATCTCTCCTCAGCATGTTTTTAGCTGAAAGTCCTCACAGTTAGAGCTGACAGTTTCCTAAAATGCTTTCTTAATTTGTTTACTCTATAATTTTCTTCAAAAAATGCTGACTATATAAATGTCCACCGAGAATAATTCCAACCATTGGGGTTAAACTATTGTAAATATATGTTACAGTTACTTCTCATAATAAATAGGTAAAATTGTTAACACAAATGTTTATTGTTCAACTTTCGTATAATAAGCTTAATTTCCTCGCATGGTGGTCAAGACTCTGAATGCGTCGCTGCACTGGCATATTTCCATTTTTTGTTTTACTTCAAGAAATATTGTTTGCTTGCTTTAGAGAATTGATAATTAAGTAATTTGTTGGAAAATAAATGGAAATTAAGAGAAAAAGGGGAACAAGGGTAGGATGTTGTTAAATAGATGTAATAATGTGATATTTTGAGCCCCAAATGCAGAATCCCCAAATCCATGTGCACTTTCTAATACCTATAAAAGGAGAGTGGAAAGAGACTATCTTTGTGGAGCATCATGTGAGAATAAGAAGTAAAATTCCTGCGACATTTGATATCCTTCAGCATAGAAGCCTCTATTTGTGAACACAAGCTGAGCCCTTCAGTGCTAAACGTCCAATGTAAACACTTTCTACCCTCGAGGACTTTTGGTTTTGTTCTGTTTGATCTTCTCCTATTTCTCCCCAATTGTTTCTTCACCTCTTTGTTTTTGTGTTTGACAACACAAAAACAATTCAGAATTATTTTCAACTCTCAGGAGAACAGCGGACTGGCAATGTGGCATGTAGTTTTGTGTGCTTGTCACTATAGTACAATTTTGAATTCCAGTAATACTTGGCTTACTAATGAAGGGCTGGCTCTTTGGGGTGAGGTTGGCAATGGTGCTGAGAGTGGGAGACTATTGGATAGTCTTGTAAAAGACAGACATTCTAAGCTTCTAGATAGATTTTACAGCAGTAAAAACGGTGCCCATTTTGAAAAGCCTATTATGGTGTAGAATAGGGGACTTATAGAGTTACATTTTCTGTTTCTAATTAGTTTATTCTATTTCAATAGAGACCGAAGACAGTTAGTTGGTGGAGACTGATATGCTTATCCAAAGAGAGCAGTAACGCAAATTTTCTAGAATTTAGAAAATAATGAATGTTTGCCAACATCTTGGAACCAGATAATTTGGCATTGTCCTCATCTAGTAAAAGTGACCTGAAAATGAGATAAAGCATGTACATCGCTTGGGGTTTTAATATGACACAAAAGCTAACTTGTATTAAAAGTAATACATTATTCTTAAGTAAAAAGAGGCTTAGTCTGATCTCCAACCAATATCTTACTTTGCTTTCGGGGTTTCTCCTCTGCTTCATTTCTCATGAACTGAAAACTCTGCCTTTAATATTTGCCACAGATACGTTGACAAATCGCTGCTCTATCATTTCATCTCATCATTCAGCCTCCTGCAGGAGAATATGTTAGATGCCCATCAAGATTTTCCATTGTCTTAAAATGTACGAGTAATCACGTAACTGGAACAGGCTAAAACCTAATTTATCTTCTTTCTCGTGATCCTTTATCATGAGATGTTACCTATTTGCTCTGATTAATGGATCTTAGACTGGCAAGACAACCACAGTTTTGCACATGATTTCATGACTTTACTGTTTGAAGTAGACTAATAATGAAGATATGAACATTATTTACCAAGTTAGGAGACCATGAATCTGGAATAAAAACAGAAAAGGCAATAAGCATTCAGCAGATCGGGTACCATCTGTGAATTGAGAGACAACTGAAAGTACGGATCAATTACTTTTCATTCCCAAGTCACCCGCAATGCTAGTTTGGTGGGGTACAGTGACAGTGCAATGGTTAAATTACCAGACAAGTAATCTAGAGGTTCTAGCCAACCAACCCTGAGACCCAAATTCACGTAAAGTTATGAAACTTAATTATGTGGCAAAGAAACATCGTTGATCACAAAGTCAATAGTTTGTCAGAAGAAAACCCATCTGGCTCCCAATGTTCTTCAGGGGAGGAAATCTCTCACTCTTATCCTGCTTGGTCTATATGTGACTCAGATCCGCAACATTGTGGTTGACTCTCAAGTGTCCTCTAAAATGACATAGCAAACTCTTTTCAGAGCAATTTAAGCAATTGGCAATAAATACTGGCCATGTTACTGGTCCCATATCCAGAAAAGTGAATACATATCTTTGAAAATCCAATTATCTTGTATTTATCAGAACCATTCCAATGCAATTCGGTGATCTGAACTGTCTTGCTACCTGAAGATGCATCTGATCGGCTGTGTATTGCGCCATTTTAGATTTTAATAAACATTATGTATAACATTATGAGACAAAACAGCAATGCTAAATTCATTTTTGTAAGCTAAGCATTACAACCCTGGCCATAAAGCTTTTTTAAAAAATATTTTTTATTTTATTAGAAGTATTGTACATTACAGTAATCTGCAATAACGTAAGTTTATACTTTTCTTGTACCACTTCTTATTTTAAACTTTAAACTCAGAGTTAGTAAAGATAGTAAGTGAGTGATTGAAAGAGTGGTCCAGGAACACCCATATGGACCTAAACCACAAGAAATAGTTTAAAAAACCCTGGCCATAATGCTACATTAATTAATATTTTTATCTTGCTATCCCAAATGTCAGTGTAATTGTTTAAATGAATTCTAAATACATGTGTATTATGAGCAGACTGACTGTCTCCTGACTCATTTTGAAACTTGGTAAGAATAGATCAGCCTTCAATAAATAAAAGACGTGTGCTATCACAGCAGAATCTCCTGTAGATACTAATAGATTTCCACCCTTATATTTTGTGCACGTGCCATGATTCACTCGAGTCCATTTCTGCCATGTTGCATTTTTTAAATTTACTACAACATTTGCAATGCAAAAGAAAATTACTCCATACAATATGTGCACTGTTTAGATCCCAGATGTTTCCTTTTGCATGCTTCTGTGGTAAACAAAAAAGCATTCTCTAGTTGTCAGATTTTCCATCAAAACAATATGAATTAACAGCATTTTTTCTTGAGATCAAGACAAAGACACTGGCATTTTATATGATTTGCAAATGAGTTCCGTAAAGGTGCAGCTCAGGAATGGTAGACCCCAGCCAGGAGCGGTAGTGTTCCTGTTTATTATTGTGTAGCAGCGCTCCCAAATTAGATATTGGTGACTATTAGATATTCCTGCCTCCATACTCCTATGCAAGATACCACATATGAGGAAACCGTGCATACACAACCCAAGCTATTCAATGTGTTAATATTTGAGGAAACGTGACCTGAGGTACCATGTAGGATTTTCCAAGAATCGGCCAGAATTGTTGGCATTACTTTTTAAAATGTTTTAAAGTTTGCAACCCAATAGTTCTTTTATCAGTTTTTTAAACTTGTCAATTTCATGAAGGTAACAGTAATGTACTTTTGTCTTAGTACCATGTACTAGCAAGATAAGACTGTTAATGGGAAGGTTCAGCTGTGATATTCTTTTTCGTTAAGGAACATTAGTTTGAAATATAATGCTTCAGAACAGGAACATTAGTTTGAAATATAAGCTTATAATTTTCTATTAAAAAAAAATCTGTTTTTTTTAAAATCTAAAAATTATTGTTATTTGTATAATTTACCATTAAAATTAGCTGCAACAAACATAAAAAAAGGTGACCAGAACAGTCCTTTGGGGAAAGAAATTCCCCTTTATTCTTGTGTTTAAGCTTTCTTTGTAATCACTGAAAAATCACCTAATTTTAAAAATGCTTGTAAGAAAATATTTACGAAAATATGTTTTGCCTACAAATTTGTAAATGGCAAAGAAAGAGCAGTAAAGTTATGCATTAGCAAAAGCATTTTTCTGCAGGGCCGAATCTCTTTTGTAATTAAACAAAAGCAGTCATCTTATTAAAAATCTTTTCACAAAGTTGTTTCTGCTTCATAACCTCTCTGGCTAAATATTATTATTAGGAATTGCCAACCCATGCGAACTCCTGTAACCTCCTTGTTTTGTGAATGCATTATTGTAAATAGCAATTATCTCCCCACCCGTGTCATCCTATAAGAATACTGTTTGGTTTAAATGTACGTGAAATGTGTAAGGGTGAAAACTAACAATCAGGTTATGTTCATTATATTGAACCTTCTTATAAAGTTTACATAGTTTACATAGTTCACCATCTGTTTTTCCTGGGTGGAATTTTCAATAGAGGCAAATCAATTATAAAAATGCTGTTTGACAATGACACTGTTAACTTCCCAACTCAATTACAAAGCACGTTTTTTGTACACTGATTTACCACTTGAATGGAGGTCTGTTATTTAATGTGATCTGAGTTAATACTGCTGAAATATTGTCCGTTCTCAGCTGGACTTGTGAGGGAAAAATATTGTTTATATGCATTCTAGTAGCTTTGCTGAGAACAACAATGTTATATTGTTTAGACATCTACAGCCTTGCTGTCTTACTGATTCTCGGCAACATCTAATCCAATGAGACCTCTGAACATGCAGAAAATGGAAATGGAAAAATAAACTAGCTTGTTTGCCTGCAATGAAATGGATGGATATCAAATAAAAGCAAATTAATACCAATCTATTTTGGGAAAAGGAAGTCCATTTGTGGCAGAATGTATAGGATGTTAAGAGAGGTTACCAACTGAGGGTGGTGAGCACTATCTCCTCTGGAACAGGCTGCCAGAGGAGATAGTTGATGCAGGTACTTTAACAACATTTAAAACCTTTTGGACATGTACATGGATAGGAAAGGTTTAGAGGGATATGGTCCATATAGTGTTGATGGAGCATCTTAGTCACCACGAGCAAGTTATGCCGAAGGCCTTGTTTCTGTGCTGTGTGACTATGCCTGTATCTTTGATACTTAATGTTATCATTGGCTCTTGCTGTAATTATATAACAAACTAAGGAAATGTCACTGAATCGTCATTTAATATTTCTGTGTTTTAAATTAAAAATTCTCATGATTTACATTTAAAGACTAGTAACTTAAAGTAATTGTTCAGTTAGTACCCAATAAATATTCAAGTTTTCATTATTAAGAGCTAATTATGTATAAATATTTGCATAATTTCTGCTATAATGCACTTGTTATGAATACATGCGATAATTATAGTTTTGTGTATTTTCCATTTCCATTTCATGCACATCTCTGGATTAAAATTAATAGACCCATTAATAATCCAGATAATAATGCTAATCATTCTCATTCCAAACATCCAAATTCCAAACTGGGAGCAACAGGTTTTTTGCAGGTCAGATTCTTATAAATATTTAGAAACCAGTTGTCCATATATCTTTGTCAATAACGTCTAACATTGCACTAGCCAAAACCAGGGTCTTGTGCTTATGGCTACCATTAGACATGCCTGAAATATGCAGGTTATCATCTCATTATGTATGCTTGAAACTGGATTAAAGACATTTTCTTTCATCATGTCATTCTGCTGAAGGAAGTCAGTTTTCTTTTTACAAAGTTGTGCCTGTCTTTACACAGCAAATCTCACATAAACTGTAGACAACAACTAGTCTAATGTCAACGAGGACCTGAAAAAAACTAATATCAGTGCAAAAACAGAATTGGGGAAATTTTCCAATCGAAAACCAATATTCTCCAGGACCTAATAACTTACATCACATAGTTTTGAAAGAGGTGGCTAATGAGATATTTAATGCACTGAATTATTTTATTTTAGATTCTAGAACTCTTCCCACAAAATTGGAGGTAGCAAATGTATCCTCACTGTTTAAGAAAGTACGGTGAGTGAGGAGTGGGAGCTATACACTATTTAGCCTTGAGGTTGTGGGAAAGGGGTTTACCTCAGAGAGGCTACCTGAAATTGGAGAATTCAAGGTTGAGTTGTGAACTAAATTGGGTGAAACAGGTTCTGATGAGGGGAAATTTAACACAAAAAAATAGTGCAGGGTATCAAAAAGTTTAATTATAAACGGCGAATACTGGAAGGGATAATACAAACGTTAATGTATTTAGAGATATTGGAAGGAAGAATGGTAAAAAGACAAACTGAAGGCTTCTTATGTGTAACATTCATAAGAAGGTAAGTGAATTAATGAAATAGAAGTAAGTGGGTGTGATCCAATGCTATTAAATGGCAATGTAGCAAATTAAATATTCCATGATAACCAGTGTAGCAAATTAAATGTTCCATGATACTGAACTTTAAAAGGAGATAGGCAGAACAAAACAGGAGTCTGCACAACTTCAGTATTATTAAGTGGCATAAACGGAGTAAAAATAAAGGATTTTTGTTTTGGAGACTGCACGCAACTGCAAGAGGTGGAAAACATTGTGGGAAGTTTAACGTAGACCACAAACACTAGTGGATATGCCGGCAGAGTATATATCAGGAAATTACAAGTCCAACAGTTATACCATGATGATCAAGGACTTTGATATACATGTAGACTAGGAACCCGAAATGGCAGTAATCACATAGAGCGTGAATTCATGGAGTGCACAAGAGATGATTTTCTTCATTTAAAGCAAAATTTAGGAATTAACAAGGGGACAGGTTATTTTTGTCCTATTTGTTGTTACAGGAAAGGGCTAATTAATGATCTGGTAGTTAAGAGACCTTTGTGGGACAATGGTCACATAATAAAATTGATAGTGGTTGAATTTAATCAGAATTTATTCAGGGTGTTAGTATTGGATAAGACACATTACAAAACCGTGATGCACGAGTTTATGGTAAACTGAGAAATGGCTGTAAAATACATGACTGAAAACAAGCTACGCTAACATTTAAAGAATTTATATATAGTTTACAAAGAAACCCAAGGAGAAAATCATCCAATTATGGCTTTCAAGAAAAGTTAGAGATAGTAACAGATCAAAGGAAAAAGCATAAAAAGTTGGCAAGAAAAGCAGTAAGGCTGAGGACTGGGAAAAAGTTCAGAATTTGTCAAAAGAGACAGAAAATTGATAAGGAAAGAAAACGAGAAAGCAAGAATAGGCTTGTGAGAAACAAAAGCAAATTGTAAAGTCATGTATTGTTATGACTGAAAGAAAAGATTATCTAAAGTTAATGTGGTTCCTTATAGATAGAGACAGAAATTTTGAAATTAAACAATTTCTCTGTTCTAGAGCAAATAAGGAGCAAAAAGAAACTAGCAAAAGTAAGATAAAGGCCTTGGAAAAAATAATGGCATTTTAGGTTTAAAATCCCAGAGCCAAGTGACCAAGGAGTTTGAAGGAGGTGGCAATGGAGATAGTGAATACACAGTTCCCACACATTGGAAAAGTCTTACCTAAGAATGGAGGAAGTAGACAAACAAATGGGGCGCTACAGGGATTGAGTCTGAGGTGCCAATTGATTACAATCGACAACAGTGATTTGAATGAGAGGATAATGCACAATATATCCAAGTTTGCTGATGGTACAAAGCTGGGTGGCTGAATGGGCTGGGATAAGGATTTGCAAAGTCTTCAGAGATTTATAGGAAGGTTAAATGAACAGATGAGTACATGCCCAATGAAACAGAATCTGGGAAAAATGTGAAGTCATCCACTTTAAAATTAAACATTGATGTTCAAAGGGATCTTGCGAGTCCTTGAACATAAATCATTAGCAAGTCGTATGCAATTAGGAAGACACAATTATTTTACCTTTTATTGCAAGAGAATGTGTACTTAGGAGTGGAGACAATTAGCTCCAATTATGTAGGGATCCTGTTTGTTTATATCAAGATTATTATGTGTACAGGCCTGTTCTCCCAATTTAATACAACTACCTAATAAGTATATACTTGTGAAGGTAATGCACAAAGGTTGGTTCCTGAGATGGTGAGTGTCATATGAGGGATGGTGGAGCAGACTATGCTAGACTTGAATTTGGAATAAACAGAAGTTACCTCATTGAAACCATTTTTTATGGGTTTGACAGGGTTTCCCTTTGTGTAAGAAAGAACTGCAGATGCTGGTTAAAATCGAAGGTAGACACAAAATTCTGGAATAACTCAGCGGGTGAGGCAGCATCCCTGGACAGAAGGAATGTGTGACGGTTAGGGTCGAGACCCTTCTTCATACTGATGTCAGGGGAGGGGACGGGACAAAGATAGAATGTAGGTGGAGACAGTAGGACTGGTGGGAGAACTGGGAAGGAGGAGGGGATGGAGAGAGAAAGCAAGGGCTATCTGAATAAATATTTGTCCCGCCCCCTCCCCTGATATCAATCTGAAGAAGTGTCTTGACCCAAAATGTCACCCATTCCTTCTCTCCAGGGATGCTGCCTCATCCGCTGAGTTACTCCAGCAGTGTCTACCTTAGATGTTTCCCTTTGTTGTGTTGTCCAGAAATCATTGTCTCAAAAATAAGATGTTCAGCATTCAGGATTCAAGTAAGAAGAATCTTCTTCATCCAGGTGACAGAAAATCTCTGGGATTAAAGGAATGAAAGGATATGGAGCAAGTGCAGGAAAGTATGCAAAGTTTAATGATATGGGATGGTGCAGCGGTAGAGTTGCTGCATTATAGCACTTACAGCGCCTGAGACCAAGGTTCGATCACAACTACGGGTGCGGTCTGTACGGAGTTTGTGCGCTCTCCCTGTGACCGTGTGAGTTTTCTCCGAGATCTTCGGTTTCCTCCCACACTCCTGAGACAGACAGGTTTGTAGGTTAATAGGCTTGGCATAAATGTAAATTATCTCTAGTGTGAGTAGTGTGTAGTGTATGATAGTGTTACTGTACGTGGATTGCTGGCTGGTGCGGACTTGGTGGGCTGAAGGGCCTGTTTCTGTGCTGTATTTCTGAACTCTACTTAACTAAACCACAATCAAGGGGCCAAATGGCAATAACCTGCTCTAGATTTTATATCCAATTCTGTGAATAAGATTTAATGCTTGTGTGAATCTAGTTTCTAGTTTCATCAAATTAATCTTTTTTTATAGTTAGCCCATAAAATGGGCATGACCATATCCTTGAATTTTATTGTATGATACTAATTGTTTGAAAGTGGTTGAAAAATGGGAAAACTTGCATTTTCATATGTTAACTTTGATATACGTGGTCCATCAACTTAATTTTATTTATGTGATGCATAAAATTAATTTACATTCATGAAAATCCTAAATGCCCATAAGAAGGTAAAGCTCCTCCGTGAATTGCAATCCTTTTAGTGAAAGTACGCCCACACAGTTTTTAAAGTAGGGTTATGCGTTTATTCATACATTCCTTGCTTCTACCTCATACATTGCAGAGTACACTTGAGCCTCTGTTCACACAGCAATCGCCCTCATGAAAAAAATGTGCAAGTAACGTAAAAGGTAACCAGTCACCTCTGGGAAATATCAGTTTAGGTTGCAGGCTTGCAAGATGACTTCCATGATTTATCCTGCATAAGTATTAAAAAAAAAAAAATGCAATTTAATTTTGCCACATACCCTTACTGGCATCAAGGAGGAACTTGATGAGATGATAATAATGCTGATGCTTAGTTCTGAATCTACCAGTTTAGGACTTGTTTTCTTTAATGTATAGTAGTATCAGGAGCATAGAATGCCATCTTAACATCTTTCAGTGGACTTGCAGCAACACTTTCTCTATTTTTGCCTGATCTCTCTTTACTGTACATGTAGTCATTTCAATAAGAGTGTAAGCTCTAGTCACAGATGTAGTTTCTTTACTACATTTTTGTCAATCTTTGTTGGATTCCGAATATATTCCGAATTCCGATGGCGGGACTGTCATATGCTGAGAGAATGGAGCAGCTGGGCTTGTACACTCTGGAGTTTAGAAGGATGAGCCATTTTGAACGGAGACGAGGAAACACTTTTTCTCACAGAGAGTGGTGAGTCTGTGGAATTCTCTGCCTCAGAGGGCGGTGGAGGCAGGTTCTCTGGATGCTTTCAAGAGAGAGCTAGATAGGGCTCTTAAAAATAGCGGTCAGGGAATATGGGGAGGGCAGGAACGGGGTACTGATAGGGGATGATCAGCCATGATCACATTGAATGGCTCGAAGGACCTACTCCTGCACCTATTGTCTATTGTCTATTGTCCATATCACAGTCTCATGATCTACTTGTATCTTTCGTACCGCAATGTACTTTCTCTTTTATCTTAATACCTTCGTTAACCTACTTGGTAGGCCATGGGAGTTTCATTACTCCCTAAGAATTTCTCCTCTTTATTTTTATGGAGTGTCATGAATTGCCTCCATAAATGTGTGCCACTTCGCTCTTCCTAATTTTCCTGCTAATCTATCAACCGGCCACTTTAGCCAGGTCTATCCCCATTCCATTGTTATTCCCCATACTCACATTATCACAGTTGTTTCTCCCTCTCACCCATCTGGGTTTAATCCTGTTCCAATCCTCACTAACACTGGAAATAATTTGTTGTTACTGCCTTTGAGGATTGGCTTTCTCAATTATCTCCTTACTTTTTGAGTTCATCTTGCAGGCTTTTCCCTTTCAGTCTATGCCGCTGGTACCAATCCAAACCATTGCCATATAACTGACGCGTTCACCCTTCCCTTCCAAGATGCTGTGCATCCGTTCCATGATATCTTTGATCCCATCTCCAGGGAGCTAACATACCATCCTGCAGTCACATCCGACAGCTGCAGAAACACAGTTCCACTTACAATTAAACTGTCCATCACTGAAGCCTACAACTCTTCTTTTTCCCCTCCTGTGCAACAGAGCCATCTATGCCTTCCCAACCTCAGTTCACTGCAATCCCATGAAAAACAATGTGTCTGTTGGAGAGTGGTGCTATGAGATCATGGATAGTCGAAGTGTACAATTCTGCTGCTGACGGCAGTTCACATCACATCGTGATTTGAGCTACCAAATCTGTTCTCTCCCATTTAGCAGTATTGCTGCCACATAATACAATGGCGAATGGTGTGAAGAAGGGACCTTTTCTGTATATAATTGTGTGGATGTCACTTTCTCCAATACTATGATTACTCATGTTGTTCCACTCATCACCTCCCACACACCCAGTGTGGCCTCTATGTCCTTAGGAGTTCAGCCAGTTCAGTCGGTGAGCTTACTGCCCAGCCACTCAGTGAGGGGTTGGATTTCGTTTTAGTTTAGATATACACTGTGGAAACAGACCCTTCAGACCAACGAGTCCATGCCGACTAGTTCTATCCTGCACACATTTACAGAAGCCAATTAACCTACAAACCCGCGTATCTTTGGAATGTGGGAGGAAATTGGAGTACCCGGAGAAAACCCATGCAGTCACAGGGAGAAGGTAAAATACTCCATAAAGACAGCACCCGTAGTTAGGATCAAACCCAGTTCTCTGATGCTGAAGGGCAGCAACTCTACCATTGTACCACTGTGCAGCAATATTGAAGAACTTATAAAGAGTATACTTTGTGCCCTTGCTACTTTCAGGGCTCCTTCAAAGTCTTTATCAACAGAGAGTAATCTACCATCAGCTGAGCAGGATGGTAGATTGCAAGCAGGAGGAGTTTTTTTTGTTCATGTTTGGCTGGTCAATGTTGAGGACACCAAGGATCCTTCTCCATGCCACCATTTTGTCACCTCTAGTGCATCTGCCCTGTCAGTGGGATAGACGCGCCCAGGGATTGCACTTGTGGATGCTGGCACTTTGTCTGTAAGGTCTAATTTTGTGCGGACAAAGTTATTCTGCATTTGCTTGACTTATTTGTAAATTAGCACTTTCCAATATTAGATCCCACCCCTCGGACATTCAAGAGAAGGATTTTACAAGGTTGGCTGGATGGAGTGTGACTTTTTAATATCTGAATTTAGTGCTGAGGGTGATCCTGAATGTTTTATCGCATTGTATTCTTATTCTGTTTTAACAGCACAGTTTGAATAGAACTGAATTGCTGTGCTATATCAGGGGGCAGTTAGGAACCAATCACAGTGTTGTGGGTCTGGAGTCACAAATAGAAAAACAAGTAATGATGGCAGATTTGCAAGCCAAATTGTTGCCTAGCTGGTTCCAGGAATAAAAATAAACTAACGTATTAGTATTTTTTAGTTTTTTTCCCACTGATTTTGTCCATCTTTAAATTTCAATGAACATATTTCCGTGAAATAACATGAACAAGGCTGATTTATGAGTTTAAGTTCTGGTTTAAGTTTCTTTGATGTAGAGACTAAAAAAAAAGTTCAGTGATGGTCTTCACTAATTGTGAAAGGAGCACTGTTGTCAGTATCTCCCTATTCCAAACAGATGTGAGTTGTCAGCTGCAATAAACTAATGTTTAGAATCAGGAGTCAAGAGAGTTTAGTTATCATATGAATCAGATATGAACCGGAACAATGAAACTCTTACATGATTCAGTTTTAGAGACAATATTATACTGTACATGCAAAGACAACAGCAGCAACAATAATACACAATCAATTATCAGTTATTTCAAGCAAACTAGACCATGTGGAGCAACCATGGTAGTGCAGACTCTGTAATGGTTCAGTCACGTTGAGGTGGTTGAGGTAGGGTTGTGCAGGGTAGTTCAGGAACCTGATGGTTGATATGATGGATACGTTCTTAAACCTAGAGTTCTCAGGCTCCTGTACCTTCCTAATGGTAGCAGCAAGAAGGGAGCGTGACCAGGGTGCTGTGAGATTTTGATGATATCAGCTGTCTCCTTGAGGCAGCTCTTCCTGTAGATCCCTTTGACAGAATTGAAGTCAATACCCGTGATGAACGGTCAATGCCCACCTGTTTCTGCAGCCTCCCTCATTCATGTGTATTCAAATTTCCAAATCAGGCCACGATGCAACCAGTCAGTATGCTTTTCAGTGTACAACGTGCTGAATCACCTCAAACATCAGAGGAAGTAGAGGTGTTGATGAGCTTTCTCTGTGCTTGCATTAACATTCTGGCCCAGAACAAATCATCAGAGATGTGCATGCGCAAGAACTTGAAGTGTTGACTCTCTCCACCATCATCCCACCCATGAAGTCAGGTGCGTGTTCTCTCGGCATTCTCATGCTAAAGTCAACAATCAGCTTCTTGGTCTTGCTAAAAATGAGAGGAAGATTGTTGTTCTGGTACCACACAATCAGTGAGTCAATGTCCCTCCTGTACGTTAACTTGTCGGTTACCATTATTTGTTCAATAGTGGTGGTAGCCTCGGCGAATATAGAGATGATGTTGGATCTCTGTCTGGCTATACAGTCATGGGTCTAGAGAGAGTAGAGCAGGGGACCAAGCAGGCAGTCCTGATGTGCCCCTGTGTTGATAGTCAGTAAGGAGGAGGGTTGTGATGCTAATCCATGCCTGTGGAAGCCTTGCTTGTTATGGGGTGGGGCTTCTGGTATTACTTTAAATTCCTCCAGATAAGTTCTCCACTGCTATTGTTCCTGTTTCATATTCAATATTGCTATTTTCATTTACGTACATACATTTCAATTTAATGATTGATAAATGTATGTCATTTTATAACATGCAACCCCCATTGCCCGCTGGCTTTGTTCCATACATCTTGTAACAGAAGTCAGATCTGTTTTCGGAAGGTAAACTCTTGGAGAGCGGACAGCCAGGATGGAATTGCTGGTTGAGTTCTGAAATTGTGCATCAATCCCACAGTCTTCACCAACATCACAAACCTTTCACTTCTACAGTCTACTCTCCCTATCTGCATCAAGGAAACCTCCATCCAGTCTCCAAGAAAACCATTCTCAATGACTACTGCCCAATAGCTCTAATGAAATGCATTGAAAGATTAGTACTGACCCTCATCAGCACCAGTCTTCTGGATAACCTAGCTCCCTGCAATTTGCATACAGGAAAAATAGATCTGCAGTTGATGGCATTTCCCTTACATTGAATTCATCTCTGAATCACCTTCACAAAATAAGAATACCTGTCAGGATGCTATTCATTGAATATATTCCAGCCTTCAACACTATAATACCAGTAAGTTCATCCTTAAACTTCTTCACCTTCTACTTCCATCTGCAACTTGCATCCGGATTTCTTGACCGACAGACTTCAGTCGGTTAAAATTGGACATAACATTTACTCCACCCTGATCCTCAACACTGGTGCCCCTTAGGGTTGTGTGCTCAGTTATTTGCTGTGCTACTTGTATGCCCATGACTGCATCGCCAAGTACAATACCAACTCATCTTTTAGTTCTCCAATGATACCATTGTTGTCGACCGATCAACAAAAATTAGACTGTAGAGAAAAGTGACTGAGAAACTTGTGCCATGGTGCCATAACAAAAGCCTAGCCTTTTACGTCAGGCTGTTGTCCTGACAATACAACACACCACAACATTGGCCTTTGACCTAAGGGTGAACACTAATCTGATAGTTGTTTCCTATGATAAAACTGTAAAATGTTTTTGAAAATACTTAGCTTCTATAATGTACCATGGCCAACACTATAAGATAAATCTTTGAATTCTTAATATTAAAATTATGTTACTAACAGGGTACAATGCCATCTAAGGTTTAAATGTAAACTAACGCCATGTCGAAATGAGTATAGAAAAGATGAACATCCTCTCTATTTGAAATATATGAAAGCATAATTCGTCCCTATAACATTAAATAAGATCTGAGGCCAGCATAGAACAGCCATGATCATGTTGAATAGCGGGCAGATGAGAGGCCTGGTGGTCTACTTCTGCTCTTCTCCTGTTCTTCTTGTGTTATATGGTAGAAAAAACAAACAGAATTAATGATTTTGTGCCTTTTAATCACTTTTTTCCATAAAGACTTACACTTTTATTTCTTCACCACAATTTATATCCAGGTCCTAAGATAGCCTTATTTAAATAGCAGATAATAATGTATGTGGGGAGAGGAGTTGCAGGATGCAACAGTGAGAATTAAAGATCAGAAAAGGCAGTTGAAACTGTATCCATGTGGAGCTTTGGAAAGATGCCAGATTAGATATTCAGGTGTTCTTTGCCATCAAATTTGCTCCTAACCTGAACATCGCTGACCACACTAACAAAAGAGCACTCCAGAAGTTCCACAACCTTCTCTATGTCAGAGACGAGGTGTTTAAAGTTGTTGGTGGGGTGGGGGTGGGATGACTAAGACATGAGTTCCAATTCTTCAGGCCAGAGGAATGTGTACACTAGATGAATTTTACTACTGAAAAGCGGATTCACCAAAGATTTAGTGCAGTAGAACCCATTCGCTTTCTGTATGCACAAGGGGATTTCTTCTGTCACTTTAATTTATTCACACATAGTTTTGTATCATGCGTGTTAACCACACACTGACGAGTCTGTGAAGTCAATGTCAGCATAACTTAAGTAAGACACAAAGTGTTGGAGTAACTCAACAGACCAGGCAGCATCTCCAGAGAACATGGACAGGTGACTCCTTCTGTGTTCAACCCAAAATGTCGCCTATTCATGTCCGCAGCGATGCTGTCTGACCCGCTGTGTTACTCTAGCACTTTGTGTCTATTTTTGTGAACCAGCATTTGCTGGACCTTGTGACCATGTGTGAACATGAATAAGGGGAGTATGGGGTGACCGCGGCTGACAAGGGACTTCAGGGACAGTATAAAAATAAAAGACAAGAACCCTAACATAGCAAAGATGAGCGGGAAGCCAGAGGATTGGGAAACTTTTAAAGAGCAACAGAAGATAACTAAAAAAGGCAATACGGGGGGGAAAAGATGAGGTACGAAGGTAAGCTACCCAAGAATATAAAGAGGATAGTAAAAGCTTCTTTAGGTATGTGAAGAGGAAAAAAATAGTTAAGTTGGACCCTTGAAGACTGAAACAGGTGAATTTATTATAGGGAACAATGAGTTCCCCATATGAGTTGAAGAGGTACTTTAGATCCGTCTTCACTCAGGAAGACACAAACAATCTCCCTGATGTACTAGTGGCCAGAGGATCTAGGGTGACCAGGAACTGAAGGAAATTCACTTTAGGCAGGAAATGGTGTTGGGTAGACTGATGGGACTGAAGGTTGATAAATCCCCAGGGCCTGATGGTCTACATCCCAGGGTACTTAAGAAAGTGGCTCTAGAAATCGTGGATGCATTGGTGAACATTTTCCAATGTTCTATAGATTCAGGATCAGTTCCTGTGGATTGGAGGGTAGCTAATGTTATCCCACTCTTTAAGAAAGGTAGGAAAGAGAAAACAGGGAATTATAGTAGTAAGTAAGTAAGTACGTTTTATTTATATAGCACATTTTAAATCAACTCGCGTTGAAACCAAAGTGCTTTACATAAAATAAATAATAAGTTTCCGTACTTCCATAGAAAAAGATTAAAAAAAGAAAAATTGACACAACACATTATAGAGTTCAACACAAACGTCCCCCCCACAACAGAATCAAAATTTTCCACTGTGGGGAAAGGCACCAGAAAGTTTAGGCCTCTTCCTCTGTGACCACCCGAGGTCGGGGCCCATTTGTGGCCTTGCAGCCAGTCCGATCTTTTCAGGCCCTCTTGCCATGAAACTGGAACTCCGGCGTTGGGTGAACATTCCTCAGCAGCTTGGAAAGTCTGGAGCGCTGCCTCCTCCCTGGAGACCGCGGCACCTGAAATCCTCAGGCCGCGCCGGTTAGCCTGACATCGGTGGTGGGGAAGATGCTGGAGTCAATTATAAAAGATGAAATAGCGGCACATTTGGATAGCGGTAACAGGATCGGTCTGAGTCAGCATGCATTTACGAAGGGGAAATCATGCTTGACTAATCTTCTGGAATTTTTTGAGGATGTAACTGGGAAAATTTTACAAGGGAGAGCCAGTGGATGTAGTGTACCTGGACTTTCAGAAAGCATTTGATAAGGTTCCACATAGAGGTTAGTGGGAAATATTAGAGCATGGTAGAGGGGGAAGGATACTGACATGATAGAAAATTGGTTGGCACGCAGGAAACAAAGAGTAGCGATTAACGGGTCCCTTTCCGAATGGCAGGCAGTGACTAGTGGGGTACCGCAAGGCTCGGTGCTGGGACGGCAGCAATTTACAATATTCATTAATGATTTAGATGAAGGGATTAAAAGTAACGTTAGCAAATTTGCGGATGACACAAAGCTGGGTGGCAGTGTGAACTGTGAGGAGGATGCTATGAGGATGCATGGTGACTTGGACAGGTTGGGTGAGTGGGCAGATGCATGGCAGATGCAGTTTAAAGTGGATAAATGTGAACTTATTCACTTTGGTGGCAAAAACAGGAAGGCAGATTATTATCTGAAGTTGGGATAAAGGGAAGTACAACGGGATCTGGTGGTCCTTGTTCATCAGTCACTGAAAGTAAGCATGCAGGTACAGCAGGCAGTGAAGAAAGAAAATGGCATGTTGGCCTTCATAACAAGAGTAGTTGAGTATAGAAACATAGAAACATAGAAAATAGGTGCAGGAGTAGGCCACTCGGCCCTTCGAGCCTGCACCGCCATTCAATATGATCATGGCTGATCATCCAACTCGGTATCCCGTACCTGCCTTCTCTCCATACCCCCTGATCCCCTTAGCCACAAGGACCACATCTAACTCCATCTAACTGGCCTCAACTACCTTCTGTGGCAGAGAGTTCCAGAGATTCACCACTCTCTGTGTGAAAAAAGTTTTTCTCATCTCGGTCCTAAAGGATTTCCCCTCTATCCTTAAGTTGTGACCCCTTTTCCTGGACTTCCCCAACATCGGGAACAATCTTCCTGCATCCAACCTGTCCAACCCCTTGAGAATTTTGTAAGTTTCTATAAGATCCCCCCTAAATCTCCTAAATTCTAGCGAGTACAAGCTGAGTCTATCCAGTCTTTCTTCATATGAAAGTCCTGACATCCCAGGAATCAGTCTGGCGAACCTTCTCTGCACTCCCTGTATGGCAATAATGTCTTTTCTCAGATTTGGAGACCAAAACTGTACGCAATACACCAGGTGTGGTCTCACCAAGACCCTGTACAACTGCAGTAGAACCTCCCTGCTCCTATACTCAAATCCTTTTGCTATGAATGCTAACATACCATTTGCTTTCTTCCCTGCCTGCTGCACCTGCATTCCTACTTTCAATGACTGGTGTACCATGACACCCAGGTCTCGTTGCATCTCCCCTTTTCCTAATCGGCCACCATTCAGATAATAGTCTACTTTCCTGTTTTTGCCACCAAAGTGGATAACCTCACATTTATCCACATTATACTGCATCTGCCATGCATTTGCCCACTCACCCAGCCTATCCAAGTCACCTTGCAGCCTCCTAGCATCCTCCTCACAGCTAACACTGCCCCCCAGCTTAGTGTCATCCGCAAACTTGGAGATGTTGCATTCAATTCCCTCGTCCAAATTATTAATATATATTGTAAATAGCTGGGGTCCCAGCACTGAGCCTTGCGGTACCCCACTAGTCACTGCCTGCCATTCTGAAAAGGACCCGTTTACTCCTACTCTTTGCTTCCTGTTTGCCAGCCAGTTCTCTATCCACATCAATACTGAACCCCCAATACCGTGTGCTTTAAGTTTGTATACTAATCTCGTATGTGGGACCTTGTCGAAAGCCTTCTGAAAGTCCAGATATAACACATCCACTGGTTCTCCCCTATCCACTCTACTAGTTACATCCTCGAAAAATTCTATAAGATTCGTCAGACATGATTTACCTTTCGTAA
Organism: Malacoraja senta; assembly: GCA_038087875.1. Taxonomy (NCBI): domain Eukaryota; kingdom Metazoa; phylum Chordata; class Chondrichthyes; order Rajiformes; family Rajidae; genus Malacoraja; species Malacoraja senta. Next base: position 451,139 of record JAXLNO010000438.1, on the reverse strand, counting down.
ATCCATGCTGACTTTGTCCAATGATTTCACCACTTTTCAAATGTGCTGCTATCCCATCTTTAATAACTGACTCTAGCAGCATATAGGAGCAAAGAGGTTCTTCTGCAGTTGTGCAGGGCCCGAGTGAGACCACACCTGGAGTATTGTGTGCAGTTTTGGTCTCCAAATTTGAGGAAGGACATTCTTGATATTGAGAGAGTGAGTGCAGCGTAGGTTCACGAGGTTAATTCCCGGGATGGTGGGACTGTCATATGTTGATAGAATGGAGCGGCTGGGCTTGTATACTCTGGAATTTAGAAGGATGAGAGGGAATCTTATTGAAACATATAAGATTATTAAGGGTTTGGACACACTAGAGGCAGGAAACATGTTCTCGATGTTGGGGGTATCCAGAACCAGGGGCCACAATTTAAATGGTAAGCCATTTAGAACGGAGATGAAGAAAAACGTTTTCACACAGAGGGTTGTGAATCTGTAGAATTCTTTGCCTCAGAAGGCAGTGGAGGCCAATTCTATGGATGCTTTCAAGAGAGAGTTAGATAGACCTTTTAAAGATAGCGGAGTCAGGAGATATGGGAAGAAGGCAGGAACGGGGTACCGATGGTGGATGAACAGCCATGATCACATGATCACAGTGAATGGCGGTGCTGGCTCGAAGGGCCGAATGGCCTACTCCTGCACCTATTGTCTATTGCCTATTGTCTATTGAGTCCTGACTCAGCAGGTTGCTGCTATAAACATAGACTGAAGGAACCTCAAATGCTGGTTTACAACAAAAAAAATAAAGTGCTGGAGTAACTCAGCAGGTCAGGCAGCATCTCTGGAAAACATGGATAAGTGATGTTTCAGGTCTGGATCCTTCCCTGAAACGTCAGTTTCCATTTCTGACAATCCTGAAGTAGCTGGGGATTATGTGGTCCAGTTTCTTGGCATGTGGAATTTTAAAAACACATTTAATCTGCTTTATTCAGGATCAACTTTCTAGTTTACATTCTCAGCCTTCCACCTCCACAGCATTAATTTCCATTTTTAAAGCTTGACTTTGCTATTCCAGTAATCTATTTGCTAATGTAATCAATTCAAATTCACCCAGCCAGCTATTACGTAACAACTCAATGGCATTGGAATCTATTGCTCCGATTATCAGTTTTTATTGTTTAAGAGTTATTAACATGGAAATGTTAAGTGTAAATAATTTTTATTGACAATAGTAGCCAATAAAATGGCTAAAAGCACACCATCAAGGTATGCAATACAGTTAGAGGCATGACGGCCAGTCAGCAATGATAAAGTGATGACTGTTGCCAATTTTGGAAAGATTCTTACATCCTACTACTTTGGAGCTACTGCAGAATACAGACTTACTAAGCACATAACAAGTCAGCAAAGTGTGTCGCTATGGTATGACAAAATGGTGTGTGTTTCTCAATCTGATCAACAGCTTCAGGTTCTTAGGCATCTGTATCACAACCAACCTAATCTGGTCCCTTCACACTGATGCAGTGATCAAGAAAGCACATCAGCATATTTACTTTCTTAGGTGTGTGATAAGATTTGGCATGTGCTATAGAAATAACTCTGTTGGGATGCATCCCCGTCTGATATGGCAGCTGGTCTGCTCCTGGCCATCTGAAGCTGCAGAGACTCATAGACACAAAGTGATGAACATAGTCTATCAAAGACTCGTCACGTCCTTCCATCCAGCCCATTTTCACAGCACATTGAATTAGGAAGACTGGAAGTATCGTGAAGACTGCGTCACACTGGCCATTCCCTTTCTTCCTTATGCCTTTGAGAAGATACAGGTGCTTGAAACCATATGTTCAGACTATCCTCCGCTTTCAGACTCCTTAACCAATCACTCCATTTACACCCCCTTCTCTGTCATGCTACCACATTCTCTTGCTGTTAACTCTACCCCATTCAGTTATTCTGCTTTATCATACTTCAGCATTGTTCTGTTCCACTTGGAGTTGCACTGCGATCTTGCACTATTTTGCAGTTTTGCACATAGTTAAATTTATTGTTTATTTTCATTAATGTACTGCTTTCCTTTTATGTTTACTGCTTTATTTGAATAATGAATTTCATTACACCTTGGTGTTGATGGCAATAGATGAATCTGAATCTGAGATTGCACCAGGTTTGAACGATGTAGCCAAGAAACATTCCCAACGTCATCGATGAATTCCTTAATTAGGCAAAGTTTTCAAATCTATCTGCTACACACAGTTTTCCAAAGTGGGCTTGATGTACAGTAATTAAATTGTATGGATATTAAACAATAAATTGATTCACACCACTTTTACCTGAATATTATATATATCTTTTACCATCTTGTGTAGGAGATGTGATATCTTATTTGTTTTGATGAGCCAGATTAAGCTAAGAGGTGAGCGGCAGCTGTTCCCATCAATAACATCATAAGACATAGGAATAGAATTGTGCCATTCGAGTCTTCAAATCTGTTCCGCCATTCAATCATGGTTGATCTATTTTTCCCTCTCAATCCCATTCTTCTGCCTTTTCACCCGAACCTTTGACGCCCTTACTAATCAAGAACGTATCAATCTCCACTTCAAAAGTACTCAATGACGGCCTCCACCATCATTTGTGGCAATGAATTACACAGATTCACCACCCTCTGTCTGAAGAAATTCCTCCTCATCTCCATTCTAAAGCTACATCCTTTTTTTCTGAGGCTGTGGTACATCTGCCATCTCTTGGGTGCTTGGCTGATGAACCAGTTACAAATTCTCAGCTCTATGTGAAAATGACACCTACTTAAAAAAATAATAATTTTGCTTTGTGTTTATTATTTCACTATTACACTATCCTTTTAATTCATTTGTCATAATTTTAATATATTAACATTTTATTTTTATTTAATTTATTTTTTGTTTAAATCCATTTCAGCTGTTTTTAAATGCCTTGGAATATCAAAGCCGGCTTTAAAAGCAGTAAAATTGCTTTTTATAGTAACGAAGTGTCACGGGCGTCATCTTCTGCTGCCTGAGGCTCGGTCAGACACGCCTGCCCTGCCTCATGGAAGGCCACGTGGAGGAGGCCTCCAGCACAACTTATCTCATGGGACCTCAAAAAGTTGTTTCTGCTGTGAAGATTAACAGGGCTGCCAACTCTCATGCAATTGAGCGTGAGACTCACGCATTTCACGAAATTCTCACGCTCTCACGCTGATCACAGAATTTCTCACGATCAAAAAAATAATTGAAAAAAATAAATAAAGAAAGAAAGAAAGTCACAAACAATTCAATTCGCCCAAGGCTTCCAGACCTCCTCCACAATCACCAATGAGAATAGTTTTCTGTCGGTGGGTTTCCCGTAAAGAACGAGCAATTTGATTGTCTTAAGCCCATCGCACACTATTTAAAATAGCAATGTAACTGCAGTACAATGATTCCATTTGACATTCATGGAACCACAATCTGCAGGTGCTGGAAATTCAAAATAAAGCAAAAATTATTTTAGAGGCGAGTAAAAACCACGAGGGGAATATATAAGGTGAATGCGTAGTCTTTTTTCCCGGGAGATGTGATTCAAGAACTAGAGGGCTTTGGTTTAAAGCAGGGGTGTCAAACTACCGCGGGTGTCCAATCCGACCCGCGGGATGATTTGGGGAAAAAAAGTCATTTAGTTTAGAGTCTAAACTAAACTACACATTCTCGTGCAGATGGTGTGATAGGTGAGACATGGCGGTGGTCCCAGCACCAACCCCTGAGGCACCGCTCACACCTCCCACCCTCATCTCCGGCGGCTCTGTGTCCGTCGGCCGCTCTGTCCACACCCCATGGAGTTTTAACCCCGGCCCGGAACCAGGAGCGGACCGGGTGAGTGGGGGTATCGGTGCCGCCTGAGTCCGGAGCCGCTGGGATGAATCTCGGGCTAAGACTCCGCTCCGATGCCCGACCCCCGGGTCACTGACCCTCACCTCCCCCTGACCCCAGCTGGACACAGAGCACCTGGGCGGGCCCGCATTCCTGGTGGGACGGGGGGGGGAGAGGGTGGGGGAGAGAGGAACCGCTCCCCGGACATCGCCAAGTCTATGAATTTCCGCTCACTCCGGGTGTTGTCGCCGGTTCACTGACACACACTCTCACACACAACCTAACACACACTGACACACACCCTTACACACACACTGGCACTCACACTGGCACACACCCTCGCACATACATTCTCACACACAATCTCACACACACCCTCACACGCATTCACACAAACACTTACACACACACTCACACACACACTCATGCACCCTCACACATACACTCACACACACTGACACACCCTCACACATACAGATACACACTCTCACACACACCCTGACACACTCACACACACTCTCACACACTGTCACACACACACTGATACACACTCTCATACATACTCTCACAATACTGACACACATTCTCACACACACTGACACACACTCTCACACACTGACACCCACCCTCACACACTGACACACACCTTCACACACACCCTCACTTCAATCACTTCAATAATAATTAGAGGCTAACTGTTTTCATTGTCTGAGTTTGATTGCTGGAATCAGGCTAATACAAATTAGGTGCAGTTGTGTAGTCTACATTTATAATTTGTTTCGTTCGGTCTACATTTGTGTCTGCTAATATTTGATTTCAAATAGTCTATTAATGGAAAGTGTGTGTTCGCGCGTGCACAACTGCTCCGGCCCACATGAAGTCGCATTTTGCCCAATCCGGCCCATGACTTAAATGAGTTTGACACCCCTGGTTTAAAGTGAGAGAGGAACGATTTAATAGGAACCTGAGGGACAACATTTTCACGCAGAGGATGGTGGGTATGTGGAACGAGCTGCCAGGGGAAGTAGGCAGGTAAAATTACAGCATTTAAACGACAGCATTTATTGGACAGGTATGTGGACAGGAAAGGTTTAAAGGGATATGGGCCAAATGCGGATAAATGGGACTAGTCTAGATGGGGCATCTTGATCTGCATGGACAAGATGGGATGAAGGGCCTGTTTCCATGCTGTAATTGTACACATTGTAGAAAGGGCGCAATTGCTCTGGAGAGGATCCAAGGGCGATTTATGAAGATGTTGGCAGGGCTGGATCTTTTTTTTCACTTTGAAGAAATATTTGATAACTGGGATTGTATTCTCTGCAGCAACGGAGGTGAAAAAAAGACATTGTTGAGGTGAATAATATTATGAGAATAGGACATGTTTCAAGTATCATCAAGTTTCAAGTATCCTTTATTGTCATTCAGACTTTTCAGTCTGAACGAAATTTCGTGCCTTGCAGTCATAACATAGAATAAAATAACAAAACACACAATAAACACAGATTTAACATCCACCACAGTGAGTCCACCAGGCCCTCCTCACTGTGATGGAAGGCAAAAGTCTTGAAGTCCTTGTCTCTTCCCTCCTTGTTCTCCCTCTGCGTTGAGGCGATCCAGGCTTCCGATGTTGTGACCCCGCCGGGTGATGGTAAGTAAGTCCCGCGGCTGAATCCGAGCTCCGCGAACGGGCCGGTTCAAACTCCGCGGCCCGGGGCGGTTGAAGCTGCCAAAGCTGCCACCCTCCAGTCCAGCGGACGAAGCTATTGATACGGGAGCTCCGGAAAAACAGGTCACCAACCTGGGACCTGCGAGCTCCCGACGATGTCCTCCACTGGTACCGCGGCCGAGTCCATTGGGCCCGCGGCCGAGCCTCCGCCTCCGGGGCTCCGAAATCGGGTCGGCGCCGCCGCCGCAAAGCCGCCACATCCCCGAAGTCGGGTCGCCGTCGCCACCACAGCCCCGGAGTCGGGTCGTCGCCGCCGCAATGCCACCACAGCCCCGAAATCGGCCAGCCTTGCGTTGGTAAGCCCTGGCTGGCTTTGCCTCCGGAGCCTCGAGGTCTGTCCCAGTTGGAGGCCGCCAGCTCCGCGATTAGGCCTCAGCGCAGACGGAGACGGAGACGGGGGATACGACAAGAAAAGGTCGCATCCCCCTGAAGGAAAAGACTAGAACAAGTTTCTCCCAACCCCCCCCCCCCCCCCCACACACACACATACACAACTAAAATAAACCAAAATAAACTGTAACAACGGGACAAAAAGAAAACAAAAAAAGAAAAAAACAAATGGACTGCAGGCGAGCCGCAGCTGCTAGGGCAGCGCCGCCACCTCCGGACTCCGGACTCCACCACCCTCCCTCGCACACCCTTCCCCCCTCAGTCGCTACGCTCCCTTGGGCTTGGTCGCTGCACTCCCTCACAATTTCTCACTCTCAACTCTCGCCCAATGTTGGCAGCCCTGAGATTAAGCAAGGGGTAAACACTTGCAGGCCAAGTCCAGATCAGGCAGGTCCAATGACTATGCAGTTAACTCTTCAAGCAACCAATGAGGCTTGGCAATTCTAAGTGTAAGCTTGCAGAAACAAGGAACTGCAGATGCTGGTTGATACACAAAAGGACACAAAGAGCTGAAGGAACTCTGCAGGCCAAGCAGCATCTCTCAATATCATAGATAGATGACGTTTGGGTCAAAATGAATACGTTATGGGGTGAAGGCAGGAGCATGGGGTTGAGAGGGAAAGATAGATGAGACATGATTAAATGATGGAGTAGATTTGATGGGCCGAATGACCTAATTCTGTTTCTAGAACTTATGAACTTATGATCTTATGAATATGAAGCAGTTTGAAGAAGGGTCCTGACTCGAAACATCACCTATCCATGTTTTTCAGAGATATTGCTTGACCTGCTGAGTTACTCCAGCACTTTGTGCCCTAAGTGTACGTTTGATTTGTTTATCTTGTTACCCTGTCCACAACAGATGGAGAAGTCTGTTAAATCTGAAACAAAAGCAAACTGTGAGAAATTTGATTGAAGACATGGTTATTCCTAGTTCTATCCAATGACTTTGATTGTTAAATTAAGGGCGCTGAGTGTGAATACCTAGATTAGCGGATTTCTTAGAAGCTCACTGCCTCTGTTGGCAAAATTCATCAAGTAGGATTACCAACAAAGAGTTCATGTTTTTAATAAAGAAATACAGTGCCATGGTCTTTAGGCTTGGTCACATTTCTTACAGGGAGGCTGTGGCACACTGCTGAGGCTTCATTGACATGGATTATTTTATACCATTTCTGGAGGAAGATCTGTGCAAGTATAATGAGACTGAGATTGCATATGAAAAATTAACGAAGAATAAGGAACCAACCCTACAAACCAACCCGATTTCCATTGACAATAATCAAACTAGTATCAAATACCTTCACTTATATCAGTTAAATCAGTTATAATAATACATTTTCTGGAAGAGTCAAGAGTGTTTTATTGTCATATGTCCCAGATAGGACAATGAAATTCTTACTTGCTGCAGCACAACAGAATATGTAAACATAGTACATAACAGGAGAAAAAAAAAGTTCAGTGTGTATATATACACATTCACACCTACTCAATAAATAAACAATTATAGTGCTATAATAATAATAGTCTGTTATTAGTTAGTTTGTCATTAGTTATTACTGGATATCAGTATTCCTGCTTGAAATAATGTAGTTAATTATATTGATGTAAGGTCAGCCACCCTTTATAATGCCAATTATTATTATATTTCACAGATGCATCGCACCATGCCCGCTCGGGATCTGCTCGGCAGTATTACACACTTCCACCTAGCAGTCATGAACGGAGAGCACATACAAACATTACCGAGCCTCCAAGGTTTCACTCACAGGCCAAAGGAAAAAATGTTCGTCTGGACTCGCATTTCAGAAAAGCGTCCCGGAAGAACAGTTTCTGCAATGGTGTAACCTTCAGCCACCGACCAGTCCACCTTTATGAGAAAGTGAGGTTACGATTATCCGTGGTCCTTCATGGATGGAGCGGTGCTTTGCGGTTTGGTTTTACATGTCATGATCCCTCTCTGATGAGCTCCGCAGACATCCCAAAGTATGCATGTCCTGACTTGGTAACCAGGCCTGGTTATTGGGCCAAGGCGTTACCGGAAAGGTTTGCTCTGAAAGACAATGTCCTTGCCTTCTGGGTGGACAGACACGGACGAGTGTTTTATACTGTGAATGATGAAGAGCCTGTTCTTTTCCAGTGTGGCATTAATGTTTCAGGACCACTCTGGGCGCTGATCGACATCTATGGAATTACACAAGAAGTCCAAATGCTTGGTGAGTATCCAACAATAAAAACTAATATCAAATTAGAACCAGGAGATGATACCTAGTAGAATATGGCAGCATGGTGGTGCAGCGATAGAGTTACTGCCATACAGCGCCAGCATCAGTGACCGCGGTTCGATCCTGACTATGAGTGCTGTCTGTATGGAGTTTGTACGTTCTCTCCATGACCTGCGTGGGTTTTCTCCAGGTGTTCCGGTTTCAGATTTCAGATGTACAGATTTGTTGGTAAAAAAATTGTAAATTATCCCTAGTTTGTGGAGGATAGTGCTAGTATGCGGGGATCGCTGGTCTGCATGGATTCGGCAGACCGAAAGGCCTGTTTCCGCAATGTATCTCTAAACTAAACTAAACTAAATGCAAATAGTAAAGTAACTATTCTCCAACAAGTTTAAATTGCCTATTATTTAAACCCTTTTACGCTGTAAATACTGAGTAAAGTTTGGGATTTATTGAGAAGGGCAGTTTTTTTCCTTTAATATATTCTATTTTTAAAAGTCCAGATTATGTACATTACACATAGAGACAATTTTCAATTGTCAGGCAACATTATTTGCCACAGGGATGCTAGGCACAGTCATTAAATCCTCCTGCTAGATAAATGAGAAAGCAGTTCAAAGTGCATCTGAGCTCACAACATTCCTTCAAAATTAGTGCAGATAATGCATCTATGCAAGAGCAAATCAATTGAAATATAGGTAAATTCATGTTTGATGCATGGGATTCCTCGAATGATTGGAGGATATGACTGAATGAGTGGTTATTTATAGAAAACTAATTGGAAAAAATAGAACAAAACATATGAATTTAAAAATACATATGCCATTAGCTTTGTGCTTTAATGATTGCTTTCTTGACGTGATATACAGCCTCAGCAGCAGTAGATTTAGACCCAATAATTATTGGATTCCGAAGCTCTAGTCTGGGTCTTGTTTTCCTTTAGAACCACTTGGCATTCCTAGATTTTAGGTTTATCATTGTCATTAGGAAGGTACAGTAAAAAGCATTTTGTATGCCATACATGGATCGGACAGGTTTGTTGGGTTATGGACCAACCGTGGACAGGTGGGACTAGTGAGCTGGGACATGTTGGCCAGTGTGGGCAAGTTAGGCCGAAGGGCCTATTTCCACACTGTATCACTCTATGACTCTATACAATCAGACCAGATAACACTATGGATAAATACAATCAAGGCAAACTCAAGTTCAATAGATAGAGCAAAAGGTGTAGAATATAGTTCTCAGCATTGTAGTACATTAGTTCCATTCACTATCCATTGTCATGTGAGAAAGCAGACCATAAGCTGAAATATGCAAGCTCAGATACAGGAGACATGTGGTTTAAAAAACTTAATAATTCTTTCCAGCATATTACAAAAACAAAAGGTGAGGTTGATTGCAAGTTGGTATTTTTTTATTTGAAATAATCCACCATCATAATGATATATGGCTCTGTGCTTTAACTTACTGCTATTTAATCCTTAAATAAAATGTCATCAGAGGTAGATGTGATTGTTTATTTAATGCAAAAAAAATAATCCATTTGATTCCAGATGGCTGGTGAATATCTTGGACTGTTCAAAACAAGGGAAAAAAATGATTTGCAGTTGCAAAAATACTCCCTTTTCCAACCTCATGATGCAGAGGAAACATCTGGAACCAAAATAGCACATCATTCCCAATACGTTACCATGTCCGGACATCAGCATGAAGTCTCCTTGGGGACAAATTAAAATGATAATTAGCTGTATCTTTTGTGACCGTTGTTTTAAAGGAAGCAAATTTCCATTAGTAACTGGATACGTGCATGGTGATCATCCCTCGTTTACGAAAAACAACCAATAGCAATTGAAAGCTAACCAAGTATTATGTTTAACGGTGACAAACAAATCAATTTCAGAAAACCAGTGCTAATATCCATAAACTATAGAGTGTAATACTTCTTGTTAACTTCAAAGATGAGAGACAGTGTTTGTTCCTGCGTGAAGAGCCTTAAACATAAATAGAGTTTCATTACAAGACATTCAGTGGATAAGCGAGTGAAGGAAAGTGATTAAGAGCTTGCCCATGGCACGTTATTGATGTACTCAGACAGCTACCCCATTTTGGTTCAATTAGGCGGATGCTTTCATGAAAGGTAGTCATTTGAAACCACAACATTCATCAACTTGCAAGATGTAACATATTATGTACGTTTGCTGGTACTGAGCTTGCCATTTGTACCACATACAGATGTGAAAGGAGCTCTAAAAATAATGATTTTATAGCAGACATGCGTTGAAATCATGCTCACTGTCGAACTAATAACGATTTCCTCCCAGTCCTTGTGATTCATTCTTCGGTCTTATTGTCTTTTCCATAACTACTAGTAACAGTCTTTAAAGGATCTCAATAGTTAGGGTTGCAGCACTAATTAAAACAAAAATATCCTAATAATTGAGATTGCAGCAGGAATGTTTTGTTTACACGTGTATACAGAATGCTGGATGATTGGCTAGCTGAGCCTCTGTAAAAAGTAAATAGATTAAATGCCACTTTTTTGGTGAACTTGGTGAACTTCTGGAGTGCAGCTCTATTTCAAAATAAAAACAGAAAAGGCTGCAAAAACTTAGCAGGTCAAGCTGCTCTGTGGGAGGGAAAAGGTGACATGTTAGCTCTGTTTTTCTTCCTACTGATGTGACTTGAGCTGCTGAGTATTTCTTGCATTTTCCGTTTTTATTTTAGATTTCCAGCATTTGCGTTTTTCGATGTTCACTTATTTGCATTTTGCCTAGTTGATTTTCAAGGATTTATTCAAGGGCTTCCCACACTCCATAAGGACCCAGGAGAAACAAATTAAACCCTTCCAACCCAATCCTCACAACACCAAGGATCTTCCAAGTATTATGACTCATTGCAGTCCAATCTGTATTCAATCATCTGTTACACATTCTGGTTTTCTGTGTGGAACACCCATTTATATCCTTTTAGTTCTCTGCTTCATGCTTAGTTGATCGATTCTCCCCTGTAAACGTTATTTAGGATCTTGTAATGAATGAACTTCTCTGTTGAAAATCCAAACCTCAATGGCAAAGGGCAATGCAAACCTATACAATATAAAATTGCTCTTAACTGCCACACTAACCATTATTGTGAGTAGCCATGGGAAGGCTTTGGAAATTGCATTCTGCTGTAGTGCAGGAATGTGTTTTTGAATTTTGAGTACTTGTCAGGGTGACTTAAAGGTTCTTTACATAATATTTGCCTTTCTGAACAGAGAGCTTGTTTTCCCAACACTCTTCTCTCAGCATACAATATGAGCTTACTAAATGCCTTCAGGGCAACATTCAGTGTTTGATAGTTCTGCAAATTTGTGTAAACCCCAATTTTTTCTTGATGAGTCCACTGATTTTTAAAACAAACGTAAATGGTAATTTGCGAATATGCCATCAAAAATAGTCTCATTCACAGCCTGTAGATACCTGTAGCGATTCTGAGGTGAAAACAGTATGGTATTAATCATTGACTAACGAACATTTGTGGACATAGGTTTAATGTGAAGGGGAAAAGGTTTAATAGGAATCTAAGGGGTAACTTTTTCACACAAAGGGTGATGAGTGTATGGAACAAGCTGCCAGAAGAGGTAGTTGAGGCAGGGACTATCCCAATGCTTAAGAAGCAGTTAGACAGGTACATGGATAGGACAAGTTTGGAGGGATATGGATCAAATGCAGCATGTTTGACCACTGTAGCTGGGACATGTTGGCTGGTGTGGGCAAGTAGGGCTGAAGGGCCTGTTTCCACACTGTATCACTTGATGGCTCTGTGACTCTTTGAATGTTCTGTGAAAAGGGTAAGCAAGAAACTAATTAGACAGAAACAATCAGACAGGACAAATTATAGTAGATACTAGACTAAGTGGGACCCATTGGGTCCTAGCATCACACGGGAGGGCTGGTCCCCCAACGCAATATTCCACCTCTCCACCAATTCCAATATTGGTGGCCAGTGGGGGGGGGGGGCTTTCTGGAGCGCTAGTATGGACAATGTGGGCCGAATGGATTCTTGGGCTGGCGGCTCAGTCACTCAAGCCTGTTGTGATGGCAGCTCACTCACACACGGCTGGTGGGCTGGCAGTTGACTCACGGTTATTCCTTGAAATTCCATTTCAAGCAGGGTGCAAGGCCACCAAATTCAAGTGCAGTTTTTTATCACTTCAAGCAGGGTGCAAGGCCACCAAATTCAAGTGCAGTTTCATACCATTTCAAACAGGGTGCAAGGCCACTAAAGACAGCGAGTCGTGACCTCTCCCTCCTCCATCTTGCAGAGACTGAGCCATGCCCACTCTTCTGGGTTTTATAGTCCCTCCCACCAGAAGAGGCGTGCCCTTCATGGCGTGATTGACAGGAGAGAGAATCTCAACAGTTTTTAAACACTAATAACTCTTTTATTTTTCATCGATGGCACCTGATGAGCAGGGGGGGGGCTCCGAGTAAGATGGCCAAAAATCATAGCCTTATGTGGTAGCGTTCTTTTCTAAAATCAATATAAAGCGCAAACAGGAAGTGGTCAAGATTAGACTTTTAATTATATAGAAGGCAAGGCAACTTTAATTGGGCAAGGCAACTTTAATTAGGGAAGGCAACTTTAATTAGGCAAGGCAACTTTAATTAGGCAAGGCAACTTCAATTAGGCAACACCGCTGTAACATTTCCAAACCAAAGGCAACACAGCTTTAGCATTTCCAAACCAAAGGCAACACAGCTTTAGCATTTCCAAACCAAAGACAACACAGCTTTAGCATTTCCAAACTATAATTTCAAACCACATTAATGGCACTGACAGGTGAAACACTGAACACATGTCTACTCACATTTTAGTAGACATGTGTTCAGTGTTTATTCACAGCTCAGACTGAGAGATGTGACCCTCTCGCTACCACATCTTGCAGAGACTGACTGAGGCACTCAACACTTCCAGGTTTTATAGTCCCTCCAGAAGGGGCGTGGCCTTCAGGAGAGAGAGAATCTCAACATTTTTTAAACACTAATAATTCTTTTATTTTTCATTGATGGGAAAAATCCTCTTGTCCTGCGCAGCGGAGGGGGACTCTGAGTATGATGGCCAAAAATCACAGCCGTAAGTGACAGTGTTTTTTCTAAAATCAATATGCAGAACAACAGGAAGTGGTCAAGATCAGACTTTTAGTAATATAGATTGTCAGAGTTAAAAGGTGTGGGTGTTTTGATTAAAGTGAATGGCATTTGGGCAAAATCAAAATGTACAATGCTGAGTATTGTACCTGTCCACGGAATCCTAAGTTTTTGCTGTTTAAAGATGTAACGTCAATGATTTTATTTCTCTTGTTGCAGAGAGTATGTTTGCAGAAACCATCACTTCAGCACGACTCAGCACAGCACGGCTCAACAGTTGCCTTCCTCAGACTAGTCATGACAACGCCAACTTCAATAATAACGAACTGGAGAACAGTGTTGTGGTGGCAAAAATAACAAACCTAAATCTAAGCGAAGTTCCCAGCCTTGCGCCAGACAATCACAATTTACCTTGTTGTACCAACAGACGGCTTAGATCGCGAGGCCTGCCATCTTTTCTCGACACCGACCTTCACTTTCACTACATACGAGGGCCTGATGTTACCCTTTCTCAGGATAGGATGGGAGTGTGTACGAACTGGCAGGAGAGCACTAGGACCCTGGTGTTCTCGGATCGCCCTTTGCATATTGGGGAAACCCTGTATGTGGAGGTGGGGCAGTTAGGGTTACCATATTATGGCGCCCTTCTCTTTGGCGTAACGTCTTGCGACCCCAGCACGCTGCGAACAAATGAGCTCCCAGCGGATCCAGATTTCCTACTTGACCGTAAGGAATATTGGGTAGTGTGCAGAGGTTTCTCAGTGCCCAACAGCAGTGATATTTTCAGTTTTACTATTCTGCCAAATGGAGAGCTGCATCATCGTGTTAATGGAATAAACATAGGGATGCTGGTCTATGTGGACACCACACAGTCACTCTGGGTATTCTTCAGCTTACATGGAGTGGTCAATCAGCTGAGGATACTGGGTAAGTGTGCACCTACTTGTCGATTTGTCCTGCTTTTGGTTAGAAGATAACGAACAAAACACATGGAAGTATTTCCTTGGTTGAAATGCTTTTAAAATGTGTTCCTCAGTGGAATGCTCATCGATAAAGTTTACCGCATGTTATTCCCAACTACGTGGGCTGGAGGAGCCTTAGGGATTGTGCAGAAAAGTTGGCCAAGATTCCTGCCATTAGCTGATAGATGTTAAATTACCCATTGTAAAAGTTCATTGTTGTGCCTCCTGACCAAGGAGATGTTCACGTGTATAGTACATTGAAATACTTCTCTTCGAGAGATATTGGAGGGAATCATGTAAAATTATTTAAGGATTAAATTATTTTCACAATCACTTATTGTAATCTGTGCAGGGATTTCTATCTACAAACAAATTGTTTTTATATGGGAACATTCGTATCATACATCAAAGATATTTAAATATATGTGTATTTTATATATATATTTAAGTTTGTTCTTCAGTGGTGCCTTTGACTTTCACTATCATAGCTTTGGAGAAATTTGGCAGCAAAATTCACGAAGCCTGAAGTAATGGACTCAACGCTTTATTGAATTGCTAGGCTCTTTGAATCACAGATGTTTTATCATTGACTATTATGACAGGCTTTTTGTCCAGTTAAGTGTGTGAGTCACCTAACTTGGTCCCATTTCCAATAGTTTTTAGTAGGCTTTCTTTTAAGGCTATAACTTGATTCTGCTTGAAAAAATGAAAACGTCTTAACTTCAACACATCTTACGATGGGTATTTTAAGCATGTTCTGTACAGATCTTTTTATTTCCAATTTCCTATCTGACCTCTTCATAATTATTTTAGACTCATGTCCTTTGTTGCAATGTTGCCAAACAGTGGAACTGCCTATTATTATTTAATAAATAGCAAGATTCTGGTTTATACCAAACATAGAAACAAAATGCTGGAGTAAATCTGCGAGCCAGTTGATGCTGAGTTACTCCAGCATTTTCCGCACATCGCACAGCGGTACGAGCATTGAATTTTAAGTAATACTCCCCTTCCTGCTCTCTCTTCCCCATTACCCATCCATCCAGGTCTTCACCTATTTGTCCCATTATCCTGCCCCTCTTCCCTCCTCCCATCCCCTTCCACCTATATTCTTCCCTTTCCTGACTGTTTTTCTTTTTCATCTTGAGCCCATGTCACTTACTCCACCCATGTGCCAATGTGACCCCCCCTCACCTGTGTCCACCTATCACTTGCCAGGCTTTCTCCCTCCCCACTTCTCTTTTCCTGCTTCCCCCACCCCCCTTCCCCTACTACAATCATTTTGAAGAAGAGTCCCAGCCCGAAGCATCGCGTATCCCTCTGCACATGCTTACTGAATCGCTGAGTCAATTCACCACTTTATGTTTTGCTTTCAGCTGTGGGGGATGGGTTATTAACCTGCCAGCTTGCATGGTTTTTTTCCATGTGTAAGAAATTAAAGCACCCATTTGAAAACCCATACATTCATAGAGAGAACAGACTACACACAGACAGCAATAGAGATCACGAATGAATCCACACCCATGGCTGTGAGGCAGCAGCTGTAACAGGTTGGGTCACCAAGCTGCCCAGAACTAGTCCTAATCCCTTGTTGCTAATATTTGTATTTTTCTGAAACTTTCCTATTATTTTTGTGTTTCTTCCACGTTCCTTTTTTCACTCTCCTGTTCAACTTTTCTGTTTCACCCAAAGATTCTAAGAGCAAGAAAAAAACATTGAGTCAAAAAAGATCACAGGTAGTTTCAAAACCACTGAATGTCCCTGTTTTATATTCTATCCACAGAAAAATACTCAGTTGCCTCTTGAGGTGATTTTGAAATAATTTATGCATCTTTTTTTCAGTGGCCATCCTTAATAACATATTTAAATAAAAATGTTTTATATAAAAGTTCTTCCTTCTCCTTAAGGCGGAGATTAACAGAATTTTGATTGGTAAGTGTGTCAGGGGCTATGGGGTGAAGGCAGGGGAATGGGGTTGAGAGGGAAAGCTAGATCAGCCATGATCGAATGGCATAGCAGACTTGATGGGCCAAATGGCCTTATTCTGCTCCTAGAACTTATGAACCTCTGAACTTATGATTGTATATTTTTGATGTAACATTGACCATGGTGAACAGTTAAACTATATGAACTTTAACAGAAGTCGTCATGTTCTTGAAAGCACTAGTTAGTTCATGTTGAAGCCATCTCTTTACTGGCCCTCAGTTCATTGCTCGCGGATTGCTTTATTTATCTGTCTGCCTTTGCTAGATAACAATTGCAGTTTTGAAACAAAAGGTAGTTAGGATTTTGAACAATTCCATGAAAAACAAGTAATCTTTTTCACATTTTATTTAAACATTAAATGGCTTGAGACAGATCATCTGAAATAAATCAAACAGAATTGTAAATTATATTCATTAGAGAATTATGCCACCCTGTTTGAGTTCATTATCATAAATTATTTTGATTCTGAGCAGCTGATTTTCTCTGGAGCCATTGCAAGTCAATCAATATCTTTTGGTCCTGAATGCTCCATCTGTTACCTCATTTATACATGATCGCACATGCCACTTTTATAATATTCAGTAACATTTCAAATATGAGTCTCATTTTCAAATGACATAAAAGATTAGTACATGGAATATAAATCTTGACTTTGAATTGAGTCTTAATGAGCAATTACCTATTTTAATTCAAACTCTGTTCAAGATCTACATTGTGTTTTCTGTGCATGTTGTCAGTTGAGGAATGAATATTTGCCTGTGCAGAGGGAAGAACAGATTTATGAAAACAGATCTTTGAAACTTTCTGTACCCATTTGGCTTGGAAAAAACAGGGTCTCATTATAGTAATTTCATTGAGTAGACATAATAGATCCTGCTTTTACCCATGATTCTGTTAGCCCTAAGAGCTAAAATATGTCCTCACTTGGGCAGATTTAAAGACCATATCTCCAGTTCAATCTAAATTTAATGCTGATGCGTCAAATATTACTTGGCACTTTGATATATGATTGTAATACCTGTGTGTACAATTAAAACCACACGGAAGCCAATCCAAACATAGTCTGAGAATTTATAGCGTTTTACATAAATGATCTGAATCCTATTGTCCCAAAGTTCGAGATAAATGTACAATGGCCTCATTATCTGCTGACTTCCTGTTTGCAGATCCACATATTGCCGAGATCCATTCAAGGTTACGCTTCAAATTCATTTTGGAGGTGCATGGGGCAGGAATGTGTTAGGAACATAGGAGGTTGGTCAAGAGAGTGTGTTGGCCAGGTATGAGGGGAAGTAGGGTCTGGATGCATTGAAAAGCAGAAAAACATAAGATGAAACTTCTTTACATACAAGTTATATCTATGAAGAGGTAATTACCAGCAGTCTAAGTGGTATCTCCATTTTCTGTTCCCCTAACCCTGCTGAATATTGAGAGTGTACAACAATCTTAAACATGCTGTTGATCCCTTTTATGGACACCAAGCATTGATCAGCATTAGATAATATATGGAGGTAGGGTTTATTATTATTAGTAGTAGTATTTGCTGATACTAAGGAAATACTAAGCTAATACTGAGCAAATGATGCTAACCTGGATAAAATACTGACCTAGACCAGCAAGACACAGCCAGATGGGAATAAATGCCAGACTTTCTCCTATAGTTAGGCGCTTTGGTTGGGGTACTCTCTTGCTGTAACTGAAATAGCATTTAGTTGGAAAAAGAAGTGTAAAGTGGTTTGTATTAACTGTAGTGCCTGGAATTGTTGATAAAGGCTTGGTGCCAATACATTTGGTACAAACATGATGAATACAATAACATACATTTTATTCTTTGGTGCTGCCACAAACCTCAGTTCTGTTTAATAACAAATACAAAATATAGATCAAGCTGATATGGAATAGATGTTAACATGCTCTGGCGGTACTCCCATGAGGTTAATATCAAGACATTATTAGAGCAGAGCAGAGAAGGTTTCACTTTTCTTCTCGATGTTGGGCATTTGTCCTTGGTGTGCTGCCAAAATGGTCCCTGATTGTCCAAACCAGAATGCATTCTATTTCCCAGAGCTAGTCACCATTGTCTTGATATACTCACAAAACAAAACTGTTTAGTGCCACCATCAGCCACAAAGCTTATTGCCAATATAGGCCATTTAAATAGGCTGAGAACAATGTATTTGTCTTTTTGCCGTGGCCTCAATAATTAAAGTAAGTTTGTATCGGTAGAAGTTAAATATAGATATCTCTTCTTTTTACCCAAAGGTACATTGCAATATTTTTTTTAAACCATGCACGATGTGCATTTGCAACAGAATTGATATCATGAAACTGTCCAGGCCCATGTTGAGAATTATAAGAAAAATGTGCATCAAATGAAAAGTACTCACAGGAAGTATTATCCCCTTTACAGGTACATCCCAGTCGACCCCTGTGGATGTATCTCCTTCAGGTTCTCCGGGTGGATCCCACTATGACAGTGACTCTGACATGGCTTTCAGTGTTAATCGGTCTTCATCTGCATCTGAATCATCTCTGGGTAAGTAAAAATGTACACTCGTTCAGATAAAAATAACACACCCTATTTTCCATATGATTGAAAACGTGCTTCCCAAAATAGTATTGGAACTAATTATATAATATTTGTGACTAATTATATAACATTTCAGTTACAGCAAGAGGTAGTCTGTGTACTAACTCACCTTTTGGCTGAATTGACAGCTGGATAAAACTATCATTGCTCCATTTGCAAGGGCCCTGCACAGAAATATTTTGTGTGCTCTCAGTTTTCTGTCAGCACAGTTCAACAACACTATGTTTTCTTGCATGCCTTTTCTACAACAGTGACTGGTGTAGGGAATGATCATATTAATGAATTAAAAGTGGCTGCTTTGTGTTAAATGGTGGAAGTGAGTAGTTGAAAGAAGTAGATTGAGGATGTCAAATTGGATATGTTCTCTATGGCCTATCACTGAACTCAGTCAACTTAAAACACATGCCATTGTTATTTTTTTAATTTAATTTGTTGTTTGGCAGAGTCTTTTAAGTTATACGTTGTAATATCATAGCGGGCGGATAATTGTCCTCCCACAATTTCAAGCAAATCTCTAATTTTAACAAAGTGCCTCAGTTGATGCTATGGCAACTGAGAAAAAAACAAAAGTCAATTGACCATGGGCTGTTTGCACTGGAACTTAATGGGAGCATACTGGCTAAATTAAAACCACAGTGACATGCTATCATTAAATTTAAATGTTATTGTAAAGTTGTAATACTTCCAGGCTTCTTTTTAATGTTTATGGATGTCAAAACCAACAACTAAATTGTCAATTTGTGCTACAGCTTTAACAACTGTTGAGCCTGGGTATAAGGCTATAGAGATAGTGCACAGAAACAGGTCATTCGGCTCCTCCATTCAATCATGGCTGATCTATCTCTCGCTCCTAACTCCACTCTCCTGCCTTTTCTTCATAACCTCTGACATCCATACTAATCAAGAATCTATCTATCTCTGCCTTAAAAATATCTTATCCAAGCTAACCATCAACCACCCTTTTATGCTACCCTACATTCGCTTGGGCAGCTGACAACCCAGCAGTATGTATTGATTTCTCTAATTCAAATAACCCTTGCATTCCCTCTCTTTCCGCTCCTCCTCCACCTTGGTCATCCTGCTAGTTCCATTGTTTGCATCCCTTCGTTATCACCTCTTCCACAGCCAACAATGGACCATTGTACCCCCCACCTTTCATTGGTCATCGGTGCCGCCTCGGATTTGTTCTGAACCTTTTAATAAACTCTGGTTTCCCTCTCACCTCTCTCAGTCTGGAGATGGGTCTCGACCTGAAGCGCCATCTATTCCTTTTCTCCAGAGATGCTGCCTGACCTGCCAAGTTATTCCAGTATGAGTTACTTATTCCAGTAATGAGTATTTTGTGTCTATCTTCAGGGGAAAAACAGCATTTGCGGTTCCTTCCTACGCATTAAACTCATTAAACTCCCTACATTCTCAAAAACTATTCACAAATATTACCACTCAGTGACACACCAGGGGCAATTCATTGCAGCCAATTGGTCTACCGATCCTCACTTCTTTGCTCAGTGGGAGAAAGCCACAACACCTAGAGGACATTCACGTGATGATTGGGAGAAAGTTCAGACTCCACATAGACAGCTTCCAGGATAAGGAATGAACCCTGGTCAATGGAGCAGTGAGGCAGTGGCTCTGCCTACAGTACCTCCCCAACATACTAAAGGCATGCTTGCCTGATCTACCTGGGAGAGCTGAAAAGAGAGTAAACAAATAAACAAATTGCCGAGGCTGGAATCTGGAAGAACTCAGCAGGCTGAGCAGCATCAGTGGATTGGTGACGTCTCAAACGGGCTGAGAGAAAGCAAAAGTTAGTTTTAAGTTGGAGAGGATGGGGAAGTGGAAGAGGTTTTTCTGATAAGGTGAGGACAGGGTTACCATAGTGATAAAATAAGTGGATGGAGCCACCTGGTTGATAGAGTGGGAGACAACAAAGAAACATGTTAAAAGCTATGAAATGCAAGCCAGAGTTGTAGGACATTGCCAGCATGCCAGACACAAGTAGTGGAAAGAGGAAAGCTGTGTGAATTTTGTAGGTGGATGGTCTATATTAGTTCTGATACTGAGAAACTGGGTTAACTGTAATTGTTGAAATTCAATATTGTGTTCAAATGCTGCAATGTGCTTAGATGGAAAATTAGATGCTGTTCCTCCAGCTTGCATTGGGTATCATTAAAAAGAATACAGGGAGCCGTGGATCATAATGGGAGTCGGGTGAACCTGACATTTGTAATGAAAACCACTTCAGAAACAACTGTTTATTTTCACATATTTTACCATTAGCAAAATTTGAATTGTGTGCAAGGTCAGTTCTTATCAACAAAGAAAGAAAGCCTATATTTGTACAACTGGAGAGTCCTGCTGTATGTTGCTATGTGATGAATAAGGTTCATGGACTATTCTTTACTTAAACAGAAATAGACATGGAGGCCAAAGGACTGTCAATGTCATGGGAATTTTACAACAGATTATGATAATGCCAAAGTGAATTTCCTGGAGAAAAACTGTTTAAGACGAGGTCACTGCATGGAAAGGAAAACCATGAGTGCCATCTAAAGGAATATTTGCAAAGTACTTTCATTGTTCTGATTCTGTGTTGTCCTCAGCCCTGACACGTGATGACTTTTTATACTGATATATCCATATAATTTTTCAGCTACGTTATTCCAGGCTCTGGACTCCAGCAATTTCTCTGACCACAATGACCTGCCCAAATCTCATCATATTCCACCTTCTGCATGACATTATCAAAATAAATAAAATACTATCAAACGCAGGAATATGGTGTGTCAATGCCCGCACAAACAGGACAGCACAATCCCTTGCAAAGCAGAGTCCTCTGCAATGCCTGGAAAAACTTCTACCTATTTTTTTATTAAACATGTTTAAATTCAGGACACAGATTAGTCAGCTGAGCAATCACAATTTGCATTGCATCCCAAGGCCATTTACCAGAATAATCGAATAAAATTTAACGTGAGGAGCCACTAAAGTAGATTTGGAACCGATGACTAAACTGCTTACCAATTCATTGGTGAATTAAAGGTAGGAAGCAAGGTAGAGAATTGAAGAGAGTTAGGAAGGGAATTTCAGGGCTTATGAACTTTACAAATGAAGGGTATAATGAAACAGATACATTCAGGAATGGAAAAAACAGTCCGGAGGGTTTCAGCACTGGAGGAGATGATTGGGATGCAAAATAATGGATGGATTCAAAATCAAGATTAGATTTTGTTTTGTGTGGCCAGTGTAGGTAACTGCACAGGGGAATGAATGGTGAACTCAACGGTGCAAGAAAAGGGCCTGTCCCACTTGCCGATTTTTTCGGCGACTGCCGGCATCATATCAGTGTTGCCAAAAGATTTTGAACATTTCAAAATCCAGCGGCGACAAAAAAAATGTTGCGACACTTGACAAAACACTGCGCGTCAATACGTCATCACGCCACGTCACGCCGCAAATTTTTTGGTAACCTGATAAGTCAGTCAATGATGCCGGCAGTCGCCGAAAAAATCGCTGTGGGACAGGCCCTTAAGAACACAGCCAGTGGAGATTCAGGTGAGGGGAGAACGTGAAAGAGCAGCTGGGAGTGCATAGGAATTAGTAAATCTGGCATAAAAAAGACATGCATAAAGATATCAGCAGCACATGGGTTGAGGACAAAAGGTTGTGTGAGGTTGCAAAGGAACAACAAAACAGAACTAATGATAGCCAGAGATGAGCTTGTGAGCAGACTGGCTCAGTTTCAGACAGTGGACGGGGAGATAGGCAGAGTGAAAAATGAAACCCAAACTGCTGGAGGAACTCGTAGGAAGGATCCGCTTGGTTGGTTTAAACCGAAGATAGACACAAAATGCTGGAGTAACTCAGCGGGACAGGCAGCATCTCCAGAGATGCTGTCCGTCCCGCTGAGTTACTCCAGCATTTTGTGTCCATTTGCTGGAGGAACTCAGCAGGTCAGGCAGCATCTGGGGAGGCAGGAAGACAGTCAACATTTCAGGTCAAGACCCCGCATCAGTAGAGGTGGAAGTGTGGCTTGAGTTCAGAGCTAATGACAGGAACAGAAGAGAATGCTTTTAAACTGCCCCTTAGTAAGAGGGAGCAAAGTTTCTGCTTATTTTGTACTCATTCTGTGCTCATTCATGGATAGATTGCCCGGCAAGCTGGCAACAATGGAATTGCAATAATGCAACTTGGTCTGCCTTTCCAGGAAGTGGAATAACCAGTGGATACCTCAACTTTTTTTTAATGTTATTTTTGGGTAATAGAAAGGTAGTTCATTACAAATGTTTCAATGTGCAATACAAGATCATGCCATCTTAATCTTGGCATTTATAAAGTAATGCATCTCCCTCAATCACAGAAGACTTGATCCAGCCATCCTGCTTCATTTAGCCACCGATGGGTTATAATTATGTCTAATATGAAAAGTAAAATAGTCAGCAATTCAGCATGTCTTGGATGCAGGAGTTGTAGATAGTTGATAAAGTTCCTTTATTCAGTGAGCATGGTCAGTGAAACCAGGCATTTTACACCAAATGCCAGTCCCAAACATTCAAAACATTCATTAGGCGCAGAAAGACAGCTTTACAAATTTACTGGTTCCAGGTCGAGGAATTTTTTTGTTAACAAAATATAAAGTTTGAAATAAGTTAGGTATAAAAACATGGCAACATTTTGCATTTTTGAATGAGTAATTCCTTGACATTTTTAGAACCGTATGACCATGTGTTACTTCTGCGTAAGACTGTGGACATTAATCTTTTCATCTGTTTTTTTGTAATACCAAAGAGCAGATAAGAATTTCAATACTTTGTAAATGCTCTTTTTGTTCTGCTTCATAGACTTCTTATTCAGGAGTAGACATTTTTGCTTTTTTGGCCGCAATGTAGCTTTGAGTATGGTTGACAATGCTTTTTTCCTGTTTTCCACAGTGACTGCGCCCAGCTCCCCACTGAGCCCTCAGTTGTCACCGTCCTTCTCCCCACCCGATCCACCAGACAGCAAAAACGGCGAGTGTGCTGTTTGCTTTGACAGTGAGGTCGATACGGTTATTTACACCTGTGGACATATGTGTCTCTGCTACGAATGTGGTCTTAAGCTGAAGAAGCAAATCAATGCCTGCTGCCCTATCTGCAGGAGAGTCATAAAGGATGTCATTAAGATATACCGTCCATGAAACTTGGCCTTTTTCATAATCCACATTATAATTTTTTTTTTAAATATAGAGTTTTTATAGATAAGGAAAGCTTCTATTGCTAACTGTTATCTTCTATACGCGTTCACAAAGTGTGGCTGTGTTTATTTGACTGATTTTCTCACTCTCTCTCTCTCTTTGTACCCTTCTTCCTCTCTCCTCCCTCTATCCCTGTGGTCAATCACCTGCATGTAGAAAACCAAGCTGGATGCTCACATCTCCATCAGTAGCAACAATGTCACTCCATGTTTGACCAACATGTTGGGCAACTTAAACAGAGAAATTTGGACATTGTGTAGCAGTTAAACTGAGCAGAGCTCAAACTGACTTAAATAAAACACAGCAAATCAGATGAAGAGCAACATTTCATGTAATTTGCTTTTTTGTCTGTGGTTACAAAAATAAAGATATTAATCATTAACATTGACCAATACATTTGAAAAAGTAATGTATTTTTCCATAATTATCACCCTGTGTTTTGATCATACCAAGCACAATATCCATGACGATTCATCATAAGCAGGATATTTACCGCAAACAGTTACCAGTTGGTTTGCAGAGGTTAGAAATGGTTCTTTCTCTGCGTGTTCCCTGCAAAGACTCGTATTTGCTATGTCTGATTCATATACAACAGCCTGCAATTTGTTTTCAGAGAAAGCTCAATTGTTCACACTCAATTGAAACATGTCTTCAGTGTACGTTTTCTAAACTAATCTGAAGAAAAGAGACACACTTCTAATAGATTAATTAATATAAATTTGCTATTCTGGTGTTTATGTTACATACATGCCTGGATTGATAGATCGCAATAGTGATGGGACCCAAATCTATTTTGTTTGAGTGTTCAAAACAACAAGTAGTGACTTTTATTCAAAGATTAAGGAGTTTGATAGGTTTAATGTAATGACTAAAACTGCAATATCTTTTTTTGGCGTAAATGCAAGTTCAATAATATTTTGCAATCTAATGAAAATTGCAATAACTTGTCCCTTGATTTTTAAAAGCAATGCCATTTGATTATTCGTTTAGAAGTTGGCATTTTACTTGCATATGCTGACAGGGACTGTTCATGTGTTTCAGTTCTACATCAGCTGGTCATTATGTTGTGAGTCCCTGTAAGAAGGAGTCAAGCCCTGCAATTTGTTTTTGCATGGAGCTTTGCCTCCCTATAATCCATGGGTTAGTACAGAGAAGAATTAATTCCAAATAATGGAAGAAAAACTAAAAGGGAACGCACTCAGGAAGGCTTGGATCCATGAGGTAACGTTTAAATTGACCTGTATGTTGCAGGCTCCAGGTTAACCTGCCAGCAAAGAGATATTGCAACTTTAGCATGACTTTAACAGATATGAAGTGTTATGCTGGATTTTTTTCTGTGATGATTTAAAGCTACAGGTGCCTTACTTAGGAAGGTGATGCACTTTGTTTTCCAATCTCCCCATGAATTCTGACTGCCACTATTATAAATTCACTGATTAAAGGCAAAGTAGTTTTATAGAACTCACCTGACAACCACAAAAATATTTTCCTTTTGATAATGGAATGAAAATGTTATGTAACACAAATATATTTAATATCTTGCCTAATTTACTGACTTTGTACAAAAAATAGTATCTAGTTTCATTAGCTTATTGTTTCAGTATTGAAGATGATGGTATATATATCCTAAACTTCAACACAAACTTTGTACGAATTTTGCCTGCAATATATAGCGTAAAGCATTATAATTTGGGGGGGGTTTTGCACTTAATTTAAATGTTTTCTGTTGTCCAAGATTGTGTTTCTTGTGTGACACTGATAGAAAGTGGAGAAATATAGAATACGTGTTTTTGTGTGTGCTAGCACTGTGAATGGTAAGATTAATAGATCAGTTATAAAGGACAGAATGAAAAATGTGAGTATCATTAACCTGGGAATGACCAGATTGCCACTGAGAACCAAATAGTGGTTACATCATTTGGTAACACATTCTTTGAAGAAAATATGAACAGGTATACGTTAAATCCGTGATTTTTTTTGATGTTGGAATTAGGATTTAAATATGTAAATATGTTCATTTAAAATTCACAGCTAATTTCATGTTGTTTTCTTTTCCCTCACTTTATATTCCTCTTGTCCACCCCAGCATTATTTACCTGCACCTTATTACTTCCATCTCTTATTGCATGACTACCTTGCATGATCAGTAAATTCAACTTAATATTTACTTTAATTTTAGTGCTTGTTTATTTCCTTGCATGAGTTATTGAGTTGAAAAACTATGCTTTCTACTTTTCCCGGTTTTAATGTGCCATTGTTTATCAATAAACAAAGAAGTCGTGAGCAAATTGCGTTCAACTTTAATTACATTACCTTCGTGCAGGAAGAAATCTGCAATCTGAATGATCAAAGTATCTGCCTGAAAGTATGCATCAGCAAATCAGATTCAGAAAAAGACACTGTTTCTTAATGAAGGGTTAGCATTCTTTGGTAAATGCAGGAATGTTCTGCCCCAGAAATATAGATTGATTGCAAACACTGGCTGAAAGTCAAGAAAAAAATAGGATTGCAATGCTACCAGAACTAGAAAGAGCTTGCAGGTATTAATTTTTAATAAAGGCAGAAAATGAATTTAAATAACCTTTCATGACCTCAGGTTTTACCAAAGTGCTTTACTATGTGCACTGTGTGTACTAGTTTGAAATATTGACTTTATTATAATGTGGAGTAACCTTTTAAATTACACAGAGCAAATTTCCATGAGATCTTCTGTTTTTTGTTGTTGTTTGTTGAAGAATTAATATTGGCCACAACATGGAAGGAATCTCCTATTCTTCATATGGGATATTTTATGCCTGAGGGGGGGAGATGTAAGCTTGGTTTAACATGTCAAAAGCTCTGCATCTCTGTGCTGTTTGAGATTATGTCATCAACTCACTGGTATTGACCTTCAGTAGATTTCCAGCAGAATTTGCCCGGATCTGACTATGGTTATCATTTCCTTTTCTTCATTCCTCTCACTTCCGAAGGCACTGTCTCATCATATTTAGTCCCATTACTGATGCTCGTTCTCTCTCTCTCTCTTGCGCTCTCTCTCTCTCTCTCTCTCTCTTGTGCTCTGTCTCTCTCTTGCGCTCTGTCTGTCTCTCTCTCTCTCTCTCTCTCTCTCTCTCTCTCTCTCTCTCTCTCTCTCTCTCTCTCTCTCTCTCTCTCTCTCTCTCTGATCATCTTTCACACTGCAGGGGCTGACGGGGCAAGTGCCAGATTTTATGACAGTGAAAACATTAGAGCTAAGCATGAGAGCAAAATACCACAGAAATCTGAAATGGTGCAGAAAATGCTGGAAATATCCAGCAGATCAAGCAGCCTATGTGAGAAACAGTTAACGTGTCAGGTCGCCGATCTTTTCTATTTCCATCATTTTCTTCTTTATTACAGCTAAGTGGAATTCAGCCTCCTCCCCAAACCTATACTGTTTTTTTAGATGAGTAGGTACCTAGACTAGTTTTCAGTTCCTCATTTACCACACAAGGATTAATTCTGCCACTATTGCTCCCTACTGCTGCCCCCTAGTGTTATGCTCCATACATTACAAGCATTTTGAGGATTGATCAAGGAGCTGTCCTTGCCTAACAGATAGACGCAAAATGCTGGAGTAACTCAGCATGACAGGCAATATCTCTGGAGGGAAGGAATGCCCTACTCCCCAGAGATGCTGCCTGCCCCGCTGAGTTACTCAGCATTTTGTGTCTATCTTCGGTTTAAACCTGCATCTGCAGTTCTTTCCTGCACAGTTATCCTTGCCTGTTCAGAATCTGTTAACGCTGTTGCTCATTTTATAAATTACTGACTATTTAAAGTTAGGGCTTGAATCCGTGGTGTACCACATGCGGGCTTAGGTCACATCCAGCCTACACAACACTTCCATCTGGCCTTTCTGCACACTAGCCACCCCACATTCCCACGGGGTGAGCTGCAGTTTCATTAGGCAACCCGTGTACTCCGTATGCCAGCTGTCCCAGCCACATTTACAGACCTAAGCCATGGAATTGGCTTCTGCCCTGTGAGGTTTTCTGCTGTCCATAAGGTCCTAATGCTAATGGTGTTAACTTTCTAATCTCGATGGGTGGAGAAATGGGACTTAATCAGATGTAGGCTGCAGTACTGTGAAACCATGGTACGTAATACCTGTCTCAGGGTCTCCCTGGGATCTAAATAGTGGTTGATACTTGTTTCAACTGTTACTACATAACAATAAGAAGGAGTCTTTACTTTTTAAATGAATTTTGATGATGTTGATGTCATTGGTAAGATGGAAAGAAACTCTAGAATGTGACAAGTGGAACAGCAAGGGGTTAGTGAGGGGAACAGTGAGAACTGTGGCATTTGTGTGGTTAAACATAGTTTAAGTTATCAGAATCTTGTTGTGTATATTTAAATAAAACTGGTTTCCTGTGAGTGGCCATCAGAAATGGCTTGGATTGTAAATCTGGCTGCCTCCTAAAAACAACGTTTCCCACTGATTGACATAGATTTTTCATTAAAACAACTGTTTGTTCATGCTTGTTCATCATTTCTCTGATTAATGTGTTACCACATGAATAAGGCCAGCGTTCCAATGTAAAACCAGTACAACTGTTGGAATGTAACCTTGTACAGGCCAAAGATGACAGTGTTTAACTATGGTATACTGCTGTCAACTCTTCACAAGATACGCTTCACAGTGTGTTTAAGCTGAGGTAAGATATAAAGAAACAGGGCATCGATTTGATTGAACAATTCTCAGCTATGTTTTGTTCTCAATCCTCCAAGTTTCAAGTTATTATCTATCTGGATTTCCACTATCTGCATCGCTTTCTTGGTTTCCGTCTGTTTTCAGAAACATTGTAACTTCGTTTTTTTTTAAATCAAGGCACCAGCATTAATTTGTAAGCAGTTTTGGCATCTCTCTTGCACTCAAAATATAATGGTCCCAATTTTAACCTTCTGATGGTGGTAATGTAGATCTTGATTGGGCATCAGCCAATTATTTAATTATCTGTGGCAAGATTTGACTTAATTCCTAAAGTAGGCTAACAATAATAATCAGAGCTCACAACTTTTCTTGCATATACTGGGAAAATCCTGCAATAAAGTTTATGTGGCTGTTGGGAAAAAAATGTTGATGTAAGCTGGTATGGTAAGTTATTTATTATCCCTTGATTTGATCACACCAAGCTATAAATTACACGCAGCTTTTTAGCACCTTAATATCTCAATTGACCAATATATATATTAATTGCTTGTCATTGCCACAAATTAGGTTAAAATCCTGCCCATTATTTGAAGATATTTTCTGAGCTTTTTTATAGGAGCTAGAAAGATGCTTTGTTTCAATGAACTTGTGTTTTTATATTTGTTAATTAGGAAAGAGCAAATTTTATGGATATTCCCTTTACTAAAAGCATAACTTGTCAATATTTCTGATGTTCATTTGCCTAGCTGAACCTGACAATACATGACCCATGTTATTTTTATACAGAATGGTGATTAAAAATAACCAAGGTAATGTCAGGATGAAAATTGCTCAAAATATTTTGATAAATTAAAAATTGATTCCCATCTGGAATTTAACAATGAAAACAAGTGAGTTCATACAAGTTTCTCAAAGGGAGTATCAGATAAAAGTTCTTTTTCTCATCCCTTTTGTTGTGGGTTAATTTTATGAAAGCATTTCAAAAAATATGTTCCTGAAACCTTTTGTAAAGATAAACATTATGTTGATTCTGGTTCTTAATAAATACATATTGTACAGTTTCACAGTAGACTGCTTCACTATGTATACTGGGTTTTAAAGAAAAACAACGCAGTTTTGTTGCTGTTGTAAACAGTTGCATAATTGTAACATTCCTCAGTTCTGTGACCAAATGCTTCCCATGTTGCTCACATGATCAGGTATATAAAGTCTTTTTGAGACCTATCCTGTGCCATTTAGTGTGTTTGTTATATCTTAACCAGCTGAGAACAATTTATTGCTCTTTCATTTATTCTAGATTCACTAAGTTTCACAATCTAATCAAATTACCAAATACAAATAGTTTTTTGTTTGACATAAAATACTGCTTTCTGTACAAATTCATTTCTTCACTCATTTTGGCTCCACTGTTGTCAGGCCGATTTATAACAAAAAGTAATATCTCATAATTAAGTTTTATTTGCAGTGAAAAGTATTTTCCCATCCAATCCCCATCATTTGCTAATTGCTTTTTAAAATATGAATAATAGGGCAAAAGTTGGCATTAGGCACTGTATGCATCAACTTGTTTCAAATAAAGTATCCAAAGATGTGGTATAACCCAGCATCCTTGATACTTTGGATTATGTTTTTAGTTTAGATTAGAGATACAACACGGAAACAGGCCCTTCGACCCACTGGGTCCACGCCGACCAGCGATCCCCGCATATTAACACTATCCTACACACACTAGGGACAATTTACATTTACAAACACACTTTTATTTCATGTTTTTCTATGTGATACACAGCAGTATGATACAATTCAATTGAACCCATTGAGTTTATAGGGAGCAGGAAGTATATAAGATCTCTTGACCCTGGCTCTGGCCACAAAGCTACACACATGTTCCTGACCCCTCGTGTTTTCGACCTGACACACAGCTCTGGTCGCTCATCCTCTTACACCCTCATCCGCTTGTCTCACATCGCAAACTAACGAGGGAGACGGATGCCAGGCTTTCAATAATTCTGAACAATCAGATGCCGGTTTATCAGAATTTTACGTCATGAAAGTAAACCTGCCACCATAATGGGAAAGCGTTGGGGCACACCATGCAAATGCTCACTGGTACAGGAATTTGCCAACAGTAATGTTACCTGGAGCTAAAAAAAAACAGAGTCAAGTCAAGTCAAGTCACATTTATTTATATAGCACATTTAAAAAACAACTCTCGTTGGCCAAAGTGCTTCACATTTGTTATAATAATAGTATAAACAAACAAACTACATACATATAACATATAGCCCTCGCTCAGTGGACGTCAAGAAAGGCTTGGGAGTATAGATACGTTTTTAGTCTTGACT